>OZ025239.1:121782615-121827615 GCA_964019155.1 Osedax fenrisi | reverse complement strand
TGTATGATTTTATTTGTATCGGTAGATTATTCCAGCAAATGGGTCCATAATAAGTTATATTAAACTTTTTTGCATTGGTATTAACTAAAGGTATTTTAAATTTGTTATTATCGCGCATATTATAAGTAGTGTCTTGTAATTTAAATAAATTTATAATTGTTGTTGAAATTTGATAATTTTTAATCCTAAACATAATTTTACAGGCATTATAGAATATTATTTCTTTAAAAGTTAAAATGTGTTGTTCTTTGTAAATATTATCCACATTAGTTCTATTTTTTTGACGATATAATATTCTTATAGCTTTATTTTGAGCTATACTTATTTGTTTTGATGTTACATCATAATTATTCCCCCATATATGTGTACAATAAATAAGATGGCAATGAAATACAGAATAATATATTAGTTTTAAAATATTGATGGGTAAAATATTATTTAGTTTTCTTAGAATTGATAATCCATAATAAAGTTTAGATTTAACCATATTAGTATGTAGTTTCCAATTCATGTTCGAATCAATAATTACACCAAGGAATTTTATTGAGTTTTTTTGAATAATGACAATATTATTTAATATAATAGATAATTTTGCTTTATTATTATTAAATATTAAATAGTTAGTTTTGCTTAAATTAATTGTCAATTTATTTAATGTTAGTGCTAGTGTTAGCTAACAGTATCTGCTAGTGCACAATTCATCATGATGATTCATCACTAATGACCATCTTATATCCAATAATTCTTTTAATATTTTAATAATGTAATATTCAATAACCCTTAATAATCATTTTAAAACTTTCTATATTTCTTTAATCTTTATGGTCCTCTTTGGTAAAAATTAACTCATCCTTCTCTACTCCCTTTATCAGCACTCATGGCGTTCCAAAAGGCTCTGTTCTTGGTCCTTTACTTTTTATTATTTATATGTTACCTATAAAATCCATATTTCGTAAATATCTTTACATCCGGTATAGTGGTATACCATCTCTTTGCAGACGATCTACACATTTATACTTCTTTTCCCATTTCCTGTGACTCCAACTCTATTCAACTGTCTATTTTTAACTGCCACACAGAACTTACTTAATGGTACTCCCATAATTCCCTATCACTTAATATGACAAAAACTGATACCATCATTCTCTCCAGACCTACCTTCCCCCTAATCATAACTGATGATTCATCACCCACCCCTTTCTACTATCCCTTCCAACCTCGCAATCCCTAACAACTCTTGGTTTCGCCATCAACTCCCACCTAGATTACTCTGACCACTTATCTATAATGATTCGCAATTCTAACTATTTTCTTTATAACATTAGAAAATCACACAATAAATTGTCTTTTTCAATGACTAAAAGTATAATACACTCGCTAGTCTTCAGTAGACTTATATACTACAACTCACTTTTATGTAATCTACCCCTAAAGCTTATGCTTAACATTGAGATGATACAACGACGTGCTATATATATGCGTATATATATATGCGTATACGCACCCTTTATAAACTGAAGTTCTCTTCAATAGTATCAATATCGACCCTAATGCGATCACTCGGCTGGTTTATGTTTAGGTATCTCTGTAGGTACAGACTACTATGCATCACCCATAAGGTGATCCATCTTAGATCTCCCGAGTACCTATAGGTAGATGCTATAGCAGAAATGATCAGTATTCAGACCCTTTGTCGAGCTAGCAGGAAATGTCACACTATGAAAATTGTATAACGCTCGACTCTCTCTGATCACTCTGAATCTTCTTTCTCTGTTAGCTTTCTCCTATAGCTCCAACATACTGGAATGTTCTACCATATGACATTAGGTGTTTGAAATCCCTGTCACTATTTAAATGTAAACTCTCCACGCACCTATTAACATTGTAACCTACCTTCCCTTTTCCTTTATTTTTATTGTACTCTATTTTTTAAATTTTTGCTTCTTTCTCATGACGCCCATAACCACCGCGTGATTTTATAGTCAATAAACCATTTTAAAATAAAATAAAATAAATAATCTAATTTTAATATACTCTATATTTAGGTTGGCTAAATAAATTATTTTATTTGTATTAAATCAAAGAATTTTGCTACAATTCTCGAAGATTCAACGGCATTTTGTCCAACCAGATTTAATGAATAAGC
Organism: Osedax fenrisi; assembly: GCA_964019155.1. Lineage (NCBI taxonomy): Eukaryota > Metazoa > Annelida > Polychaeta > Sabellida > Siboglinidae > Osedax > Osedax fenrisi. The sequence goes on along the minus strand of OZ025239.1, from coordinate 121,825,469 downwards.
AATTCAGATTAGCTTTGCCTACTATATTTTAATATATATTATATTAATATATATATATATATATATATATATATATATATATATATATATATATATATATATATATTTATATATATACCTTACCTTACCTTACCAGGTCGAGCTTGCTCGGAATTCTAAGAACACGTTTCTTCCATTTATTTATACTTTCCATCACATTTATCAGCTCTTCCACTTCACATTCAGTATTTTCTACCATTTGATCTACGAATGTCTTAGCCGGTCTTCCACGAGAGCGCTCACTAACTAGCTGATGTTTGCTTCTCCAGCAGTATCCGGCAAATCGCATTCTTTTTTCACGAATTGAACTTGTTATTCTTGCAATATTGTTATAAAGCTCTCTGTTTGTCATATGCTCTCTCCAAGACACGTTCTGGGCGACTCGTAGCATTCGTATGTAGGCACCATCGATCTTCTTCTCCAGTGTTGATGTTAATGTCCATGGATGCATGTAATTGCTACATATACTAGTAGGCTCAACTGACTCAACTGTTGTTCTGAAGAAGTTTCTCTTTAAGTTTTGTGAGAGTCTAGATTTCCATATATTAGTTAACTGGTTTAAAGCAGACCAAGCTTTTCCAATTCTGGCATTTACATCATGTTATGTAGATGCGATATAGCTGCCAAGGTATTTAAACTCGTTTACTTGCTTTATCCTTTCACCATTCAGGCTACTCATTACATCTCGTATAGTATTCTGTGGATTGAATATCATGTACTCAGTTTTATCGACATTAATGTGGAGTCCAATTTCTTTGGCCGACTTTTCTATGCTATGTAATAGTAAATTTGCTTCTCTGAGATTTGTAGTGATGGCAATTGCCATGATATTAATATCATCTGCATAATGTGCGTCTGTTATGTTTACTGCAGGGTATCTAGAGCTCTTTCTTTCAGTAATTGTTAATCCTAGTTCTGTATTACAATCAATGGATTTTCTAAGTAGGTATCGTAATAAAGGCAGATAAAAATGGTGCGATGGTATCTCCTTACAGAACGCCGGTTGTAATCTTAAAAAAATGGGTGTCTCCATCAGGTGATCTGACCATAGAACGTGTGTTAATATATAATATCATTATCGCGTTGACAACTTCTTTTGGTATTCCATAAGCGAGACGTATGTCTTTCATTTTATTTCTGTCGATTGAATCGAACCTTTCGAAAAGTCAATAAAAAGTAATATGGCTCGTAGGTTCTTGTCTTTAACTCATTCGATTATACGCCATACAGTTAGTACTTGACCGTTTGTGGATCTGTTAGATCTGAAACCATTTTGTTTCTTTCTAAGAATATGATCAATTCTAAGAAGTCGGTCTTATTCTATTTAATATCAACAAATTATAGATCTTTGCGGTAATTAGTGTAAATGTTATCCCTCTGTAGTTTTCAGTATTGGCTAGGTTTCCTTTTTTTTGGAAACGGTAGTAAACATCCTTCGTTCCATCTCTGTATATGATCCTGATTACATACACTGTTGCAGAAATGTAATAGCATGTATTTAAATGCTTCTAGCTTCCAGACTTCCGCTGGTATTTCATCTAGACCTACAGCTTTGCCATTTTTAATGCTTCTCACAGCCTTATCGATTTCATCAGAAGTGAAAGGTCCTTTATTTATGTCAAATTCACAGTGTACAATTCTTGATATTTCTTAATTTTCTGTTATTCTTGGGCATTTACCCAATAAATCTTGAAAATGTTTGTGCCATGGTTTCACCCAATCTTCATCATTTTTCCCCTTAATATTTTATATGCATGAGTTTTTTCTCCCACTTACCTCATTTACTGTTTTTCATTGCTGATTTTTGGTTTCTCACAGTACATTGTATTTCATCTATCTTTGTTTGGATATATTCAGATTGTTCGTTTTCATAGGAAAGCTCAAGTTATTTTTGTGCTCTCTTGAATGTTCTGATATTTTCCATTGTTGGGTGTGAATCTCTATGTTGTGCTGTTTCTTGTAGTTTCTTTCGCTTATTGCATATATCTGTAGTTTCCCATGGTATTCTTTTCTTAAGCTTTGGTTTAAGTGGTATTATGTTTTTAGCTATTTCCTTACATGCAGTTTCGAAATGTTTGTATGATGTATCAGCAGTTAGTATAGATTAATTGCTCTGGAATACTTCGAACTTGTTTTTTTACTTTATATATATTATATATAATATATATATATATATATATATATATATATATATATATATAATATCCTGCATTCTATTGAATCTTCCAAAACTATTGCTTGAACTATCATAATGTTGAGCTTTATAATATTTTATATTTATATTTATATTTTTTTAAATTCTAATAAATAATTATAAAAATGTTTACAAATGTGATAGTGAATCTTTGCGTACGACGTATATACCAAGAAGGTATGTTTATTTAATTATTCTTGACGTACGTCGTACGATATACGCCGTATTATAATATTGATTCATACTGATGTACTATAATATTTTAATTTTTGATGTCATCAATTATGTAAGTTCCTATAGCTATAGATACTATAGTATCTAGGTACTATAGTATACTTATAAGTAGTCCTAATCGATGATGAAGTGTAATAACATACGAGGACATCTCTATGTAGGACAATACACAGTAACGTGGTATGATATCAGTTTCCTCCTAGAACACTAAGGGTATACCCTAAAAACGTATACGTTTTTCGTAGAAATACCAACTTCCCATAGTATTATCATCAGCAATCGTTTTTTGTAACGTATAAACGTCCCAACGTAACTGGTAGGTCATACCATGTGCCAACGTACTAACGACGTTGGTCCAACGTACCAATGTACCGACATACCAATGTACCAATGTACCGATGTCCCAAAGTACAAAGTTAGCAAGCATTTTTTGTAACGTATCAACGTCCCATCTGTATTCATATACATGCAAATGATGATGTCAGACGTCGGTACGTTGGGATGGTGCGTATCTGTATTACCCCAGCAAACAGTAATAGCAGCATAATAGCAGCATGACAGCATGTGCTGGAACCTCAAATGTTGACATTGTGCTATTATGCTGCTATTAAATGTATATTATGCTGATATTAATTTGTCATGCTATTTTGCTGCTGTTATGCTGCTATTATGCTGCCATTATGCTAATATTATGCTGCTATTAATTTTAAAAGTATATTATGATGCTATTATGCTGCTATTATTAGAATAACAGCAGCATAATAGCATGACAAATTAATAGCAGCATAATATACATTTAATAGCAGCATAATGGCAGCATACTAGCACAATGTAAACATTTGAGGCTCTACCATATGCTGTTATGATTCTATTATGCTGCTATTACTGTTTGCTGGGGTAATACATTTGTCTTCGAAAAACACACCATCCCAACGTTCTAACGTCTCATCATCATTTGGGTTAACCCAGCAAACAGTAAGAGCAGCATAATAGCAGCATAACAGCAAATGCTAGAGCCTCAAATGTTTACATTGTGCTATTATGCTGCTATTAAATGTCTATTATGCTGCTATTATGCTGTTATTAATTTGTAATTATATTATGCTGCTGTTATGCTGCTGTTATGCTGCTATTATGCTGATATTATTAATTTTAAATGTCTATTGTAATAGCAGCATAACAGCAGCATAATATCATTACAAATTAATAGCAGCATAATAGCAGCATAATAGACATTTAATAGCAGCATAATAGCACAATGTAAACATTTGAGGCTCTAGCATTTGCTGTTATGCTGCTATTATGCTGCTCTTACTGTTTGCTGGGTGGGACCAATGCACCATCTTAAACGTACATCAGCATTTACATATAGGAATACCTATATGAATACCTATATGAATACAGATGGGACGTTGTAACATTGGTTCTGTGGTAAGATACAACAAAAATACACACTAAACACAAGTATTGTTCTCTAATTAGTTCCCTACTAGAGTGTAGCGTATACAACCGAGATATCGTACACTACATAGTGTGAATATAGGGTGTATTAGTACATCTGACAGGTAGGTAATGCTCGAGAATATATGAAATACAAAGATTTGAAAACAATAATTAAAAAATTCTAAAATAAATAAAAAATAATATAAATCAGAATAGTATTGTCATGACAACACCAATGTTGTGATTTCATTATTTGATTGCGTCCCCTTCTTTTGACCGTATTTAACATTTCGAGGTATGTATCTATCATATCCTACTTTATGTTATACTAATTATATATTATTATATTATAACACATTATTAATAAATTATATATATATAACATATAATAATTACGTATAAATTATTAAATGTAAAAGTAAGTTATAGTTGTTTTATTGTTTCTAACATTTAGTAATGGATAAAGTTATATTTTATATATGTTTATATTATATAAAAAATATATAACAATATGTTATTATAAGTGAATAAGTAGCCTATATGCAATATATTGGTATGTTTATACATTGTAGTGAACGTGTTTATCATATATTAAATATCAAAAGGTAAGATTATCTTAAAGATATTACTTCTGATATATATATATTATTAGTAAATAATAGTTAATCGATATTACGATTGATAAATGACACCGATAGAAAAACTATTTATTCTATATATATATATATATATATATATACATATAGAGAATATATATGTGTATTTTTCGTATATATTTTTCTTGGAGTAATATATAAACTTGTAGGAACCTACGGCGTAGGTGCTACGCTAGTATATGCATTATAGTAGACTATAGTTCAGTATAGAATGCACACTGCATCGCACAGTCTAATGCACACTGCATCGCACAGTCTAATGCACACTGCATCGCACAGTACGGCGTACACACGACCCTAGTCAAGCAAACGCCAGCTCTAAAACATACGATTTCTATAGCTCTGATAGCAGACATACAACGCATACAGTACACACACACACACGTCTGCATATGCTACATTTACTACGAAATGTCTGCGAGTCTGGGTAACAGTCTTCATTGCGAATAAGTGTTCACAGCTTTCTTAGAATGTATACATTTCTATGAACAGTAAGCAGATGCGAGAGTCTGGTCTGACATATATTGTATCGTGTACAGTAACGTAATACTTATACATAATAGATATTGTTATTTGCATACATCGTAACCTAAACAACACTCATAAATATATATATATATGTGTTGTTATATATTAATATATAATTATATTTATATTATAATTATAATTATATCTATATAGAAGTTAGTAACATATATGTATAATTTAATAACTATCTATTAATTATCTTGACGAAAATCGGACAATAATATTTATAAATAGGAATATTTTAAATTAAGCGAATGCGTAACCTAGCAACGTAAACACGACAAAGACTTAAACAACGATCATTGTAAATCTAGCTTCATTCAATTATTCGATAATTGTTTGCGTAATATTCAGACGGCGATCTAAAACCGAATCTTAGCTCCAAGTATGTACTTTACGTAATATAACTATCGAATAGTTGGCTTCAGATTATATGTCTTATATACATTTACTATAGTACAGCGAATATAGTCATATATATGGCATACGATTACTATTAGTAAGTTATACAGTGTACACATATATAGGTCTACGATTGTTAAAAGAACTATATATATTACTTAAATATATATATATATATATATATATATTTAGGTATATATATATATATATAGTATATTTAGATAATTCACAACTGCACATGACCATCACAAATACCCATACTAACCACAATACCCATACAAACACACAGACACGAACACAAACATGGGCAGATTCACCAAATACATGCGTCGTATAGTATTCAACAAGAAGAGCGGTAAGTCGCCGGCCAAGCAAGGACGGGACATGTCCTGTCAGACCACCTTCAAAGTGGACTACGGATTCCTGGAGAGTACTCGTATGTCCGAAAGCGAACATTTCGGGCGGCCGCGGAGGTTGGTCGATCTGACCATGGTCTCGGATGTGAAATCGGAAAAGGGCGTCAAGGTGACCTCTAGACGTAGAGGTCATATCACCGACACTACGGTCAGCGGAACGCAAACTAGCACCGACTGGGCGGAAGAAACCTATTCGCTGAGGGAATACGACCCGTCCAAAACCTATACCAAGTACTACATCGAACAGTCAGAAGAACCGGGCCGTAGTACAACGGGGGCGGAGTCTAGTGAGCTGTCGGATTCATTCGGTGCTATGTTCGCACGCGCCGATGGACGTGGCGATTCTCGTCGGACCATGACGAAAAGTGGGCACTACAATTCCCGCAACGATTCTAATAGGACCCTGACGAAAAGTGGGCACTACAATTCCCGCAACGATTCCAGCTACGATGCCAGTCGGACCCTGACGAAAAGTGGGAAGTACGACTCCCGCAACGATTCCCGCTATGATTCATGCTACGATTCCCGTCGAATCCTGACGAAAAGTGGGCACTACGATTCCCGCAACGATGCCAGTTATGATGCGAGTAGGACCCTGACTAAAAGTGGGCAGTATGATTCCCGCAAAGATTCCCGTTCCCGGACCATGACTAAAAGTGGGCGTGACAGCGTTACAAATTTCGAAGCTCTATTCCCGTCGTGGCAGGACCTGTTCTGGAATACTCTGGGCATGAGTCACAACGCCACCTACCCGGTGCAGACGCTGTCCATTGATTTCTGCGAAACAGACTAGTCTACAGGGGCGCGCGTGTGTGTGTGCGCGTACGAACGCATCCACAGTCATAGTACAGTCGTGTACCTAACGTATTATGTACCTAACCTAATTGTATACGCATGTCATTATTTACTATACTTATGAAATATGTCCTTTGTATTATTCATATAGATATATGTACTTATATATATATATATATATATATATATATATATATATATATTTGATTCTATAAATTAATAAAATGTAAAACAATCTTAATTAATACTTACTTAGTACCTACCGTAACTGGTTTCTTGTGGGGAATCAGTGTCTTCGCACACGTCTGTCTGTCTCCTCTCATTATCGCATCTAGTACTTCTCGAAGTTTCGAATGTTGTCCGTGTAATTCTTTCCAGGTCAACAGATCAGTTTCTATGTATTACTTGATTCCAAGGATTTTTCTATGTCATTTATATTCGAAAGCAACTATTCTTCGCTCGAGTTCATTGGCAGTGTCCACGTTCCGGACCCCTAAATCAGTATTTATAGTAAATTAATTTATATAGAAGGATCTTTGTGTTGAAATATATCATCTTACTTTTCCACCTCGTGTTCAATATTAGTGTTGATGTTGCAGTGGTCAATCTTATTCTTAATTCGAATTTATTTCTTTAATATTTGTCTTATTAATTTAAAAAAAGTAGGTAATAGTAGTAGTACCTATCGATGTAATATCAGTAGTAAAAGTAGTAGTAGGGGTAGCGGGTATTAGTAATAAAAATTGCATCAAGGTAATTTATAGACTGCTATCGATTTCAGAGTGTTTGGCCGCTTTACGCCTGTAATAATCAATAGAGAAGTTGTGGGATACGTTTAACTTACGTTTAAATGGTGATGTCGAAGAGTTAGGTTATAGTTATAGTTACATATGATATTATAGGAGAAGCTATTCCGTTGTTCAAGTGTTGATACGGATAGCACAGTTGCTTGTTTACGTGATAGGCTCTTATAATTATGGATATGTGGAAAAATAGAAACAAATGGTAAATACCTATCTTTCACGTGTAAATGAATGATGAATCCTACAAAAATAATATTTGCTTATACATTCGCTATTGAAATATATAGAAATATAAATTTATTTAGAAAAAGCGACCCTATTAATTGATAAAGTTAATAATTAAAATAATATAAACTGAAATAAGGTGATTATTACATTTTGCATAACATATATAGCCTAATGGTATTACGGCAGTAAGTACATGTAGATACATATAAGGTATTACGTATTAATTTAAGGCATATAGGATTATATTTTGCCGATATATGTAATACATTATTACTAATAATACCAATATAAAGGTAGCATTTACTAAATACACTCCAATCATTGCAGATAAAAGTGAACCTTTCATCAATTATATAATTAAATTCTTAATATATATATATATATATATATATATATATTAGTTAATATTTATCATAAAATAGGTGGACTTAGACCTATATGATTTGCATTATATTGTTTTGTTTGTGAAACGAAAGCTTAAATGGTTCTGAATCTGCACTATAATATAGAATCTATATCTATATTACCGATGTGAAGTATATTATTTATTGAATATATATATTATTATTTTTAAATGGTGTAATAATAAATAATTATATAATTAATAAGTTGGTATTTCATTTTAATAACATGTATTATTAATTACAATTATTTGTATTTAATATAAATTTAAAAAAGATTTGTTCGCTTGTGTAAAAGTTATTAATATTATAATTGCTATTCAACACATCCGAAACCTAGGCTTCAACCACCCTTTCTCTTGACTCCCATCTTATACATATGCACAAATCCGTCCACTATCACCTACACTGCCTCCGCTTAATCCGACGCTCCATACCCCTCCCCATCGCTATTACCATTGCCTCCTCCTACATCATCCCCCTATTCGATTATTGTAATTCCCTACTCTTTAATCTCCCTGAATATAAACTCATCAAACTACAAAGACTCCAAAACGCTGTAGTTCTCTGCGTCCACTTACTTCCCCGTCGTTCTTCTGACTCCATTACACTTCTCCTAAAACAACTACACTGGCTGCCAGTCCCCTACCGCATACAGTACAAACTTTCCCTGACCATTCACAAAGATATTCACCACAACTCCCCTGACTACATTGCCTCCCTCCTACATCTACATACACCCATCACTCCAATCCAGACCCGTTCCTCAAACACCTTTATCATTACCATTCCCCATCTACACAAACTCCACTATTCCAATATATGATCATTTGCCCTCTTTGCCCCTTACCACTGGAACTCCTGCCCAATCACCTACGAACAACACATCAACTCCCTCCTTTAAACGATACCTTAAGACTTATTATTTCTCCCTTGCCTTCCCTCCCACTCAATAATTCCCTCCCACGGACGCCGTCCGTCGGACGGCCGATTGCTCACGCACTGATGCAGTCCATAAACCAAAAAAAGTAAAAAGTAAGTAAGTATTATAATTGTAAAGTGGTATTGCTTAGTTTTGTATATATATATATATATCATATATTAAATTTATAAATGAAATGTTATAGTAAATTACATATACATTATTATCAAAGATTTTGCGAAACAAATAAGAAACTTAAAAAAATATTTCTAATATAATTAATTGTATTATTTTCAACAACAATGAAACCACCTATTTATATCTGCAACTCTAGTTTATACCAGGTTATAGCAATACCTTATATGGTTATAGGAGGTATACATAAAAGCCGATTTTAGCAAACATAGAAGGTATTTAACGTACCACCATATATATATATATATATATATATATATATATTGTATTGATGGCCTTTGCCATTATTTTTAGATGAAACACACCATGGTAGGTTTAATGTTACTATAGTAATAAACCTATAGGTTTAACTAGGTCAATTAACGATATTGTAAACTATAGTATCAGCATATATGTTAATTATTTAAAAATTCCTATACCACATTTGTTATTTGTTTTAATATAATAATATAATATATATATATATATATATATATATATATATATAACTTATAAGTAAGCAAAATAAATGGGTTTCTATAACATAACAATCAACAGTAAATATGTAACTTACTAATATATATATATAATATACATAAACATAGATAAGTAATATATAGCTATCTCCCTGGATTAAGTTGATGTTAGTTTACCAATTATTTCTATTCAGAAACATATAACTATATATATTTTATTTATTTTAATATATTCATTTATTAACTCAATTATTTTGTTATTACATGTAAAATATTAATAAAAAAATATGTGATTTTAATAAACTTAGCTATAGTGTATTACAAATACCAATATTTTATTGTATGTAATAACTTTTGATTTATGAATATTATTAAACTCTGTATATGTATATGATCAAGACATTCTATAACCTCGGAGGTTATAGAAGGTATTGATATGATAAACTACACAGTGTAGTTTACAATGTATTTGTATAAATCAGCTTATATTAAATTAAATTAAATGTAAAATTGGATATATAAATGTACGTGTAAATTAAATTATAATGAATTTACTTTCCATGCTACTATTGATTGACAGTTAGCAGCTGTGTTTAGATTATTATTTTTTTGAAATTTGAAATTATATTATATAGTTTAAATTAATTTTATGGAAGATCCTTGTCTAAAAATCGATAATGACCAACTTAAGTTATTCGGTAATATATATTTTATATTATATAAAACTTATAAAATACCAGAATTATGTTAAATTTGAGTTATAAAGATTTTAATAATATGAAATAATATTCAAAATGTACTGGTTATAAAACTTATATACAATGTATATAATTTTTCTAATACATTTCATTGCATTTTTAATTATAATAATATAAAATAGTATGCATTATGTATACTTTTAGTATACTAATAATTAATATGTATAATTAAATATCAATCGTATACCAGTATCGTATACACACGTGTAGATGTATACTTATATATTGATAACTATTCAATATTATATTATAATAATAATTATTATTATAATTTAATTATAATTATTAATTTAATTAATAATTAATAATTATATTATAATAATTATTAATAATTATATTGAATATTTATTAAATATTCAATAATTTAATATTCAATATTTATCAATAATATTATTATAATATAATATAATTATTATAATAATATATATTATAATAATATAATATATAATATTATAATAATTATATATTAATTATATATCATAAATTGAAAGGATATACACATATATGGATTTGTTACGGATCTTTTTGAAAAAGTTTTTTGAAGAAAAAAAAAATATATATAGTTATTCCCGTTATTTTATATATGTTATATTTATTGAAATACAATTCAATTGGTATACATAATAATGATGATAATTATATTATGTTTAGATGTTGAGCACTAAACTCGGCACATATCGTGTACTAATGTTGTGTACTAATGTAGCATAATATTTCATAGGCAAAGTGAGCCTATGGCTCACTTCAGGTTATAATACAGCTTAAAAAAACTGACAAATAAAACCAAACCAAATAAATCTAACAGCGCCAAAATATCAATCCGCAAATATATATATATATATATATATATATATATATATATATATATATATACATTAAATATTGTATAAACATAACAAATATGTTGTACCTAGTTCCATGAGGTTAGTTTTGATACATATCAACTTTAGCATATCCATTAACTTAATGGCATTAAGATATAAATATTCTAATATTAATTATTATAATCCGTTAAAAGATCCGTTAAAAGATCCGTTACTGGTATTAATATATCCCTACATTGTACAAATTTAATGATTACATTAATTTAATTTATTTAATCTTTAAATGATTTATATTTAAAATTTGTATTTTAATAAATTAAAAATATTTTTATATCATTATTATAATTATTATAATAATAATGATTATAATAATGATTAATAATGTAACAAAATGTTGTTTTAGTTTATTACAAATGACTACCTATTACAACGTTTATAATTTTAATTGTCAATTAATTAATGTATAATTAGTGTATTATTGTATAATAAGTATTTTATAATTACATATAATTGTAATTAATTATTATAGTTTCTATATATAATAGGTTGGTTTAGTTATATTATGTATATACTGTATAATACTCATTGCATAATACTCATGATAAATTTAAAATCAGCGCGGAAATTAACATCACTACTAATTTATTGAATAATTATTGCATCGTATATCTTTACAGCTATATATATATATATATATATACACATATATGTGTTAGTGAATACATATATGGTCACTTACTTTTCAACACAAATATATTTATATAATATTTGTATACTAAAATAAATATAAAACAATAATTAAATATTATGTGAATATTGTTACTGTTTTAAGTTGCCTCTGAATTCTACAAAATATAATATATGAAATAATATCATAAGGTACATTAAGATAATGGTTTACTGTTCATAAAGGTCGACTAAAATTTAAAATGAGACTAAAATTATATATTTTAATAAAGGAAATATTTTATATATTGTTATTATTATTTTAATACAAAATTACATTACTATACATATAAATTATAACAATTATTTATTGAATCATGTATAATAGTTGCGGATAAAAATGTACCCCTCAAGAAGTCATAGACTTGATATATATATATATATATATATATATATATATGTATAGTATAGTGGAATTATGTTAATTTCAACTTCTAATATCTACATAAAGTGTATATACCTCCAAAGTCCAGCTAAATATTCTATAATTAATAGTTATATTGATATTTAATATACAGTTGGGTATTGCTATAATATTTATCCACATCATATTTAATATATAAATATAGATGACATTTATAGGTGTACCTTTTAAGGAATACATCTTTACTACCTAGAATAAGTTTTAGAAACTTAAATAATCTGTCAGATAACGTTGACATTATTTTTGTCCATAAAGTAAAATTTTCATATACAATTATTTACAGACAAATATATATATATATATATATGAATTATTTTTGTCTTCTAAAAATCAACAATATATCTTTTTTAATACACTTATTCATTAATTGTTATATATTGTAATATATTATGATATGTTATTTCTATATCAGATTAAGATACATTTATATATCAATTAATTTATTTCACAAGTATTTTAGAACAAATATAATACAGTTATACAATTTATACATATACAATATATACTTTATAAATACTTTATTTATATATACGTTATGATAATAATTATAAATATAAAATAAAAAATTATCAAATATAATATATACATAATATCAAATATTATTTATAATAGTAAAGTACATTACATTACAAAATAAGTGCATTAATATGATGTGAAATAGATAACAAATTAGATACTAAAAACATTTTAAATAAGGAAGATAAATGTTCATATTATTATAAATACATATACTTAAAAGTATTCAAAATATTCACAAAAATAGCATTAAATATCATTTCAATGAAAGTAAAACGTAAATGATGTTTTTTAAAGAATTTCGTAATCATTAATAATCCGCAATCGTTAATACCAATAAATTACAATAAACACACCCCCCCGCCCCCCCATTATGTTTACGTACCCCGATATCAATGACATTAATCACTGAGGTATTCTAAGCAACTAGCTTAAAGACTTCCGCTGCTGTATTAACGCCGGACCTCGTTGATATCTTACTACTCGCTATAGCCAGTGTGTATAAGTGTAGCCAACACTCACCCCGCCACTAGGGGTCACTACACTAGCGTCCAGGTATGCATTAAAGGCACCCACAACAGCATCTGTTGGTGTGCTATCAGCTCCACAGTTTATATTCAAATACCTAGCTATAATTAGTATAATATAATATGTGTTATAATTAGTAATATGGGTAATGTTCACTTGCATTCTAAACATTACATAATCAATTGTTGTTTACTCATTTAGCTTGATGATATTAGTGTGTATACTGTGTGTATGTGTTGATTTTGTACAACACATGGATATTGCAATACCATGTGTTCATGATGTATGCTTCTTGGCTTACAATATCTGTATATGTGTGTGTGTGTGGCCAATATTGTGTGTGTGTGTGTGTGTGTGTACTCTGGTAATTAAATATTAGTTTTTATTTTAGAAAAAAGTGCATATTCTCTATATATGTTACATACAATATGTGTATATATTTATTTATATATATATATATATTTATATATATTATAATAATATCATACAATAAATAATCTATTTTATTATATTTGTGTGTGGAATCCTTTCTCGAAGGCATATTGCTATTAAAGGGTTCCTTTTTTACTCATCATATGATATATGATATATAACTATATTATATTGTATACATATGCCATGTGTATTAATTATTAATTTATATTATACAAGTAAAATAAATATAATTCATTCATAATATAATAACTAGACTCAATGTGATAATACATATATATATATAACAGTGAAAACCCACACCCACACATACACACACCCACACATACACACACATACACACCCACACACACCCACACCCACACATACACACACCCACACACATACACACCCACCCACACACCCACCCACACACACCCACCTACACACCCACCCCCACACACTCACACACCCACACCCACCCACACACCCACACCCACCCACACCCACCCACACACACACACCTACACACACATACATCTACCATATTAACTCTGACTCATCACTTGTAGAGAACCAACTGGAAGGATGGGAGCGGTCAGAAACCGGCGAAAGCATCTACTACATTAAGTTAGTGAAGGGGGAGGAGCTTGTAGAGGTCAACACATGTGGGGGGGAGGGGCTTGTAGAGGTCAACACATGGGGGGGGGGCTAGTAGAGGTTACTTCAGGGGGGGGAGGGGCTTATAGAGTTTAACACATGGGGGGGGGGGGCTAGTAGAGGTTACTTCAGGGGGGGGGAGGGGCTTATAGAGTTTAACACATGTGGGGGGAGGGGCTTGTAGAGGTCAACACATGTGGGGGGGAGGGGCTTGTAGAGGTTAACCCATGGGGGAGGGGCTAGTAGAGGTAACTTCAGGGGGGGAGGGGCTTATAGAGGTCAACACATGTGGGGGGGAGGGGCTTGTGGAGGTAACTTCTAGGAGGGGGAGGGGCTAGTGGAGATTACTTCTAGGAGGGGGAGGGGCTTGTAGAGATTACTTCTGGGGGGGGAGGGGCTAGTAGTGGTAACTTCTGGGGGGGGGGATGTGCTAGTAGAGGTTAAACCCTGGGGGAGGGTTTTGTAGAGGTTAAACCCTGTAGTGTAGAGGTAAGTTATCCATGCCAGAGAGGGCTGATATAGGTTAGCCCCTCATGGGGTGATGTAGAATTACCCCCCTCTACACATACACCTAAATTATGTGCAGCAACCCACTCCCCTGTACTGATACAATGGTGGCATACACTAGTGCATGCTACAGCTGTGTTCCCTATTGTTACTAACAATACATTCAGCACACACACTCTCTCACACCCATTGTCATCTGGAATTACTGTGAACAAACAATTGCCTATTTACTAACAATTGATACACAACGTTGACTGCCTGCTACTAATCCATACTGGATTACCCATAATGCAGCATCACCTTATGTAAATGTATTGCCTAATATCACACCTAATATCACACCTAATATCACACCTAACATCGCACCTAATATCACATCTAACATCGCACCTAACATTACCAGTATTACATAATATCATTAATCTGTAGGTATAAATAAATTAAAAAATCTATTGTTTATTTATTATTTTAATTTTTTAATTTTTTTTTTTTAGTTTCGTAATGTTTTGTTTTACGATAAACTTGATACCTATCTACCCCATATGACATCATATTATGTAATACCACTTACCTAACCAACAACAACACCACAGTCACACCCTCAAGAAAACACAATGGAATCATCCCTACTTCGATCGAATCATCAAGGATTTAGGTAATAGATATGTGTGTGTGTGTGAAAGAGTGTATGTGTGTGTGTATGTATGTGTGTAGGTGAGTGTGTGTGAGTGTGGGTGTGTGTGTGCGTGTAGGTGAGTGTATATGCGTATGTGTACGCGATTGAGTATGTGTGTGTATATATATATGTGTGTGTGTGTATATATATATGTGTGTGTGTGTATGTGTATTATAATGTAATATAATGTATTGTATATCATTAGAAAAAAGTGTTCATCAGATATTGTTACACACATCTGCGCGCACACACACATGTAATAGGAACCACACACACATGCTAATCAGGCGGCATGATGCATGCATGCATCTCATGACACTACCTCACAACACCTGATTCCACTTCAGTGATTCTATTTATAGAACTGCGATCCCCACCGCTGATAATCCCAATGCTTGTGAATGGGGGAAGGGAGGAGTGTTAAATACTCGCCCTATTAGATGTGCGCATTAGTCACTGTACTTGTCTTATCTTCGTTGTAAACATGTAACCCTATATCAGCTCTGTGTATGTATATGTATGCATGTTTCTATGTGTGTGTATATATGTATGTGCATGTATATATATATATGCTTAATTCTGTGTGTGTGTGTGTGTGTGTGTGTGTGTGTGTGTGTGTGTGTGTGTGTGTGTGTGTGTGTGTGTGTGTGTGTGTGTGTGTGTGTGTGTGTGTGTGTGTGTGTGTGTGTGTGTGTGTGTGTGTGTGTGTGTGTGTGTGTGTGTGTGTGTGTGTGTGTGTGTGTGTGTGTGTGTGTGTGTGTGTGTGTGTGTGTGTGTGTGTGTGTGTGTGTGTGTGTGTGTGTGTGTGTGTGTGTGTGTGTGAGTGTGTGTGTGTGTGTTCGTCCCTATATAGAATACTATTATACACTTTATAATTACAGATAGATATTACATAATTAAATCTGAATGTAAACAATGACATCATAACACAGCTATTACATCATAGCTCTGTTTACATTGTTATTCATTATATCAATATTAGCTTAAAGAGACATCTTCTCAATTATCTACAATATTAAAGCTAATATGATATAACCCTTTAACCTTTAATGATCACTGGTTATGTAGTTGTATTATTATTATATAATTATATACTATATTCTATTAATAAACCTATATTACCACATATATATATACCCTATAATACCCCCTAGTCTACCCTATTATCGTGTATACATGTTATACATGTTAACATGTCATTATTACCCTAGTGTAATACCCTCCTTTATGAACATAATTCGATCAACAAAAAGTTATACCCATCACACATCTATTTAACCACTATTTATTACCCATCAATTGAATGTTATGCAATGCTAAAGTAATATAACACACCTATATTACCCCCACAATAACACCCCCACCCCACACTAAACAACCCTGCACACACAACACACCTACATTACCCCCCCCCCCCCCTAGTAACACCCCCACCCCGCAATAAACAACCCTGCACACAACACACCTACATTACCCCCCCCCCCAGTAACACCCCCACCCCGCACTAAACAACCCTGCACACACAACACACCTACATTACCCCCCCCCCCACAATAACACCCCCACCCCACACTAAACAACCCTGCACACACAACACACCTACATTACCCCCCCCCCCCTAGTAACACCCCCACCCCATACTAAACAACCCTGCACACACAACACACCTATATTACCCCCGCACTAAACACACAGGCAGATTCAGCAACGTGAAGTATTCAGTGTACAGGATCGCTATGAAGCTTATGTTTATACAGGAGAGTCTGAAGTGTTTGTACATTAATACATCGATATACACACACGTATATAGTGTACAATCACATTATACGCGTTGTACGTGCTTATGATTATTATGGCATAATCATTCAACATTAAAAGTGTATTATATTTTTAATTTATTTGTAAACTACATGTATTAAAACAAAATTCATCGTTAAACTTTGTATTATTGCATACACATACACACACAAACACATATGTATAATGTATTTAAAGTAAGTAATAAATAATATAGAATCAGAAGTTGTATAATCATCGTTCACGCTTGTTCCTAATTACCGACACTCGTTGACACCTGCCACTCATTGACACGCGACACTCATTGACACGCGACACAACCATCTTACAGTCGATCACATAGATCTGACGGCGATATTCCGGAGTATGTCGGACGCCACCACTAGTGGCAGCACTAGCTCGTGTCGACACCTGCACCAGATCATGCGCGACCTGTACTCGCGGCTCCCCCTGGAGGAAGACGACAGGGACACCCTCGCCGAACTCGCGCTCAATCTTCTGCTCAACATCCACGATCCGTTAGTGATGGTGACACTGTGACACTCTGAATGTATGTGTGACATATGTTCCACTCTCTGTGTACAGGTGACATATGTGACACTATATGTGACATAAGTGCCACTATTAATATATGTAACACTGTCATAGTCTGTGTAATATATGTGACATTGCCAATATAAGTGACACGTATGCACTGTGAATGTGACACATAAATGATGGCGATGGTCGCTGATTATAAATTGCTTACGATTACGAACTCGTCGCTATCTAACGAATACCTTCGTTGCTATGGCGATGGCAACGAATTGTCTCGCCATCGACATATTCCACTGAACATGTATTTGAAATCTACGCAATAATCTGACGTACGTGCGTGTTACACAGCGCGTATTACATCATGTAGCCGCGCTATTTACCATGCGTGTACTTATTACATAACTATCAGCTAGCTATAGATAGCGCGGGGTATGAATACGATTTAGTTGTTGTATTCTAAATAATGTTTACGGTGAAGCCGCGCCCCTTAGTATCGGTTAAGCCGCGCCCCTTAGTATCGGTGTAGATTACGCTATCGTTCATGCTGATTACATGCGATTCGTAAGGAGACCCAACACAACACAGTACTAACTGTTAACGAATCACTCCTAACTCGTGCATTTAGGTAGATAGATCAACATATCGATGTGTATTAGCGACCTTTATAATCAAGCATATGAAGATGATTAAGCATATGAAGATGATTAAGCGTATGAAGATGATTAAACGTATTAAGCGCTTGCTGATATAACGCATACTTATTGAAATAAACAATATAGGATTAATAAGCCGAATAAGAATGTAAAATAAAATTAAATAAGATAAAATAAGATAATAAATAATAATATAAGTGTAACGATTATTGTAACTCTGATTGAGTTTCTGTAGTAGGTGTAGAACTTTGATAACCTATGTAGTTATCTCGTGTTAACTAGCTGTACCTGTCAGGTGACGCGATCCATGATAATATGATTTACGACGATGTATCGTAAAGTTTGCGAGTAAAGTTAGAAAAGTGCGTTATTTTCTGATATCGCGTTTCATTTTTTGTATCATAACAACTATTTTCATGTTTTAAATCTATTTATAATATCAATAAGTTTAAATAGTGACATTTATTGTTGTTCATTATAAATAGCCATTCTATATTAGTACTTTATATTACCAATAACAGTAGTAGTAATAGTAGTATAGTTTTATAAAGAATATTATTTAATAACATTATAATAATTATTAACATCATAATAATTATTATCATATATTGTAATAAATGTACTACATGGTATGATCTAAAATAGATTTATTAGACTAAATTAGAACTTCTGATATAATATCCCCGAGCTCCATGTTATCTCCAACAAATTACGTTCTCATTATTAATTATTATAAAAATTAATTTATGGAAGATACTACTTTAGTTATAATTGTATATAAATAACTTTATATGAAAATATATTATATCACATATCGAATATTCAAGTAAACATTTATTTAAAATAAAAAATTTGTTTATATAATATTTATATTGAAATTATTACTGTTATATAATCTACGAATTAATGATTGCCCCGTATTCTATTTCTCGCGTCTATTAATTTAGTTTTAACACGGTCCCGATATCTACGATCATTGCTGGTTTGATTGACAGCCATGTATGTTTCATCACGCTCAGTAACATCGTAACATTGCCTCTGAACATCAGTCTACTTCCACTATCGATTACATAACACCCACCATTCACAGACTCAGAGAGGGAGATATCGACATCAACCTGATCCACATTACGTTGGTGATACTGTGCAACTGTACGCCGCTCATCAAGTTTCAGTGTTAGTGGCGCGATCTCTCCAGTATCTGTGTACGTCGTAATACTCAATAGAAATGTGTAAGTCTAACTAGCCGAATACATCGCTCACTGAATTTCTTATTTCGATAATAGGTTGTGTTTACATGGTTAACAAACTCATCGCAGATGCAGATCTATAACCACCTTTTCATATGTCGTAGAAGTAAGACGAACGCATGACTATATATCGCCGTATATACAGTGTTTACTGAACACCCCTTAGTCTGAAATCGTATATTTCTATTTGTTGCATTTTTATTAGTTTGCGGACTAAAAGCTATCACAGCCTTATTACAGCCTTAATACAGCCTTAATACAGCCTAACAGAGATTTAAATACCCTCATCTAGTATAAATCATCACATTAACCAGTAACAACAACAACAACAACAATTATACGATATTAATATTACCTTAAGGGGATACCGCAGGGTGTAGGGGGGTAGCGCAGGGTGTGGGGGGTAGCGCAGGGTGTAGGGGGTAGTGCAGGGTGTAGGGGATACCGCAGGGTGTAGGGGGGTAGTACAGGGTGTAGGGGGGTAGCGCATGGTGTGGGGGGTAGCGCAGGGTGTGGGGGGTAGCGCAGGGTGTAGGAGGTAGCGCAGGGTGTAGGGGGGTAGCGCAGGGTGTGGGGGGTAGCGCAGGGTGTAGGAGGTAGCGCAGGGTGTAGGGGGGTAGTACAGGGTGTAGGGGGGTAGCGCAGGGTGTAGGGGATACCGCAGGGTGTGGGGGGTAGCGCAGGGTGTAGGAGGTAGCGCAGGGTGTAGGGGATACCGCAGGGTGTAGGGAGGTAGCGCAGGGTGTAGGGGGGTAGCGCAGGGTGTAGGGGGATACCGCAGGGTGTGGGGGGTAGCGCAGGGTGTATGCCCTACACTATAGGGGGTATTGAAAAATCATAGAAATAAAATAAAACGTTGTATTCAATGATATTCAATGATATTACTTTATACTTAGTATCTGTCAATAAATTACATTGAAATCAATATTATTAGATATATCATTAAAGCGTATTTTATATCAACTATATGTATATAATTATAATCTAAATGGCTATTTGGTTAATATTATTTTATAATATATTATAATTTATATATTGATAATTTTAATAATTCAAAAAACATACTGTTTATTTTTATTTATTTATATCATTATTGGTATTATCATTTTATCAGGTGATATTATAAAGCAATTAAATAGCCGGAATAATTTTATATGATTTTCTTTATCCGTCACTTTGCATTTTATATTTTTCAATATACAGTTTACAATTAAATTTATTTGCATTTACATTTATTTTTAGTTTGTAGAAATATAAACATTAGTTTTTATAGTGTTAATCTTATGTAAGTTTATTTGATATTAATAGCATTTATATTAGTTGTTATATTCGTTTTACATTTTTATGTATTTTAACTTTGTTTTACTTTAGACATTTTTTACTCAAAATAATTATTTTGCACTAATAAATTAACTATTATAGTTATCATATTATTTGTTTGTATCTATATGCAAACAGTATATGAATAAATAATATGAGATAATAATTGTATAGATATAATTATAAATATCTGTATAGAATATTGCCCCCGTTTGTTTTGATTACAATATATTTTAATTTATTTTAAAATATTTTATTGACTACAAAATCACGTGGTGGTTATGGGCGTCATGAGAAGGAAACAAAAATAAAATAAATAAAGTACAATAAAAATAAAGGGAAAAGGAGGGTAGGTTACAATGTTAATAGGTGCGTGGAGAGTTTACATTTAAATAGTGACAAGGATTTCAAACACCTAATGTCATATGGTAGAGAATTCCAGTATTTTGGAGCTACCACAGAGAAAGCAGAATCAGAGTGAGCAGAGATAGTCGAGCGTTGCACAATTTTCATCGTGTGACATTTCCTGCTAGCTCGACTAAGGGTATGCATACTGATCAAGTCAGCTAGGTACTCGGGAGATCTAAGATGTATCACCTTATGGGTGATGCATAGTAGTCTGTACCTGCAGAGATATCTAAACTTAAGCCAGCCGAGTGATCGCATTAGAGTCGATATTGATACTATTGAAGAGAACTTCAGTTTATATAGGGTGCGTATAGCACGTATATGGAAGTATATAGGAATATAAAGTAAAAGATATGTATAAATTAGCTGTTATTTATATTTTATTTTGTTATTATATTTAATATTCTCCATTATAAAGAAGTGAAAAGAGTTAATTTATATACAAATATTTTATTAAAAAAATGGACATATTCTATTCTATAGTTGTACATGAAATTAACTATATTTAAACAAAATCATCTACATTGTATATACATTGTATATTATACAATGTATAATATATACATAAAGAATTCATTGAACAATGTTATCCAAACAATACTTTGAATGTGTGAAATTCACACTGCAGCATGCCCCTGCCATATGAATTACATTATTATCATATATATTTAAAATTTAAATATATATTCATAAAATATTTAATATGTGAAAAGTTGTTGATGGACATACATTAATGACATGAAGGCATTCTTTGCTTTGTTGTAATGTTGATCTTGTAGTGCTCTTATTTTATATTTATATTTGTATATTACATACATTTATTTGTATATTATTCAATACTTATGGAATTATGTATTATAATGTTGTATTTGAAAGGATGTATTTGCCCAACACTGGTATACACAGTATACACTTGTATAGTATACAATGTATACAATGTGTATACAATGTGCACCTAATGTGTGTATACTCTAGCAGTACATTTTCCACATAACACATAGCACACATTCTCAATATTCTCAAAGGAGAACAATCACAGTGTACTTTGGTCTAGATTATTTTATTTTAGCTCATATCATTAAAATCATTGTATAAACAAATTAAAACTTATCAATTAAATCCATTATTTATGTATATATATATATATATATATATATATATATATATATAAATATATATATATATATATATATACATATTTACACACACATATATCTGCTCATTCGCAAACAACAGCATTAATACACATCCCACAACGTAATATTCACAATGTTTGCCATGCGCTATAAATAGAATGCTGTGTAACCTTCTCCTAATACCCACGCCCTGTCATTATATACTAGAGGCAGTTCGATGCCTGTTGTTCTAGCTTGGCCATTCACTCATATTCAATCATCTTTGCTAATACTACTACGACTACTACTAGATGTATTGGTTTTCTATTTTTATTTTTTTCTTATATAATTATAATAATAATATGATCTTTACATCGATGTATAAGTAAATCAATGTATACTGATCATAGTATTAATATTGGCATGTGTATGTATTGCAATCGTAAAGTTTATTATTATAATTGTCACCACTAAATGAGCTATACTTATAAGATATACACATTTAAACATCTCTCATCTTGCAACACTTACTGCAACACTTACTGCAACACTTTCAGCAACACTTCCTGTAACATTTACTGCGACACTATTATCACATTATAGTAATGGTAGTGGTTGTTGTATAATTTATTTAGTCTCAAAAATCTAATTTTAAATAAATGTTCGGAAATGAATTAGTGTGTATTTCATAAAGTTGTATGTCGATATGTGTATGTGTGTGTGTGTGTGTGTGTGTGTGTGTGTGTGTGTGTGTGTGTGTGTGTGTGTGTGTGTGTGTGTGGGTGTGTGTGTGTGTGTGTGTGTGTGTGTGTGTGTGTGTGTGTGTGTGTGTGTGTGTGTGTGTGTGTGTGTGTGTGTGTGTGTGTGTGTGTGTGTGTGTGTGTGTGTGTGTGTGTGTGTGTGTGTGTGTGTGTGTGTGTGTGTGTGTGTGTGTGTGTGTGTGTGTGTGTGTGTGTGTGTGTGTGTGTGTGTGTGTGTGTGTGTGTGTGTGTGTGTGTGTGTGTTGTTGTTGTTGTTTAAGTATTTATTTTAATCACATCATTAATAATTATAATTCTATAATGTGTATCTAACAATATATATCACATATAGATAAAAATAGCGAATGTATACATTATATATATATATAATATTATATATATATATATAATTCGCACGATAATATTATGAATAAACGAATATCAATGTTTGTCGATAAGAAATTTTTTTAATTTCTTTTTAAAGATATTAATTGATATATTTTGATATCTAAGTT
Source organism: Osedax fenrisi (assembly GCA_964019155.1). Lineage (NCBI taxonomy): Eukaryota > Metazoa > Annelida > Polychaeta > Sabellida > Siboglinidae > Osedax > Osedax fenrisi. The sequence goes on along the minus strand of OZ025239.1, from coordinate 121,801,393 downwards.
GCGGGGGTAGTTTATTCCATCTAATTGTTGATGAAGAGCTGAATTTTCTTCTTTCGTATTTGATGCAATGGGTAATAGGTTGGTGTAGTATAGTGGAATTGTTATTACGTAAAAGTCTAGTGTTTGGTTTATGTTTTATTTTGTTTCGTAAATTATAGGGTAAGTTATAAGTAATAGTCTTTTTAAGTATTGTAAGTATTTTGTAGTTGATAGAGTCTTCAGTTTTTAGCCAGTTAAGTTTTTTACGTAAGTCAGTAATGCTAGTTGTATAGTCAGTCTTCTGTAGTCGGTATATATTTCTAATTGAGCGGTTAATTATTTTGTCTAGTTTGTCTATTTTCAGTTTTTCAGTTCCTGTGAATAGTGAGTTGCAGTATTGTAGTCTTGAAAGTATGAGAGTCTGAGTCAGTAGTTTTGTAGTATTTCTATTTAAGTATGGTCGTATTTTTTTAATATTGAATAGCTGTGCAGTCGTAGATTGAGTAAGTAAGCTGTAATGTTTATCTAGATTAAGTTTATTATTGAAGTTGACGCCTAAGTATTTAACAGAATTGGTGGGAATGATTTTGTGTTGATTAATAATAATTTCAGGGAAGTAAGTATTTGGGTCATTAGTTATATTTAATAGTTCAGTTTTATTGTGGTTTAGTAGTAGGTTATTATTTGTTAGCCAGTTTTGTAGTTCATTTAAACAGTCTTGTAGTTGGGTAGAGTTTGTTATCGTTGCGTGTAGTTCTATGTCGTCTGCGTATAAGTTGTAAGTAATAGATGGATAACGTTTCATAATTGTTTGTAATGGAATAAGATATATAGAGAAGAGAATTGGGGAAAGTATTGAACCTTGAGGAACACCGTGATCGATGGTATATGATTTAGAGTAATTATTTCTTATTTTAATGGAATAATTTCTATCTTTAATAAAATTAGAAAACCATTCCATAGTTACATCTTGAATTCCTATGTTTCTAAGTCTTTCTAGCAGTATGTCATGTCTAAGGGTGTCGAATGCAGAGGATAAGTCAAGTAGTATTAGCTGTATTGGTTGTCCAGTGTCTAGTGAGTTATATAAGTCGTCAAAAAGAGAGAGTACGGTAGTTTCAGTACTATGTAGTTTACGGAATGCATTTTGTCGTATGTCCAGCAACATATTTTCAGTTAAGTAGTGTGAAAGTTGAGTATAAACAGTTTTTTCAAGAATTTTAGTTAGTAGAGGTAGTTGAGATATAGGTCTGTAATTTGAGAATTCAGAAGAGTCAAGATTAGTTTTTTTTATTATTGGCGTAATTATTGCGTTTTTTAGTAAATTTGGAATAGTTCCTGTTAGAAGTGAGTCATTAATTATATTTTTGTAAGTCAAAGTCAGAGTTGATGCTAGTTTTTTTATTAAGTATAGAGGAATTGGGTCGTGTGGTGAAGAGCATCTAGCAGTGACAATATAATTGTAGATTGCAGTATTAGTAGGTACAGTAAAATGTGTTAGTGTCGAAGTGCATGGTAATATTTGGGGTGCATTATAAAGAGGGTCAAATGTACAAGAGAGTCTATTACAAATGGTGTTAATTTTGTCTTTAAAATATTCTGCAAATTTCTTACATAGTTGATCATCGGGAAAATGTGGGAGCGTAGAATTTTTATTATTTCCTAAGAGGGTCTTAGTTATTGAGTAGAGTCGTTTATAGTCGTGTGAACAATCGTTAATTTTGTTAGTAAAGTAGTCTGTTTTTGTAGATTTCAGTTCATTCCTGTATATATATCTATTTTTTCGTAGGTCAATTAGATTTGAGTGTGATGGTGATTTCGTAAAAAGTCTACATGATTTTCTAAATAAAACTTTTAAATTATTTAATTTGGAGTTAAACCATGGAGTTTCGTTATGTATAGTTAAGTAGTTTGTTTTCAGTGGTGCATGTTGATTTAATAGTTGTTTAAGTATAGTGTTTAAGTTGAGTACTGTAATTTGGGTTTTATTTATCATAGAGATAAAATCAGATGAAAATTCATCAATATTTATTTTCCTGATACACCTGTAAGTAAGTAGGGTCTGTCTAGGTGAGGAGTTCAGTATATTAAGTTGAGAGTTTATTGCGTAATGGTCAGTGAGTAATGTAGAGCGTGTTGGTTTATGTATTAGTATATTAGAATGGTTGTATGTAAGTATCAGGTCTAGTATATGTCCGTGGGTATGAGTTGCAAAATTAACGTGTTGAGTTAAATTCAGTTCGTTACAAAGTCGTTTAAAGTCTTGGTGGTGTAGTTTGTCAGAGTCATAGTGGAAGTTGAAATCTCCTAGAATGACCAGGTTGTCATAGTTATGTTCATGTATAAAGTTTGTAAATTCTAAAGCAAAAGTTGTATGGCAGTTATTTGGTGGTCTGTATACTAGTAGGATCGGAATTATATTATTTTTTATTTTCAGTTTAGTAAAAAGAAAGTCGCAGTTTGATGTACAAATCTCGGGCTGAGGAATAATTGTGATGTGATTTTTTAATTGTGTGTGTGTGTGTGTGTGTGTGTGTGTGTGTGTGTGTGTGTGTGTGTGTGTGTGTGTGTGTAATACATACTATGTATACTAGGGGTGCTGGAACGATTTTGTATGTAGGGGGGCCAATCAATCAAAATAAATTGTGTGGTAAAAGTGTACTAACTAATACATAGGAGGTCCCCCTAGATTTTAAAGTAGAGGGGACATACCCCCCCCCGTCCCCCACCCTGTTGCAGCACCCCTAATGTATACACGCGTATGTTTCGGAATCACTGTTGATCTATAAATAGAGCAGAGTAAATGTGTAAATTAATGAGTTTTGTAGTGTAAACAGTTGTTTATATACATACTTATTGTTTTAATTGTGCACTTTGTGTACATTGTGCTACATTGTATAAGGTATGCATTGTACATAGTATTCATTGTACACTATACACCTTGTACAATGTATTACAGTATACACAGTGTACAATGTATATCAAGTATACTAAGTGTATAATAAGAATATAGTATTAATATACATCATTTGATTAATTAATATTGATCTAATTATTATCATTGATTAATTAATATCCAGATAAATATATCTCAGATTAAATTGTTTAATACATACCCTCAAATTATAGACAGTGAAATCATTGGTAGATACTAGGAATGAGGTAAAATACCTTTATAAAATATAAATATAAATATTAATACTTTTTTCAAATATAATCAATTACAAATATACATATTTATGTAGGGTTTTATTCAATTATCAATAATAAATAAGAATACTGCCTTATGAATAAAGGTAATCTGGGATGAAATAGTTTGGGTTGAGATAGTTAGGGTTGAGATAGTCTGGGTTGAGATAGTTTGGGTTGGGATAGTTTGGGTTGAGATAGTTTGGGTTGAGATAGATTGGGTTGAGATAGTTTGGGCTGAGATAGTTTGGGTTGAGATAGATTGGGTTGAGATAGTTTGGGTTGAGATTGTTTGGATTGAGATAGTTTGGGTTGAGATAGATTGGGTTGAGATAGTTTGGATTGAGATAGTTTGGGTTGAGATAGCTAGGTAACTTTGGACGACATCAAGTCATAGTTTAATAAAATTACAATAATATAATTATTAATAAATATATATATTTGATATATAATATACTTATATTTTATTTTATATGAGTAACGAAATAATTGTGAACGACTCATATTAACTTATGATGACTTTGAAGTCATAGATGTGTATCATACATTTATTTATTTTGAATAAATGCAATATTTTAAATATAATGTAATTAACTAATGATCCTGTAATTATATAGAATATTATTTATTTCATAAAACAGATACATATAATACATACATACAGCAGCAGCAACCTACATAAACATGAAATGATGTGTGACCCACTTCATACAGCATTCTATTATTTCAAGTACAATTAGCCCAAAGCGCAAAATCACTGATCTGAATAAAACATATTGAATATAATATAATACATAATCATACTTATATTCAGGCAATTAAGGCTAGCTATTATAACATATTAATGCTAAATGTTTAAGTATAACAGAATATACTCTTATAATATTTAATTATTAGTTATTTTTATAGTAAACATTAATATATCGTATATTTTATATATGCATTATGTAATTTAAAAATTTTATTATATCAAATATACCATGATAACATATTAACGTATACACATTTATTAATAGTATTACTATAAATAACGATATTTAACTATTACATAAAGTCTTGCAAAAGTACTTCATAAGACGTCTCAGATTACATTGTAATCGTCTCGTATCACATACATTATAATCATATTTACCGATCTAATCAATTAAAAATAGTTTTAAAACCATTATAATGATACAGACTAATAGTATGCCTATCTACACATTTACTAATAATAGTATTACTATAAATAATGTTATTTAACAATAATTTAAAGTTGTACCAAATTACTTTGCAAGTCATTCCAAATTACTTCTCTATATATCCAAGGGTACCTCTTCCAAGAATACTCATACCCTAAATACTTTATTATATTTTTAGCATATTTTTATATTATAAATTTTCAATTATTCTTAATAAAACCTATTCACTATAAGTGTGTGATGAAGGCAGCATCAGAACTATTACATCGCCGGCACCCTACTACTATTACATCATCACCACCACTACCCCCACTACCCCCACTACCTATACCTCACACTACTACTATTACATTACCCCCACCACTACCCCCACTACCTATACCTCACACTACTACTATTACATCATCACCACCACTACCCCCACTACCCCCACTACCTATACCTCACACTACTACTATTACATCACCCCCACCACTACCCCCACTACCTATACCTCACACTACTACTATTACATCATCACCCCCACTACCTCACACCCGTAATGATACAGATGTGTTCAGACTGATGTCACTGAACGCTAACCTGCGTCAGATCTCCACCAGACAGATGATAAGGCTGCTGAATACGTTGCATAAGGTAGGGTAGGGTTGGGTAGGGGAGGGGATGGGTGTATGTGTGGTAGGGTAGGGCAGGGTAGGGGAGGGGTGTATATGGGGGTGTGTGTGATACTATGTGTAGGCAGAAGGTGTTTGTATGGGGGTATGTATGGGGGTGTGTGTAGGGGAGGGTGTGGGTGTATGTGGGGTATGTATAGGGATGTGTGTAGGGAAGGGTGTGGGTGTATGGGGGTGTGTGTAGGGGAGGGGAAGGGTTATGTATGGGGGTGTGGATGAGGTGAACGTACAGGAGTGGATGTGAGGGTGTTATGTAGGTATGAGGCTGAGGGTGTTGGTGTGTATATGTGTAGGTAATACCTACTAGGTATAGGTTTGGATGTGTATGTTAGGGCGTACTGTTAGGTATGTGTGTGTGTGTTAACAGTACATATTCAATGTTCACCATGACAACAACTCTTATTATGTTACTATCTGTTATGTTATGAACGTCTAATTCAATATTTACATCAAATATATATATATATATGTATGTATGTATTTATATATATATATAGAATTACTCACAATTCTAAATATACAAAATAATTATCAATCTAAATATATAACATAATGATTAACCTATGTAACTACAGTACTATATAACATATGTTTAATGCACACAGACTACAGAAGTAATAGACGAAACCAGTCGCTCTCAAACTAACTTGGAATGCATCGCACAGATACAGGGCAATGTTTGTACTATCTCCTCCTCCTCCTCCTCCTCCTCCTTCTCCCCCTCCTTCTCCCCCTCCATCTCCTCCTCATCCTCCTCCTCCTTCTCCCCTCCTTCTCCCCCTCCATCTCCTCCTCCTCCTCCATCTCCTCCTCCTCCTCCTCCTCCTCCTCCTCCCCCTCCACCTCCTACTCCTCCCCCTCCTCCTCCTCCTACTCCCCCTTCTCCTCATCCTCCCCCTCCTCCTTCTCCCCCTCCTCCTCCATCTCCCCCTCCTCCTCCTCCTCCTTCTCCCCCTCCATCTCCTCCTCCTCCTCCTTCTCCACCTCCTCCTCCTCTTCCTCCTACTCCTCCTCATCCTACTCCTCCTCCTCCTCCTCCTTCTCCTTCTCCCCCTCCACCTCCTCCTCCTACTCCTCCTTCTCCTCCTCCCCCTCCTCCTCCCCTCCTCCTCCTCCTTCTCCTCCATCTCCTCCTCCTCCTTCTCCCCCTCTATCTCCTCCTCCTCCTTCTCCACCTCCTCCTCCTCCTCCTCCTCCTCCTCTTGCTCCTCCTCCTCCTCCTCCTCCTCTTGCTCCTCCTCCTCCGTTCTACCTCGTATGTATATTCACTACACACTCACTCACTCATATACATTTCTACACACATCTATACCCATATACCTGCATCATCGATATAAAGGAAATGGATAAGCAATTGACGCACGCAATGCATGTAAAAGATAGATATGCTAATGGAACTTTTATCGATAAATTAATAAAATGGCTTCAGTGATTTTGATTTGATATAAGTCATATTATATATGAAAAATATTAAAACAGTAGGTTTTTAGTCAAAAGAGATTGAAGTGACTTCAATCTATATCAATGGATTTAGATTATAAATATCAATAAAATAGTATGATATCTTCAATTTAAATACAAAAAATTACGAGGAATTCTGATATTTTGATATGATGTATTTTAAAAATATATAATTTAATTTTGTAGTATATATAAAATTGGTAGTAATTATCAATATATGTATAAATAATATTAATTTAAAATTTAGTAGGTATTTAGTAGTAGGCTTCGACTGCAACGCCTCTATCGCAAAGTGCCATACACTACATTCAATTGCTTCTCCACTTTCACACTATATCGAGGCCCTACACCCACTCACACACACCCACTCTCACACACCCACACACACACCCACTCACCCACACCCACTCACAAACACATATCATACACATACCCATTCTTACACACACACTCACACCCACACTCACACACCCACTCTCACACACCTACACACACCCACACCCACATCCACTCACAAACACCTACACACACACCTACCACACACATACCCATTCTTACACACACACCCACACCCACACACACCCCACACACACCCACTCACACTCCCACACACAGAACGGAGATGAGGATCTCATTGACGAGTACAACTTCCTGAAGTGGTGCGGAGGTAGTGAGTCACCTTCCTTCGTGTGGCTGGCGATCATTCAGAGATTACGTCTCTCTAAACCAGGTATACCTAGCTATAGCTAAGCACTATGCACGCTAGAAGTCAGCTCTGTAGCCTGTATCTAATATAGATGTTGTGGTTGTACATTGTATGTGTATAGATGTTGTGTGTGTATTAGGTCGGAGTGAAATTTGAAATAATTATGGCGGTCTGGTTGTGTCTCGCGATAGTGATGTTACACGTGAATTATTGACATTATTGAACTTCGCATATAACGTTAAAACACTATCTCGAGTCATAACCAGACCGCCATAATTATTTCACATTTCACTCCTACCTTACGTATATATATATATATATATATATAGATATTGTATGTATACACAGTCAACAGCCACTTTGATTCCGAGGATGGACAGAATGCGTCTGAGATAGAGATTTTCTGAGATTTCTAATTATTTCGCAGCAGTTACATAAGTACAATACTAATCTATCATTTGTGATAAGTTAAGTTAACGACATTTCTGAATTAATAGGTTTTAACTGTATATATATATATATCAGTGTTCATTCTAGGTTTCAGGGCAACTGCCAAAAAAAAATAATTATAGGGCATTTAAATATCTTTTACTAAGTAAAATGTAAGATGATATATATATGGGTAATTTCGCCATCTATTTATAAATTCATTTATGATAAATAATATATTAGATGGACACTTATACCCTGAGGCAATTTAAACCTGTAACAATTGTTACTTACAAAAGCTACTTAGGAGACTTTTTGAATTAGAGATGTAAATAAATAGCAAATAATTATTCGATTGGATTACTTATTATTCGTTTACAATTAAATGATTTACAAATTGTAATTCTAATACATTGATATCAAATAATTTTTTTTATATTCAATCTCTCAACATTTGATTCATGAGATATTCAGATATTAAAAATTTGAAATTCGAGCATTTATAATATTGAAAATTATGTTGTCAAGATCTTATAATATTGAAAATTAGGTAGTCGAGATCTTATAATATTGAAAATTATGTTGTCGATATGTTATAATATTGAAAATTAGGTAGTCGAGATCTTATATTATTGAAAATTATGTTGTCGATATGTTATAATATTGAAAATTATGTTGTAGAGATCTTATAATATTGAAAATTATGTTGTCGATATATTATAATATTGAAAATTATGTTGTTGAGATCTTATAATATTGAAACTTATGTTGTCGATATGTCGTAATATTGAAAATTATGTAGTTGAGATCTTATAATATTGGAAATTAGATGGTTGATATGTTATATTGAAAATAAGGTAGTCGGGAAGTTATATTTTTAAAATTAGATGTTCGAGTAGTTTGATATATAAGTAATTTGGTTCTCGATAAGTTATAATATTATGATTATTGTAATATCATATATATAATTATATATTTATTATAGTAATGTAATAGTAACTCTATCAAACTTATATATATACACTTATTTTTTTATATAAATGTATTGGTAATATTACTACTCAATCGAATAGTATATTTATAATTTAAACTTTCATATAATTATAATGATTATTATAAGCATAATGATATATTTCGCGAGAAACACCTGTATACTATTATGTTAAGTATAAGGATTAGTTATTTGCTTGGAAATTTATTTATAGGAATATATAAATAAATAAGTTTCTATATAATACAAATTATAAGATACTATATATATATAATATATATAGTAATTATTTTCATTAATTATATATTATATATATAATTAACGATATATAATATATCATACTTATAAATACTTAAAAATACTTTTAGATAGATACAAATATACAAAAATATCTATATATATATTATTATTATTATAGCATACTGGTACACATTATTATATATAATTTATATAAGATATTTTAATTTCATAATATACAAAATTAATTAGAATGTATATTATAATTGTATTGATTATTAAAATGTAATAATTTGTTTGCACATTTTTGTTAATAACTTTTGTTTAAATACAAATTTAAAAAAACATAATATGAATTGTATTATATAATTTAATAAGCTTTCCAGTGATACCAATTTTATCGTAATAAAATCAATATAAAATATGTCATGCTCATGTATCAACATGCAGTACGTACTCCGTACGATGGTTGATTTTAAATTCATTATATATATATAATAACTAATAAGTATACTATAGTATAATACATGATATTTATGACATTATATTTTAAACATTATATATTATATATAAGAATAATAATTATGATAAGTATGATAATTAATATATAATATGATATTATTAAATATTAATGTAATAATAAAAATAATAATTTTAAATTTAATAATTAGATTATAATACATTTAAAAAGTATACAGTTTAATTATTATGAATATAAAAAACAGTGAACTTATAAATAATATTGGTGATTAAATGTTTCATTATTTTTATATTTTCATGGTTTTTAATATGTCATAGATCTATATCACTTTAATATTACGTTTTAAAATAGGATTTTGAATAAATATATAAAAATTAAAAATTTTAAATAAAACAATCACGTGATTTATATATATTGGGAGAAAAAGAATTGGAATAAAAATAATTATTGAATTAATTTTCATATATCATTATAAATATAAATTGGTAGCAAATTCACTACCCAATATTTAAAGTTTGCTACCCAATTTTCATTTTGGGTAGTGAATTTGCTACCCAATCTAAAAATAAATTATTCTAAATATAGATCAAGCAGTTTATTATCATATTTCATATTTAATTTGCATTTGAATCTAAATTGTTTGTTTATATAAAATGTCAAACAGATATAACAAAGGGCAAATAGTATATATTCGCCATTATTTGAAAAATAATGAATTTATCTTAATTTTATGACAGAAGTTATTCATATTCTCCATTATTTGAATACTTAAATAATAATAGAACAAGTGACTTTTTTACTGATCAAGGGCTAACGCTCCTTGTGTTGTTACTTTTTTACTAAAGCAACTAAACTTTATTACTAAAACGTAACTACTTTATTACTAAAAGAATGTTACTTTATTACTAAAAGAACCAACATTTATTACTAAAAAAAATAAACTTTATTACTAAAAGAACTACATTTATTCTAAAAAGTAACTACTTTATTACTAAAAGTAACTAATATATTACTAAAAAGTAACTACTTTATTACAAAAAATTAACTGTATTACTAAATCAACTTAGTTACTAAAAGAATTTTATTACTAAAACAACTTTATTACTAAAAAAAACCTACATAAATTAAAACTTAATCCAACCTAACCATAACAGTGAAAATAACTACGACCACACACATACACACACATATCAATATACTTTTATAGGCTCAATTGGGTTAATGCAGCTTAAAAAAACCTACCAAAATTAAAACTTAACCCTACCTAACCACAACTGTGAAAATATACATGTATAGGTTTACTCGGGAAGTAATGCAGCTAAAAAAAACCTACCAAAATTAAAACTTAACCCAACCCAAACCCAACCAAACCCAACCCAAACCCAACCCAAACCCAAACCCAAACCCAACCCAACCCAACTCGGGAAGTAATGCAGCTAAAAAAAACCTACCAAAATTAAAACTTAACCCAACCCAAACCCAACCAAACCCAAACCAAAACCCAAACCCAACCAAACCCACCCAAACCCAAACCCAAACCCGGGAAGTAATGCAGCTAAAAAAACCACCATAAATTAAAACTTAACCCAACCTAACCTCAACCGTGAAAATCTACTTTTATAGGCAAACTCGGGAAGTAATGCAGCTAAAAAAACCTACCAAAATTAAAACTTAACCCAACCAAAACCCAACCCAACCCACCTAAACCCAAACCCAAACCTAAACCAAAACCCAAACTCAACCCAAACCCAACCCAAATCCAAACCAAAACCCAAACCCAACCAAACCCAACCCACCCAAACCCAAACCCAAACCCAAACCCGGGAAGTAATGCAGCTAAAAAAACCACCATAAATTAAAACTTAACCCAACCTAACCTCAACCGTGAAAATCTACTTTTATAGGCAAACTCGGGAAGTAATGCAGCTAAAAAAACCTACCAAAATTAAAACTTAACCCAACCAAAACCCAACCCAACCTACCTAAACCCAAACCCAAACCTAAACCAAAACCCAAACCCAAACCCAAACCCAACCCAAATCCAAACCAAAACCCAAACCCAACCAAACCCACCCAAACCCAAACCCAAACAAAAACCCAAACCCGGGAAGTAATGCAGCTAAAAAAACCACCATAAATTAAAACTTAACCCAACCTAACCTCAACCGTGAAAATCTACTTTTATAGGCAAACTCGGGAAGTAATGCAGCTAAAAAAACCTACCAAAATTAAAACTTAACCCAACCAAAACCCAACCCAACCCACCTAAACCCAAACCCAAACCTAATCCAAAACCCAAACTCAACCCAAACCCAAACCCAACCCAAATCCAAACCAATAATGCTAAAAAAAACCACCAAAAATTAAAACTTAACCCAACCTAACCACAACCGTGAAAATCTATTTTTATAGGCAAACTCGGGAAGTAATGCAGCTAAAAAAAACCACCAAAAATTAAAACTTAACCCATCCTAATCACAACCGTGAAAATCTACTTTTATAGGCAAACTCGGGAAGTAATGCAGCTAAAAAAAACCTACAAAAATTAAAACTTAACCCAACCCAAACCCAACCCAACCCAACCCAAACCCAAACCCAACCCAACCCAAACCCAAAGCCAACCCAACCCAAACCCAAACCCAAACCAAAACTCAACCCAAACCCAAACCCAAACCAAACCAAAACCAAACCAAAACCAAACCCAAACCCAAACCCAAGTGCCCAAGTTACCTTTTATAATTTATTCGATACAGTTAAAATTATTAAAATCGAATTATTAATATAGATTTTGAATTTTCTACATGATAAAAATATTATAAATTCATGTTTTTACATGGTGGAGATAGGAAATGTAATTTTGTAAAGTCATTTATGAGGTAAATAATCATAGTAAATGCATCGCGAATGGTTACATTTATATCTACTCATCACTCTTAACATTATAGAATAGAAATTAGAATTTTTTTTTTTTATAAATTGCAATTTTTTTTTCTTGACCTATTTGTATGGTGAAATTTGGTGAAAAATTGAAACCGAGCTGGACACCCAATTATTCATATATTAATGGTTTTTCTCAATTTATTATAGGAACTTTCGTACTCCGCATCCGTTGAAATTATAATCGAGGCGAACCCGTTACCGGAAGTCGGTCAAATTTACCCCTCAAAAATCACGTATTTTTCACTATTTAGGCTTTAGCTCGAAGAATATTAAATATTATATATCACAATTTATACCACAATATTATATTTTAATTATCTATGTAATAAAGTTAAAATTATTGAAATCGATTAATTATTGTGGATTTTGATTTTTAACATCACATAATAATTTTAAGAATTTATTTTTACATGGCGGAGATAGGAAGTAATTATTATAAATCGTTAAACCGAATAACTGAAATCAAGTACGTATGATATATATTTATAATAGTTAGTAATCTTATTTTTGTAAGTATATCTATTTTATAAAGATATATTTTTTTTGAAAAATTTTAAAATATAATAAATTAATATAAATATAATAATTAATACCGATTAATCTATTGACTTATTTGATAATATTTACATTATTTTATTATAGTGATAGTATAGTAATACTAAAATAATTAAAACATATCTATATATATCTATAAATATCAAGTAAATAGAATTTCATATTTTATGAATATATAATTTGTGTTATAAAATTATAAAATTATAAATATAATTATATTTATTTGTTAATAATAGTTACCCTAATTAATTATTCGTATATATTTATATTATTTTATTATATAGATAGTATGACAATAATAAAATAAGTAAATAATACTTATATAATATATTTATTATCACATCGAATGAATACAAATATTTATAAATTTATGATTTGCGTTATAAATTTATAAAATTATAATATAATTAAATGTATTAGTTTATATTATTTACACTATCATACTTTTCGATAATATTAATATTAGTTTATTATATAGATATTATAGTAATAGTAAAATAAGTAAAATATATGTATATAATATTATTAAATATCAATATAATATAATGATACATTTTGTAATATATAAATTTTGTTATAAAATTATAAATATAAGTATATATATTAGTTAATAATAGTTAGTTATAGAATTATTCGATAATATGTATATTATTTTATTACATAGATAGTATAATAATAATAAAATAAGTATAAAATGATTAAATTATAAAGTTAAATTTATTTAAATCGAATAATTATTATAGATTTTGAATTTTTACATGTTAAAATTATAATAAATTCAAATTTTTACATGGTGGAGATAGGAAATGTACTTTTGTAAAGCCATTTATGTGGCAAATAATCATAGTAAATGCATATCGGATGGCTACATTTATATCCACTCATTACCGTTAACATTATAGAATAGAAATTAGAATTTTTTTTTTTTTATAAATTGCAATTTTTTTTCTTGACCATTTGTAGATGAATTAAAACCGATCCGTACCTCAAATTATTCATATATTAATGGTTTTTCTCAATTTATTATAGGTACTTTCGTACTCCGCATCCGTTGAATCTATAATCGAGGTGAACGCTTTACCGGAAGTCGGTCAAATTTACCACTCTAAAATCACGTATTTTTCACTATTTCGGCCCTAGCTCGAAGAATATTAAATATTATATATCACAATTTATACCACGATATTATATTTTAATTCTCTATTTAGTAAAGTTAAAATTTTTGAAATCGAATCATTATTGTGGATTTTGATTTTTTACATCACCTAATAATTTTGAAAAATTTATTTTTACATGGAGGAGATAGGAAATAATTATTATATTATCGTTAAACCAAATAACCTAAATCTAGTACGTATGATATATGTTAATAATCGTCATAATTGTTATTTTAATAATTATATCTATATATTATCGATTTTTTTACGCGAAACGAATATTATAAATTTAAATTTTTACACGGCGGAGATAGGACATTTTTTTTTATAAACTCGAAATTTTAATTAAACGAAATCTAGTATTATTAGGTTTCGGGTGATATTAGTATCGGGCGAAAAAAATGCGTATATAACGTATTTTATGTCGTCCGTATACGCGATATAAGATCGCCCGTAGAATTTGTACGTTAACGAAAATATTGCGTACATTTTTTTTAACGGCGGAGATAGGACATTTTTTTTTATAAACTCGAAATTTAAATTTAACGAAATCTAGTATTATTAGGGTTCGAGTAATATTAGTAACCGGTGAAAATTTTTCGTATATAACGTATTTTATGTCGTCCGTATACGCGATATAGAGATTTTTACCTATCTCCGCCATAGAGAATCGAGAGAACGATAGAATGCCTCGATCGATGAATAGAATATTTATAAATAGAATAAATATATAAATATATGTAAATTATATGTAAATCGCGTATACTAACCGTGTCCTAATAATATAATCGATATATATAAATATTATCGACGATTTATTATCTAGAGGGTATTAGATTTATAAATGTGGAAAAAATTGGTGCCGAGCGAGATTCGCTTCGCTCGTAGAAGGTCCGGTAGCTCGCTTCGCTCGCTAGCGTCGTACGACGATTAAGAGAAATAATATATATAGAGATAATAATAATACATTTAATGGCCATTTTATAAATATTTATTGAAAATCTTCCATTTATTAAATAAAAAGTCTTCATTATTTTAATACTTAAATAATAATACATGTAATCGCCATTTTACAAATATTTTTTAAAAATCTGCCATTTATTAAATAATAAATTCTTCATTATTTTAATACTTAAATAATAATATAATAATAACACATTTAATCGTCATTTTATAAATATTCATTGGAAAACTGACATTTATTAAATAATATATTCCTTTAATTATAGATATAACACTTTTAATTAATGATATTACAAGTATATTAATAATAACTTAATAATTAAACTTAATAATTATATATTTAGGGCAGCTACCCACAAAATTAGGGCACTTCCCAATTTGGGTAGCTGGGTAGCTCTAGAATGAACACTGATATATATATATACATATATTAATCATTAGAATACCTCTTATATGTGATATAATGTATATTTATGAATGAAAATATAAAAGTTGCCAGCCTATGAATGTAAATTGTTGTTGCTATTTCCGTTTAGTTGTAACATATACATCCCTTCAGCAATACTAATAGTTGTAGTAGTAGTATTATTATAAGTGTTACATATATGTTTCATATATATATACCACTATAGTGGACCAAGGTACATCACATATTATATAATGTCAAACTATTAATAGAGTGATGCATGGTTACAGAATTACATAATACATAGTTTGTACATTGGCCTAGTTACTCATCGCATCAACACCTGTGTATTGTAGTGGATACGAGAGAATATTTCTATATTAATAAACTATATTTGTTATTCCTATAATATGGAAATAGTAATTTAATATTTAATCTTTAAAAATCATTTCCAACTGGTCTAGATTATCATAAAGACAACGTTTCAAACAAATTATATTAAAGTATAATTATAATGCGAGAAATTTCAGAAATATAAATAATTTCTCTAGGTGAAAATTACGCTAATTATTTAAAATGTTATTATTTTAGTTGTATTTTTAATAATATATAGATATGTATGTAACACTATCGTAGAATAATACCAACGATTTTTCTAAGGAAAGATATAACATTCACGCCCAAATGTGTAATTCTTTTTTTATACAAAAACTAACAGTAGGCACTAACAGCCACCTATATAGGGTAAATTTTCGGAAAAATATGTTGTTTATAATAATTTAATTCATGCACTTTTCAAATGAAAAATAATATGCTTTAAATTATTATTTTTATTATGAAAACTAAGTGTTCATTACTAATATATAACAAAGCAATAGGATATGGTGGTTTTAAATGTTATGCATATGTATGTGGCCAGTAAAAGCTAATTTATATTGGATGTAATTTAATAGAGAAATGAAAACATTGTAGTATGCAAATCACGGTAAGCGTCTGCTGCTAGCAGCGGGATGTATGAATACTAATCACGTAGCGTATATATGGAGAGTTATATCTTTGCTTCGCAAAATCATTGGTAATAATGAACATAAGAATAGAAAACATAAAAATATAGATATATTTATAATAATTTATTAGAATGAATATATTATATATGTGTTCTGGTGTGATGAACGTGTGCCATGATTCATCAATAATGACCTCTAACCCCTGTAACTACTTCATTCAGTTGTACATCAAGCGAGGTGTTCCCATTGCAAAGTATTTCCAATCAAAGGGCAGAGGTTAGATGAAAGAACATTAACGTCCTTCACACGGATTAATGTTTTTATTCAATATACGATGTTTGGATAATTAATGTTTGTATCTCATAAACATGTCATACATTTATCTTAAAGGGGTTTCACACCGACTCGAACGCCTAATTATTAACTCTAATAATTAGGCGTAAAACCCCGTTTACGGAGGTTTAAATATTATAGTTAAACTTTAACCTCTAATAATTAGATAATAATTAGTTAATAATTGCGTTCGAGTTTGTGTGAAACCCCTTTTACTATTTATAGTCAATTTATCTCTTTAGTTATATCATAATGTATACAAAATATATTATAGGTGGATATCATAGCACACATTTACATCTAACATATGTCGTAGATATCGTATATTAACGCTTAATTTCTGAACAGATATCGTTGTTTACGCTGTTTCAACTACGACCTCTGCCAGAACTGTTTCCTCACCTCCAAACAGTACAGGAAACATAGAGATACGCACCCCGTTAAAGAATTCTGTTCCACGGTTATCCATCCACGCGTGTCAATCATCTTTTAGCCCCGCC
This sequence comes from Osedax fenrisi, assembly GCA_964019155.1. NCBI lineage: Eukaryota > Metazoa > Annelida > Polychaeta > Sabellida > Siboglinidae > Osedax > Osedax fenrisi. The sequence goes on along the minus strand of OZ025239.1, from coordinate 121,784,204 downwards.
CCCCTCATGTACTGCCCTTATGTACGCGCGATATATTGTAGACGGTATTATAATTAATATTCATTATTACGTATATTTAATCATTTTAAAAAACTGAAGTCTCGTCAATCTACAAATAGTTGACATTTTTGAAATAACTGTTCCGCCTACTTGCTATTACATAACATCTATATAACTATTACGTAACATCTATGTAATGATTGCGTAACATATCTATGATTGAGCTGCTGCTGACAAATGCCCGCGTTATCGATATATTTTATATCAAATTACGCGTACATTTTTATGCTACGCTTTCTCACAGGCTAGAACTCTGCGTGATTAAATACGCGATAAATCTATTACGCAGTTGATTGTCGTGTAATTTTGTCAGTGCATTTCAGTACAGCAGCGCTAGATGTTATACCGCAGCGCTAGATTTGAAGATTGTACTTTTCAAGTAACTTAAGGCTATGTGCGGGTTTCAAAATAAATAAATTTTTCATTTTTTTTATTAAGATTGAATTTGATTATTTAATATATTATTTATTAGATGTAAATTTTTGAACGTAATTATTGCATATAAGTGTTAAAAAAAAGGCTTTTAAAATAGGTACTTTATAAAAATGTTGAGTAAAATATATTTTATATCGAATAAAATATCAACTTTTTCAATCATATATTTATAGAGTTGTATTTTACTGTTTTTAAAACTGTTTTTAGCATTCAATAATACTATTTTGATAAATACAAATACGTCAAAGGATATGTTTATAGTTACAAGCATTTCATTGGTCGAGTAAGATGACAGGTGTTATTTATAGCATTATTTGAAGAAATAATTTTATTTTGTTATTATCATTATTTTGAAAGTATGGCTCTCCGAAAACGCGCTAGCCGATCTCAAATGGGGAATTGTAATAAACGAAAGGTATGATTATATAATGTATTATCTGTTTATTATATTAGTGTATAGATGATAATAATACATTTAGAATTATATATGATAAAGTATGATAATGTAAATAATTATTATGAATTTCAAAGAGAATCCATTTTTCTTTTATTTTATATTTGAATTATCAAAATAATAATCTTCTATTGATAGTTATTATTTATAAATATAATATAGTTTATTTATAAATATAATAGAGCTTATTATTTATCAAATATTGTGTAATAATATATATTGAGACTAATATAATTTATAATTCTAAATAATCTAATATAGTTTATTTATAAATATAATATAGCTTATTATTTATAAAATATCGTGTAATAAAATATATTGAGTCTAATATAATTTATAATAATCTAATATAGTTTATTTATAAATATAATATAGCTTATTATATTATTTATAAAATATCGTGTAATAAAATATATTGAGTCTAATATAATTTATAATTCTAAATAATCTAATATAGATTATTATTTATAAAATATCGTGTAATAAAATATATTGAGTCTAATATAATTCTAAATAATCTAATATATAGTTTATTTATAAATATAATATAGCTTATTATTTATAAAATATCGTGTAATAAATATATATGTGTCTAATATAATTTATTATTTATAGTCATTACAATCTATTGATACTCCTT
>OZ025239.1:121772615-121775115 GCA_964019155.1 Osedax fenrisi | reverse complement strand
AATATATATCATTAAACACTCATACAGGCTGAAAACCTCTCTGCAGTAGATAATCCCCAAACTAAACAACTCGAAGACATCATCTGTAAACTAGAACTAGAAAACAGGTTCGTCGTTATTCTCTAGCTCTCCCTAAACGTTGTCAACGCCTCTCAACCCTTTTAGTTCCAGAATTTTTAAATAAATGTGGTAAATAATATATATTTAAAAAAAGTATACGCACTTTTTTACAAAACGATTATTTATATTAAATAATTTATAATTGTCCATTACAAATTATATTTATTTTATAAATTATATAATATTTTATATAAATCTGAAGAAAAAAAATGTAATATAATATTTATTTGTAATATAATATATTATACTTAATTAATTAGAATAATTGTGATTATTTTTTCTTCAAAATAGTCTTATATTTCAATAAATATTCCATACAATATTTCTATATATATATATATATTCCTATTAATAAAATGTTGATAAAATAACATCCTACTTAATAATATACTGATTACATGTAATAAATTAATTATATGATACCAATAATTTTTTTTATAATTTTAAATGAAATATTTAGTAAAATAACTCATATTTTATGAAACAATTATTTGTATTAAACAATTTATTGTTGTCTATAAAAAGTTATATGTTTTGTATTAAGTGTGATATTAATCCTATGGGATATTAATGAGTTATTACTATTCATATAATGCTGATAAAATTAGAACAAAAGCATGTTTCATTAATTATAATATATTCAATTAAATATAATATTAACTTTCATATTTACATATTTTATTATAAATTGTTGATTTAAATGATTATATTTAAAGAATTATTTATCTTCATACTATTTACTTTAGTATTTAAATGTTTACATGAATATATTGAATATTATTTTGTTAATACTTAATTTAGTATTAAAATAAATAATATATAATTATATAATTATAATTTATGTTTAATGTATTTATTTTGTTTAAATTAATTTTTTCTTTTCATAATAAATATCATATAATGTTTTATTTTAACATGATACTCAAAATATAAGATATAAAGCTATTTTTTTTAATCTTAACATCTGTATTGCATATTTGTACATATATAATGATTTTGATAAATATAATTCATATACTGTATTATTTATAATCGATCAATACAAAATCAATAAATGTATCGAAAGTTGTCATTAGGACTCAAAGGGTTAAGGAGTGGTATGCAGTTTTGGTCACAAATTTGTGTACATTAAAATAAAAAACATAATTTATTATCTTTAAAATAACATATAGTACGATGTTCAACATTAACTATAAGTGACTTATGGATGCATTATAAACGTACTCCTGTACAAAATATAATACAAATTATTATGTAATATTTATTACACATAAAAATGTTGAACCTTATATCTCGGAATTTTATTTATACAATTTATAATTATACAATTTATAATGTTTTTGTAGATTCCACCGTTCAATACATCTTTATAACATTACCAAAGAAATATATTTATATTTTCAAAGTACCTATATATATAACATCATCTATATGTTATTTAAAAACTCTGAATCACTTACAATTAAAACCGAATCTGTTTGACCAAATCTAGTTTGAACTAAAGGTTTTAACTTATTTTATAATATTATAAGTTATATTTTATGCATTTTAAAAAATGTAGTTATATCCAAAATAAAGATATTGGAAAATCGTATCTAAAGTTTATAATTAAATTCAACAAACAATTTACTATTCTGGTATATATAATTTATCCTTTTGCGTATAAATATGGTTAAATAAAATATTATGATATAAGTAAAATGAAATACAATTAATTAAATATTATAATTTATTTTCTATACATTTCAAAATCATTAGCATTTAATATATTTATATAAATAAATTATACACCCTTAAAGTTTACAATACTACTATTTATAGTGATCGGATATAGATAATCTTTAAATACCAACAATATACTAATCCTAATATTAATATTTGAATACACATATTTAATAATTTAGAATATATTTAATATTTCAAAATATTTTAAGATGTACAAGTTATAATTAATACTAACTTATACAATTTATATAATTATAATTGATTATTATAATGATATTATATTTATATATAATATGTATATAATATCTATAATATTATATATATATATATATATATATATATATATATATATAATGATATACAATGATATTATAATTATAATGATTTAAAATTGCAGAAAACTTCGTTCTGAATTATCGGATTTCAAAAAAAAAGAAAACTTTGACGAAATCGAGGTTTAATATTAACCATTTTTAATGCAGAGTCGCGGTGAGATAGCATTGCTAGATAAGCAGCGTCTCACAACATCTCGCAAATTATATATTAAATGTGTTTATATTAAATGTCTTATAATATACAATTTATTAAATATACATAAAAAATTAAATATGAATTAATTTCAAAATAATCTAATATTTCATATTATATCAAAATA
>OZ025239.1:121712512-121770012 GCA_964019155.1 Osedax fenrisi | reverse complement strand
AATTTAGGTTTTAAAATCTCATTGATGTATTGTGGTTTAGCGGTTAGTAACGACTTATGTACTATACAAAGTAGTCTGTATAATGTTCTTTGTTTCATAGATAGCATTTTGATGGACTTCATCTTCAACGTTATGCTAGAGTGATAGGTACGTGGTTGTTTAAAAATCAAACGTACAGATGATCGAATGATTCGTGTGAGAGGACGAATTCGGCACTCGGGTAAACCTTGAAGGATAGAGCAGCAGTAGTCAATGGGTGACATTGCTAATGAATTAACAAGTATTCGGCAGAGGTCATTGTTGATATATTTACGAATATTACGTATCATATGTAGCTGGTAATTCGAACGTTGACATATGTTGTTGATTTGCTTCTTAAAGGTTAAGTCATCATCTATTGTAAAACCAAGATATCGTATAGAACTACTTGGTTCTACTATAATACCATTCACAGATATCACCGGGAAATCGTAGTATGTTTCCGGAATGTTGATTAGCTCAGATTTAGAAGCGTTAAGCAGCAGTATATTATTCAATAGCCATGCACGTATTTCGGTAGCACATACTACTACTACTACTACTACTACTACTACTACTACTACTACTACTACTACTACTACTACTACTACTACTACTACTACTACTACTACTACTACTACTACTACTACTACTACTACTACTACTACTACTACTACTACTACTACTACTACTACTACTACTACTACTACTACTACTACTACTACTACTACTACTACTACTACTACTACTACTACTACTACTACTACTACTACTACTACTACTACTACTACTACTACTACTACTACTACTACTACTACTACTACTACTACTACTACTACTACTACTACTACTACTACTACTACTACTACTACTACTACTACTACTACTACTACTACTACTACTACTACTACTACTACTACTACTACTACTACTACTACTACTACTACTACTACTACTACTACTACTACTACTACTACTACTACTACTACTACTACTACTACTACTACTACTACTACTACTACTACTACTACTACTACTACTACTACTACTACTACTACTACTACTACTACTACTACTACTACTACTACTACTACTACTACTACTACTACTACTACTACTACTACTACTACTACTACTACTACTACTACTACTACTACTACTACTACTACTACTACTACTACTACTACTACTACTACTACTACTACTACTACTACTACTACTACTACTACTACTACTACTACTACTACTACTACTACTACTACTACTACTACTACTACTACTACTACTACTACTACTACTACTACTACTACTACTACTACTACTACTACTACTACTACTACTACTACTACTACTACTACTACTACTACTACTACTACTACTACTACTACTACTACTACTACTACTACTACTACTACTACTACTACTACTACTACTACTACTACTACTACTACTACTACTACTACTACTACTACTACTACTACTACTACTACTACTACTACTACTACTACTACTACTACTACTACTACTACTACTACTACTACTACTACTACTACTACTACTACTACTACTACTACTACTACTACTATTACTACTACTACTACTACAATAGAAATAGCAGTAGCAGTAACTGTAGTAGCAGTAACAATATCAGTAGCAGTAACAGTAGCAGTTGCAGTTGCAGTAGTAGTAGTAGTAGTAGTAGTAGTTTTGGTAGTGGTAGCAGTAGCGGTAGTAGTGGTAGTAGTAGCAGTAGAAGTAACTGTAGTAGGAGTAACAATAGCAGTAACAGTAGCAGTTGCAGTTGCAGTAGTAGTAGTAGTAGTTGTGGTTGTGGTAGCAGTAACGGTAGTAGTAGTAGTAGTAGCAGTAGCAGTAGCAGTATTAGCTGTAACAATAACAGTATCAGTAACAGTAGAAGTAGCAGTAGCAGTAACAGTATTAGCTGTAACAATAACAGTATCAGTAACAGTAGAAGTAGCAGTAGCAGTAGTAGTAATAGCAGTAGCATTATCAGTAGCAGTAGAATTATATATATCAGTTGTAGTAGCAGTAGCAGTAGCTGTAGCAGTATCAGTGGTAGTGGTATTAGTAAAAGTAATATATGACTACTATATTTATATAATAGATGTAAAAAATCAAATTTTGTTTTACTTTTTATTAAAGAAGTAAAGAATGTCTTGCTTTCATTTTCTTAATTTCATTATACTGATTCAATGGTCTTCAGTTATAACTCTGCATTCTTTACTTCTTTTGTCTTTAACACTTCCCTCTTGTAAGGCGGTAGTATCTCTTAAGGTCATTTTCCGCCATCTTGTTATAATTTAATTTTTCGGCTTTATTTAGATTTCTCCATTTTTGTCCTGCATTTTTTGCAAATACTGACACTTTTGAAATCTTATTAAACTTGTTAACTCTGTCAAATTCATCTTTAAAGAAGAATATGTACGCACTTCGAGGTCTTTTTGGTCCTTTTTTTATTGATTTTTTCCTGCATTTGTTTATTATTCTACTGCACTTTCTATTCTTTGATGACCTTGTAGATGAGGAATTTCTTGTTTTAGAAGATTTACTTCTTTGATTAACTCTACGTTTAGTTAACTTTAAAGACTTTTTATTCTGTTTACACTTAGAAGATCTAGATTTACTTCTTTGCTTTACAGAATTCCTATTTTTTCTACAAGCAGACATATTCTTATTTCTTCGATTAACTTTTGCATTTGTGATTTTCTTAACAATCTTCATCTTTTTGGGCCCTCTTTTTGTAATAGTATTGTGTTTACAAATAGTCTTGGGTTTTATTGACTTGCTTCTTTTCACCGTTCTAGATGCTCCTCTTTTTGACTTGTTCAGTTTTCTTCCAGTATTAACTTTCACCATGTTTATTACTAATTTAAAGCTGTTGTTACTTTCTAATGTTAGTTAATAATGAATGTTTACTATAGTGAAGTTTGGTTATTGATATTTTGTTAATTTATAAGTCGTTAATTAATTATATTAACAATTTAATAAAATAGCAATTTTAAATATTTTATTTAATTAAATGTACAATTATAAATGAATAATACAACTACTACTACTACTACTACTACTACTACTACTACTACTACTACTACTACTACTACTACTACTACTACTACTACTACTACTACTACTACTACTACTACTACTACTACTACTACTACTACTACTACTACTACTACTACTACTACTACTACTACTACTACTACTACTACTACTACTACTACTACTACTACTACTACTACTACTACTACTACTACTACTACTACTACTACTACTACTACTACTACTACTACTACTACTACTACTACTACTACTACTACTACTACTACTACTACTACTACTACTACTACTACTACTACTACTACTACTACTACTACTACTACTACTACTACTACTACTACTACTACTACTACTACTACTACTACTACTACTACTACTACTACTACTACTACTACTACTACTACTACTACTACTACTACTACTACTACTACTACTACTACTACTACTACTACTACTACTACTACTACTACTACTACTACTACTACTACTACTACTACTACTACTACTACTACTACTACTACTACTACTACTACTACTACTACTACTACTACTACTACTACTACTACTACTACTACTACTACTACTACTACTACTACTACTACTACTACTACTACTACTACTACTACTACTACTACTACTACTACTACTACTACTACTACTACTACTACTACTACTACTACTACTACTACTACTACTACTACTACTACTACTACTACTACTACTACTACTACTACTACTACTACTACTACTACTACTACTACTACTACTACTACTACTACTACTACTACTACTACTACTACTACTACTACTACTACTACTACTACTACTACTACTACTACTACTACTACTACTACTACTACTACTACTACTACTACTACTACTACTACTACTACTACTACTACTACTACTACTACTACTACTACTACTACTACTACTACTACTACTACTACTACTACTACTACTACTACTACTACTACTACTACTACTACTACTACTACTACTACTACTACTACTACTACTACTACTACTACTACTACTACTACTACTACTACTACTACTACTACTACTACTACTACTACTACTACTACTACTACTACTACTACTACTACTACTACTACTACTACTACTACTACTACTACTACTACTACTACTACTACTACTACTACTACTACTACTACTACTACTACTACTACTACTACTACTACTACTACTACTACTACTACTACTACTACTACTACTACTACTACTACTACTACTACTACTACTACTACTACTACTACTACTACTACTACTACTACTACTACTACTACTACTACTACTACTACTACTACTACTACTACTACTACTACTACTACTACTACTACTACTACTACTACTATTACTACTACTACTACTACAATAGAAATAGCAGTAGCAGTAACTGTAGTAGCAGTAACAATATCAGTAGCAGTAACAGTAGCAGTTGCAGTTGCAGTAGTAGTAGTAGTAGTAGTAGTAGTTTTGGTAGTGGTAGCAGTAGCGGTAGTAGTGGTAGTAGTAGCAGTAGAAGTAACTGTAGTAGGAGTAACAATAGCAGTAACAGTAGCAGTTGCAGTTGCAGTAGTAGTAGTAGTAGTTGTGGTTGTGGTAGCAGTAACGGTAGTAGTAGTAGTAGTAGCAGTGGTAGCAGTAACGGTAGTAGTAGTAGTAGTAGCAGTAGCAGTAGCAGTATTAGCTGTAACAATAACAGTATCAGTAACAGTAGAAGTAGCAGTAGCAGTAACAGTATTAGCTGTAACAATAACAGTATCAGTAACAGTAGAAGTAGCAGTAGCAGTAGTAGTAATAGCAGTAGCATTATCAGTAGCAGTAGAATTATATATATCAGTTGTAGTAGCAGTAGCAGTAGCTGTAGCAGTATCAGTGGTAGTGGTATTAGTAAAAGTAATATATGACTACTATATTTATATAATAGATGTAAAAAATCAAATTTTGTTTTACTTTTTATTAAAGAAGTAAAGAATGTCTTGCTTTCATTTTCTTAATTTCATTATACTGATTCAATGGTCTTCAGTTATAACTCTGCATTCTTTACTTCTTTTGTCTTTAACACTTCCCTCTTGTAAGGCGGTAGTATCTCTTAAGGTCATTTTCCGCCATCTTGTTATAATTTAATTTTTCGGCTTTATTTAGATTTCTCCATTTTTGTCCTGCATTTTTTGCAAATACTGACACTTTTGAAATCTTATTAAACTTGTTAACTCTGTCAAATTCATCTTTAAAGAAGAATATGTACGCACTTCGAGGTCTTTTTGGTCCTTTTTTTATTGATTTTTTCCTGCATTTGTTTATTATTCTACTGCACTTTCTATTCTTTGATGACCTTGTAGATGAGGAATTTCTTGTTTTAGAAGATTTACTTCTTTGATTAACTCTACGTTTAGTTAACTTTAAAGACTTTTTATTCTGTTTACACTTAGAAGATCTAGATTTACTTCTTTGCTTTACAGAATTCCTATTTTTTCTACAAGCAGACATATTCTTATTTCTTCGATTAACTTTTGCATTTGTGATTTTCTTAACAATCTTCATCTTTTTGGGCCCTCTTTTTGTAATAGTATTGTGTTTACAAATAGTCTTGGGTTTTATTGACTTGCTTCTTTTCACCGTTCTAGATGCTCCTCTTTTTGACTTGTTCAGTTTTCTTCCAGTATTAACTTTCACCATGTTTATTACTAATTTAAAGCTGTTGTTACTTTCTAATGTTAGTTAATAATGAATGTTTACTATAGTGAAGTTTGGTTATTGATATTTTGTTAATTTATAAGTCGTTAATTAATTATATTAACAATTTAATAAAATAGCAATTTTAAATATTTTATTTAATTAAATGTACAATTATAAATGAATAATACAACTACTACTACTACTACTACTACTACTACTACTACTACTACTACTACTACTACTACTACTACTACTACTACTACTACTACTACTACTACTACTACTACTACTACTACTACTACTACTACTACTACTACTACTACTACTACTACTACTACTACTACTACTACTACTACTACTACTACTACTACTACTACTACTACTACTACTACTACTACTACTACTACTACTACTACTACTACTACTACTACTACTACTACTACTACTACTACTACTACTACTACTACTACTACTACTACTACTACTACTACTACTACTACTACTACTACTACTACTACTACTACTACTACTACTACTACTACTACTACTACTACTACTACTACTACTACTACTACTACTACTACTACTACTACTACTACTACTACTACTACTACTACTACTACTACTACTACTACTACTACTACTACTACTACTACTACTACTACTACTACTACTACTACTACTACTACTACTACTACTACTACTACTACTACTACTACTACTACTACTACTACTACTACTACTACTACTACTACTACTACTACTACTACTACTACTACTACTACTACTACTACTACTACTACTACTACTACTACTACTACTACTACTACTACTACTACTACTACTACTACTACTACTACTACTACTACTACTACTACTACTACTACTACTACTACTACTACTACTACTACTACTACTACTACTACTACTACTACTACTACTACTACTACTACTACTACTACTACTACTACTACTACTACTACTACTACTACTACTACTACTACTACTACTACTACTACTACTACTACTACTACTACTACTACTACTACTACTACTACTACTACTACTACTACTACTACTACTACTACTACTACTACTACTACTACTACTACTACTACTACTACTACTACTACTACTACTACTACTACTACTACTACTACTACTACTACTACTACTACTACTACTACTACTACTACTACTACTACTACTACTACTACTACTACTACTACTACTACTACTACTACTACTACTACTACTACTACTACTACTACTACTACTACTACTACTACTACTACTACTACTACTACTACTACTACTACTACTACTACTACTACTACTACTACTACTACTACTACTACTACTACTACTACTACTACTACTACTACTACTACTACTACTACTACTACTACTACTACTACTACTACTACTACTACTACTACTACTACTACTACTACTACTACTACTACTACTACTACTACTACTACTACTACTACTACTACTACTACTACTACTACTACTACTACTACTACTACTACTACTACTACTACTACTACTACTACTACTACTACTACTACTACTACTACTACTACTACTACTACTACTACTACTACTACTACTACTACTACTACTACTACTACTACTACTACTACTACTACTACTACTACTACTACTACTACTACTACTACTACTACTACTACTACTACTACTACTACTACTACTACTACTACTACTACTACTACTACTACTACTACTACTACTACTACTACTACTACTACTACTACTACTACTACTACTACTACTACTACTACTACTACTACTACTACTACTACTACTACTACTACTACTACTACTACTACTACTACTACTACTACTACTACTACTACTACTACTACTACTACTACTACTACTACTACTACTACTACTACTACTACTACTACTACTACTACTACTACTACTACTACTACTACTACTACTACTACTACTACTACTACTACTACTACTACTACTACTACTACTACTACTACTACTACTACTACTACTACTACTACTACTACTACTACTACTACTACTACTACTACTACTACTACTACTACTACTACTACTACTACTACTACTACTACTACTACTACTACTACTACTACTACTACTACTACTACTACTACTACTACTACTACTACTACTACTACTACTACTACTACTACTACTACTACTACTACTACTACTACTACTACTACTAAAAGGCACTAATCTCACATTATTTTTATAATTTAATGATTTTTAATGATTTTTCGTTTTGGTGATTAATTTATTAATGAATATTAAAAAAAATTCAGCATTTGAATTATATTAATAAACATGATATATGTAATAATATCCAATACAGGTGATAGGATTTTTTTTAATATGTAGAATATATTTATATCTTAGATTTTGAGTATTATGTTAAAATACAACATTATATAACATTTATTATGAAAATACTTGATTCATTTTAACTAAATAAATATATTAATTTAATATATAAATTAAATAATTAATTAATATATAATATTTTTTCAGTTTATTATTAAGAAGAATGTTATAAACATTTTATCTATTAGAATCTATATGTATATTATAATATTTTATGGAGTATTTATTTTAAGTATAATATTACGAATAATAATTCAAATCCAATTTTTTTTTCCCAGATTTATATAATATATATTATATACTTTATCCAATAAATATAATTTATAATATATAATAATCAATATTTGAATACGAATAATCATTTTGTAAAAATTTGCGTGCATTTTTTTAAAAATATACATTATTTTCACATTTGATTAAAACGACAGGGACTCATTAGGTTAACACTGTTAACTCAACACCCTTAAGGTTAAATACCAAATTATAAATTAAATATAACATAAATCTTTGTATATATTTTGAAAAAAATGCATTCATAATAATATTATTTATATTATAATATAACATTTTAGAGCAAATAAATGCTTTGATCTTATCAAATAATATTATAACAAATTTTATAATAATATATTAATAATTACATTATAATACATATACTTTATATACCTAATTACACACTTGTAGAAACATTCTCCAGACATTACGAAGCTGAGAATTATTTAGAAGAAAGTCAAATGGACGAAGGTCATTGTGAACGACCTTGTGATGATCTCGAATCAAGCGTATGATATATCTTTTGTTAAGATTCTATTTTTCTACTATAATAAATCATTATATTATTTGTGTTGTATATAGTCCATAGACTTAAGGAGTATATACTTATTAGGTAGACTAATATTTGTATAAATCTGCAATGTATTTTTTATCACCATTTGAATAATCTGTATACAATGAGAATTCATTGAATTAAATATATCGATTCAAATATAATTCAGTGATATTCTTTATAATATATCAATTGATATGAAAAATATGAAAATAGTAGTTGTAAATATCTAATTATGATATACATTTAATTGGAATTTTTCATATATTAAATTACTTATATATTAATATATAATTATCTAAAATTGTGTAATCTCCATTTTATATAATTTAAGCTAATTATTTAGTAAATTCATATTTAGTCATTAAATGAAAATATTTAAAAATAAATATTATATAACTTCATTTTGTACTAGGTTTGGTAACATTATTTTATAATATTATATGATAGGTGTACTTATTTATATAATTGTAATCATTTGGCTAATTTTAATAGATTTATCATAAGTATTAAAGCAATTGCGAGTTATTATAGTAATGTAAGTGAATTTGAATTTTTATTGTAAATATGATGTAAATGACAAACTTAACAAACACAATGGCGGATTGTCATTCACATTGGTTATAGAGTTAGAGAGAAAGTTTCTCTAGCTCTGACATTGGTGAACAAACTTTATTCCAATAGCATTCTACATAATTCTAATGTCTATGATATAGTCTGGTATAGTCTATTCAAGCCCCGTCTGGACTAATGAAATATATCTTAAATAATATTTAAAAGTGATCTTATATAATTGTGTATAAATAAATGACAATAATCGTTGATGAACGCCTTACTAAGTGTATGATTCTTACGTCGATGTAGCTATTCACTCAATATTCTGTATGTAAATAATCATTGTAAGCTAATTAACCGTTGAGAGAATCCCACCCACGGAAGGGAAACTTGAAGAGTGAACGATTATTTCTTAATAGAGAAAGATTGATCTTAGGCCATAGTTTATTAGAGAAGGCATTATTTATAATGTGAACATTTACTGTTCGATTATACACATTATTTATCACATTATAATGCATTATAATAATAAAAAGAAAAGACAATGCATTATAATATATTCAAAATGTTATAATTAGATTCTTTTTAACATTTAACAATTTAAAAAATCGTATAAAAATTAATATAAACTAATTTTTCTTAAATATTTATACATGTGAAATAAAATTGTATTTGACAATTATTTATTTATTAAATACTTAATGATTAAACCATACACAGAAGTAAGTAGCTATACTACGTAATACATGTTTGTTAAAGTTAAATGTACCCACATTAGATATATTTTGTATTGTTTGAATGAATCACGAGGGGAGGTATGTTACATAAGTGTGTATTTATCGTATTTCATCATGATCCGTGAGTACACATTCATTTTAAATTAATTATTTCAATATGATTATATTAAAATCATAATATTATTATGCATTACATTATATTATTTATAATAACGGCATATCATATATATATATATATATATAGACACATATGTTTTAATACAAACCGAATTAATAAATAAATTAATATTTTTATTTATTATAAATAAAATTCTAAATATCCCTGATATTTCTAATTAAAGTTATTGGAATATAATTAAATATACCACTGACAAGTATCTATTTCGGATTACAAATAGTTACCAATGCAGAAATAGAGAGCTGATGTCCTGTCCTTGGTTACACTATAACATATATATCATATATAGTAAAAGAATGCATATATTATTGAAATATTGAATTAATTGAATACTCTATTGAATCCAATTAATAAATTCTATGTGATAAATTATAATTTAAATATAAATTGGAATCAATATATTATATAAACAATAACACATTAATATAAATTTGTGTTCAATTTTTTATTTTGATTTTCTTTTGAAACAAATTACAAATTAGTTTTCATTTAAAATAATATTATATAATCGATAATAAGTGATATATAAATAGGTGGTGTTATTTGAATGTAAACAAATGATTTGGTACCTACCCAATTCAGCAGTACGCTTCACAAACAATATATATATATATGGGGATGTTTTGTTTAGACGAATAAATCTATTTCGATAACGATGGATAAATGAATGAAACCTTGTATTCGGTTACATTATGAGTAGGTGGTAATAATAACAATAGTAGTAGTAGTAGTAGTGGTGGGTACTGCTAAAATGGGTGGGCGGAAGCGATTCAATACAATCATCATCCTCTCGTCGAAAAGGTGGTAAAAGGTGTTATGCTCTATTCTATATTGTATTCACGATAGTTGACGATATTTACCACTAATAATAAATACACGATACATTACATAATAATAACGATGGCGGCTTAAATAGTCGTCATTCGTTGTGGGTTGGTGATACATTGTCATAATCATAATAGTTGTCATCGTAGTAATAGAGTCGATGATGAATAATGAATAGTAGTTGAACGGGAGTGGAATACGAGAATTAAATAAAATATGCCATAGGCGATCATAGTAATATATATATATATGTGTGTATATATGTATGTGTGTTGGTGTGGATAAAATGAATGATCGTAGTTAGGGGCAATAGTCGGCCTAGACGTATTCAGTCGGTGAATATAAGAACCACACGCTCTCGAGAGTCGCTACGTTGTATCGCGGTGTGTATGTGTGTGTGTGAGAGATGTATCATCAGTGTCCGTCCGTCTGTCCCTCGTCTCCTCCTCCTCCTCATCAGTTGAATATAGTGTTGAGCATCTCATAGTCTGTGGTGTTGTTGTCGAGCATGCGTAACATGTAGGACAGATCTTCTTGTTGTGCCCCGGGTGGCGCTGTCGACCCACCGGCTGACGTCTGTATACTTCCTGCGACGGGGTTAATAGGTCATTGAATACAGGGGTCACAGTTTAATGGGGGCAGAGTAGTAGTTTGTTATTAAGTTCTCGACGGAATTCGTATTATTCGACAAAACTCAGTAATAACTTCCTATAATAGGAGTCCTATAACTACTTGTATATCTAGTCGACGTGTAATCTTTGCTAGTAAGATATTTCTTCGATATCGAGATGAACTGTTCTCTTTTATAGAGTTATAGATATTACGAAATACAGAGTTTAAATTTAGACAGGGATCGCGCAGGTAACTAGGGTATTAGGGTGATTACTAGAGTATTAAACCCCGAGCTGAGGGGTAGACGACGCGTGATCATTACATTTATGAATACTTAAGGTAAACAAGGTAAATATTGAATTTTCATAAATCTAATTTTTAAAATTGATAAATTATTATGATACAGAGATAAAATTTAAATTTAACATAGAATTAATAGGAAACATATTTAATGTATAAGATAGCTACTATAAATTATTTAATCAATCTATATATGGTTATTATATATGTAGCAGACTAGCGTCTTATATATTTTCAATGCAGTTATTTTTAAGTTATATTATAGATTTTTAATCTTTTTTTAGTTTTATTAAGTTGTGTATTATGTAATAATTATAAATGTTAATTACGTCTAGTGATTTTTGTGTTTTTAGTTTATTATATATTTTTAATTGGTTATATTTTTGTTTTCTTTTACGGAATGTTGATTTTATGTATATTGATTTTTGTGTTTTTAGTTAATGTTATTTTGTTTAATATATATTTTTGTTTTCTTTTATGGAATGTTGATTTTATGTATATTGATTTTTGTTTTTTTATTAAGTGTTATTTAGTTTATAGAATTGGTTAGACCAATGAACCGTCGCGTAGAAATAATATAATCTGAATTATATTAGATTTAATAATATTATTTCATTTTTGATTATACCTTGACATGTGGAGGTTTGTAAAACATCATATTTTATTATTCTATATTGTAATTCTGTATATATGTTAAACAGCATTAGTGTATGGTTTTTTTGATGATTTATAAATAAAATGTAAAGAGTAAATACAAAGTTCCTCTATCATTTTGAGTGGTGTTATATTGCAAACACTTATTTCAGCCACTCATTATTACATATAATAAACAATTTATTATGGTAGTAAATAATTATAAATTCTAGAAAATATATATATTACTAGGAATGTACTTTATAATAAAAATATATTTTTTCTAAATTATTGTCAATATATAAATTTATTTCTGCAAATTTAACATATACATACATAATGAATATCTACAATATATAGGTATCTTTATTGAAGAAACAAATTTGTAATCATAAAAATAAATTATATAATATTGTTCACAAAATAAATTACTTAATTTTTACATTTGTATAAACATTAGATGGGAAATAAAGGTACTACATTTAATATCAATCGAATCATTTGTTATAGACTTTGTATTGGATTTTATATATTTTAAATTGTATAATATATAATCTGCCTAATAATTATTTGTCATATAATGTGTATATTAATTATTTATTGAGTCTTTACAAAACGTCAACAAATATTTACTTTTGATACACTTGATTATAATTCTATATTATCTACGGATAAACGAATGAAGCAAAGTATTATTTTTTTGATGGGGTTTATCAGGTTTAGGGTAGGGACATGGGGTTACATTGTTAACTCTACGAGGGGAGGGTGGGGGGGGGTTAGATTGTTAACTTTATGGGGAGAGGACGAGAGTTAGGGTTTAATTGTCAACTCTACGAGGGGGGGGGGGGTTAGATTGTTAACTCTACGAGGTATCAGGGGTCAGTTCACCAGACCCTTGAGGTCAGTGTTAATACCAACCATTGAGATGCGAGGAAGTTTGTTGTTGTTGCTGTTGTTGCTGTTGTTGTTGTTGTTGTTGCTGCTGTTGTTGCTGCTGTTGTTGCTGCTGCTGCGACCAATTATGATGTGCTTCCCAATTCTCCATATTACTGTTTTCTGTGTGCATAGATACGTGTGTGTATGTGTGTGTATAGTTATGTATGTATGTGTAAGATCATTTACATTTATATATATATATTATGGCATATGTAAATCATCATTCTTTTCTTTATTTATGATGTATTATTAAATTATTGTTTCATGTCATTTTGTATGTATTATTTATGTATGTTAACACCAAATAAACTATATATATATATATATATATATGTGTATATATGCGTGATTGAATGTGTGTGTGAATGTAATATATAGAACATCTATATTCTAGAACAATCGCGTGAGTCAGGCAAACATCTTGGAGCAAATTTAACTCTGTGAATCCCACGAATCTCAAATCTCACATAATTTAATGCTTTTTCATTTGGTGAATATAAACGAATATTAAAAAAAACTCAGTTTATATTAATAAAAATGATTATATATGTAATAATATCCAATAAAGGTGATAGGATTCTTTAAAATATGTCTTTATATCTTAGATTTTGAGTATTATGTTAAAATACAACATTATATAATATTTATTATGAAAATACTTGATTAATTTTAATAAATAAATATATTAATTAATATAATAATTAATTAATATATAATATTTTTTCAGTTTATTATTAAGTAGAATGTTATAAACATTTTATCTATTAGAATATTTATTTATATTATAATATTTTATGGAGTATTCTGTGGGAACCATCTCAAGGTAAAGCAAGTCGTGGCCGCAGAAGAATAAGCTATGTTGATATGTTGAAGAAAGATTGTGGTCTTCATGAGAAGGAAGAACCAGCATGCTGGATAGGGATGTCTGGAGAAAGCTGTGTCATACTGATGCTCGAGTAGACTGACAAGATCATCCTCGAAATTAAGCAAGTAAGCAAGTAAGCATGGAGTATTTATTTATTGAAATATGAAACTATTTTTAATTAACAATTAATTATAATTATTATAATTAATTAAGTATAATATTACGAATAATAATTCAAATCCAATTTTTTTTCCAGATTTATATAATATATGATTACCATATGATGATATTATGTTTATTAAGTACTAAAATAGCGTCATGTATACCCCTTCGCTGCGGGAAGAAAATAATAATAAAATAATAGTAATATTCTTTTTAAATATAATATTCTTCTTAAATATTTATTATTAAGAGATCTTTTTAGAAAATTGAGCCTTACCAGACAATATACATGTGAAAACTACGGCTCAGAGTTAGTCTAATATCACAAACAATAACAACAATAACAATAGTTTTGTTTATACAATGATTACATAATTGTAAATTGAGATGAAATCATTTATTTTTATAAATTTTATTTTATTATTTATTTCATCACTTTTAAAGTAAATGATCCTAGTGGTCGAGTAGGAGTGGACAACTGGACAAGTGGACAACTGTACAAGTGGACTAACCTATACTGGTCGGTGTGTTAGGTACGGGAGCTGAGTCGTGAGGCGTCTGCATGTAGTTCAGCATACGGATATCTGTGTGGAGGGAGGGAGGGAGGGAGGGGAATCAGAAGATCATCACATCGTAGGGTAACTATTAGTATGATGTAATACCTGCTTACATAACAGTGGGGTTATTCGGCTTAATCATTTACAATTATGAGGGGTAAAGTATATTTTACGTCTCCTATTATATATATATAGGGCCATATATATATCAATGTTATATTTTTTATAATTTAAGGGGATGTCACAGATCTGTGACATCATTTTGGACTCGAGTCCAAAATGATAAGAAAAAATTATTTTGTATTTAATTGTTATTTCATACTATTAATTGAGTATTTTTTAGTATCTGTATAAATATTAGCCATGAATTCAATCTAGAAATACCATAAAAAGTTGTTTTTTGACTAATTCAAATATAAAAGTATCGATATTTAATTTATTATCCCTGATTATTGTATTTTATATTATGTTCTATAACTTATTAATTGACGATTTAAAAAAAATAAAAACTGGATTGTTTACATTGAATTATTCTATATCAAAAATACTATATCATTTGATCTTAGTAACCAATTAGAAAGCAGAAAAGCGGAAATAAAATTGAACATATCAATAATACCATATTTTATTTATTTTATAAATTTAAGATCTAACTATTTATTTACTTACTAATTATTTATAGTATATATACTATGTATTATAGTAGTTCTACCAATTTACAAATAAATATATACATTTCATTAGATAATAATATTTATATTACTATAAAGATATTTGTATATATGTATATGTAAATCGTACTATGATAAATAAGAATATATATATGTGTATAGCCTGATATCGGTCTATTGTTTTTAGTGTGAAAGCAGCTTTAAGGGGTGTTCACACAGGCAATCTACTCCTGCAATCGACTGAAAGAATTACGTAACTGAAAAAATCTGTGTTTATGTTTCGTCCATTGCTAAACGTTCTAATTAGATATGTACGCGGTTGTTGAGGAAAACACACTCACTAGTAATGGACGCTAATACATAAGTTAACAGTTACGCTTTCAGCGGACTGCAGGAATAGATTGCTAGCGTGAACAGGGCTTCAGTCCGACACCACCACTAACTGTTGTGCTGCGACCAGGAGCTAGCATTAGACGGCATATGGCTACTGTTGATGGCGGTACTGGTGGGTTCGGTCATATGGGCCTGAACTGAAGGTCGCGAGAAGTTCAAATAGGCCGCAGAGGTAGCCGCTGTCAATCGAGTGGTAATCACTGAATTAGACTCGGAGGTCAATCGCTGAATTAGACTAGGAGGTTAATCACTGAATTAGACTCGGAGGTTAATCACTGAATTAGACTAGGAGGTTAATCACTGAATTAGACTCGGAGGTTAATCACTGAAACGAGAAAACCGGCGTCATGTTAATTCACCGATGTAATTAAATCTAAAACATCTGGATTGATGATAAACAACCTCAGTATTCTATGTATAAGCATTGTTCATATTAGAACTCAGACCGAAATTTACATATACACGTGGCTTTCAAAAAAGTATTAAATAATTAACAAAATTAAATATATTATAGCGAGTGATTTTAAAACTGAAATTTAAACGGAACATCAATTTCAAAATATAAATATATACGGGCTATTATTAAAACGCTTTCATATATTATCCTATATACTAATTAATAGTATATATATATATATTGATAATTATTCTTTAAATAAATAGTATCATCATAGCAACGTAGCAACTCCAGTAAGATGGAACAAGGTTCCCTATGATCTACATGTAAGTGCTACTACACATATATTTAGAGCTAGACGTATTTATTCACTGATTACTGAACGTTACTGATCGTCATAATTGTCTCTAATGTGTCTCTATGTATAGAGTATGTATACACTATTCTCTCTATATGTTATATTTAAACTGTGTTAAAATAAAATAATACCATGCTAATTAATAAAACATATGTCCTATACCATCGCTCCTTATATACCCCTGCTTAGTGCAGACCTGACACTACCCCCACCCCCCTGCCTAATGCGACCTGTAACTACCCCCACCCCTTATATACCCCTGCCTAGTGCAGACCCTTATCTACCCCCACCCCTTATATACCCCTGCCTAGTACATACCTTAACTACCCCAACCCCTTATATACCCCTGCCTAGTGCATACCTTAACTACCCCAACCCCTTATATACCCCTGCCTAGTGCAGACCCATAACTACCCCCACCACTTAACTAATCCTGCCTAGTGCAGACCTGACACTACCCCTACCCCTTAACTACCCCCGCCCCTTATATACCCCTGCCTAGTGCAGACCTGACACTACCCCCACCCCATAACTACCCCCGCCCCTTATATATCCCTGCCTAGTGCAGACCCTTAACTACCCCTGCCTAGTACAGACCCTTAACTACCCCGCCCCTTAACTACCCTTGCCTAGTGTAGACCCTTAACTACCCCCACCCCATAACTACCCCTACCCCTTAACTACTCCCACCCCTTAACTACCCCCGCCCCTTATATACCCCTGCCTAGTGCAGACCTGACACTACCCCCACCTCATAACTACCCCCGCCCCTTATATACCCCTGCCTAATGCAGACCTGACACTACCCCCACCCCATAACTACCCCCGCCCCTTAACCACCCTCGCCCCACTAACGTATCGCCCCCGCCCCGGTAGAAGGGTGATTGTAGGCCGGTTCGTTGGAAGATGGGACGGGATGCGGGGGTCTAGCTGCTGCAGCTGCTGAGGAGGAGGAGGCTGCGGCTGCTGCTGATGAAGATGATGAGATGGGGGATGATAGAGGCTGAGCTGTGGTGGTGGTAGGGCCTCCGTTCATACGATGGTAGGAGATCTCGGTTAGTAGACCAGCGGAGGCGGGGTTCTCGGTAGTGGCACCACTTTCTGTTGATCTAGGGGGGGTGGAGGGGTGATTAGGGGGGGTGTTGGGGTGATTAGTGGGGGTGTTGGGGTGATTAGTGGGGGTGGCGGGGCTCTCGGTAGCGGCACCGCTTTCAGTTGATCTAGGGGGGGGGTGGGGTGATGAGGGGGGGTGGAGTGAGGAGGGGGGGTGGAGGGGGCACGGGGTTGAACGGTATCGCTCAATCAATCATTCAATA
Source organism: Osedax fenrisi (assembly GCA_964019155.1). Taxonomy (NCBI): domain Eukaryota; kingdom Metazoa; phylum Annelida; class Polychaeta; order Sabellida; family Siboglinidae; genus Osedax; species Osedax fenrisi. Next base: position 121,751,474 of record OZ025239.1, on the reverse strand, counting down.
TCGAGGAAAGAAAGATTCATATTCATAAATTCGATGGATAATTAGGTAAAGTAATTAGTAATAAGTTAATAGATTAATTAGTTAGTGATGACTTAGATATTAATGTGTAACAGAGGTTAGCAGTGTCACAGTTGACCTCTAACCTCTGCAGTGTCGCAGTTGACCTCTAACCTCTGTAGTGTGTTCGTACACACTATATACTCTACTTCATCCGTGTAGGGGTTCAAGAAAGCGAAACAGCTGGTCCTCAGAAGGCACCAGTCGGAAGCTTTGTTCTGAAACCTGTACATTACGCTGATCACTTGACCTTTCAACTGTAGAACTGTGTGTGTGGGTGTGTTATTGCCTGTTGTATCGTTGACTAGGGGCAACCTGGGTCTGGAGAGGTAATGAGTGGGGCAGAGTAGTGGGGCAGAGGGGTGGTGGAGTATGGGGTGAGAGGATAGAGGAATGGGTATGGGAGGTGCTAGAGTAATGTATGGGGTGAGTAGAGTGTATGGGGTGAGTAGAGTGGGTGGGGTCAGAAGGTGTGGGTAGGGAGGAACTGATAACATTTATGTGTATGCTAAAGAACTACAGTAGTATTAGCATCTCTTATACCTTAATTATATATAAATAAACCATTATTATACCTACTATTAAACAATTAAATATATATGTACTTCTATTTATTTGTAGTGATAGTTAAATGCGGGTATAACAGCGGAACATGTTCCACATGTTAACATGTTTACAAGCGTCCTATCGCATAGTTTGCTTTGGTCTGGTTTACTTGCGGGTTGTTTAGCTGGCTCACAATGGATGTAATGCAGCTAAACAAAACATGGAGACGTCAGTACTAAACCCAAGCAAACCATGCGATAGGACACAATGTTCACATAATGCAGCTTAGCTAGTGTAAGCACTATGGGTGTAGAACTACTGACGTGGGGGGTGTGAGGGACACGCTAAGAGGACATGAGGGGAACTGACTAGCTCTAATGTCACAGTGTGTGCATGTATGATGTGTATGTATGTGTGTGTGTGTGTGCGCGTGTTTGTGTGTATGTATGTGTGTGTATGTGGCATAGTTATACATCAGGTTCACAGTGTGCTTGTGTATGTATGTGTGTGTGTGTGGCATACTTATACATCAGGTTCACAGTGTGCTTGTGTGTGTGTGTGTGTGTGTGTGGCATACTTATACATCAGGTTCACAGTGTGATTGTGTGTGAGATTTGATGACCTTGGCCTACCTTGTTGGAAGGCATCCCTCATACGAGTCTGATCCTCGATGTGGTAGAACTGGAAGCAGATCTTGCCGAGGAGGTCTTGAGGCAGGTATCCGAGAATAGCGGTAACTCTGCATAGAGTGAGGTATAGGTGGCGCTAGTAGTAGTGGTATAGGTGGCGCTAGTAGTAGTGGTATAGGTGGCGCTAGTAGTAGTGTTATTGTGGTATAGGTGGCGCTAGTAGTAGTGGTATAGGTGGCGCTAGTAGTAGTGGTATAGGTGGCGCTAGTAGTAGTGTTATTGTGGTATAGGTGGCGCTAGTAGTCTTGGTATTGTGGTATAGGTGGCGCTAGTAGTTGTGGTATTGTGGTATAGGTGGCGTTAGTAGTCGTGGTATTGTGGTATAGGTGGCGCTAGTAGTTGTGGTATTGTGGTATAGGTGGCGTTAGTAGTCGTGGTATTGTGGTATAGGTGGCGCTAGTAGTTGTGGTATTGTGGTATAGGTGGCGTTAGTAGTCGTGGTATTGTGGTATAGGTGGCGTTAGTAGTTGTGGTATTGTGGTATAGGTGGCGCTAGTAGTAGTGGTATTGTGGCGTTAGTAGTAGTGGTATTGTGTAAGGTTATAAGTTAATTAGTAGAGTAGACGAATAGTTCAAGGGAGAGGTTCATATTGATTGTAAACATAGTAGAGAGAGAGAGAGAGAGAGAGAGAGAGAGAGAGAGAGAGAGAGAGAGAGAGAGAGAGAGAGAGAGAGAGAGAGAGAGAGAGAGAGAGAGAGAGAGAGAGAGAGAGAGAGAGAGAGAGAGAGAGAGAGAGAGAGAGAGAGAGAGAGAGAGAGAGAGAGAGAGAGAGAGAGAGAGAGAGAGAGAGAGAGAGAGAGAGAGAGAGAGAGAGAGAGAGAGAGAGAGAGAGAGAGAGAGAGAGAGAGATAGGGGGGTATGGAGACAAGTTAACCTTTGATCTATGAACGTAAACTTGCCATCAGCGCTATGCCTCGAGATGAATTCATTACTTCCACTGCTAGAGTTGTTGATGTCCGAACAGTTAGGACTACTTGTCACCTGTGTAGGGGTCAGTAGAGGTCAGTAGGGGTCAGTGGTGGTCAGTAGTGGTCAGTAGGGGTCAGTGGATGTCAGTAGGGGTCAGTGGTGTTAGGGCAATAGGGGTCAGTGGTGTTAGGGCATAGGGGTCAGTAGGGGTCAGTGCTGTTGCAGTAGGGCACTAGTGGCCAGTAGTTTAGTGATACATTATCATTGGGTATAAGATCCCAAAGATTTTCCGAAAGAAAGGTGGTTCACTCGACCGAATTATTGAAATAAAAACGAAACTAGCGCATGCGACAGGTGAACTAAAATCTATTTTTGGATTTCGTATCTATTTACATGTAGATTCGAAAAATAATACCATAATATAATTTTAAATTAAGGTATAAAAATTCGATATATATCGAAAAGTAAGTGTTCCGCAAAAATATTATTTGGAGATATAAAATCTGAATTCATACACATTTTAGAGAATATTTATAAAAGTCAAAAATAGATCGATTCAGTCATTTTTATTTACATGTAAACTTTAAATATCGTGAAAATGTCTTAATTTGAAAATATATTTAAAAAAATATAATTCATCTATTATAATATTAAAAGTATATTAGTCTGATAATTAGATTAATTACCTTATGAATTAATAATAGTAAATATAACTTATAATAATAAATGTGTATCCATCTCGTGGTTGGTATGGGAACTATATAAAAATAATTACATAGCTTAGATAGGGAGTGAACCATCTTTACTTTGAAGACCCTTAGCTACAAAATATTTCAACAAATAATATATGCATTATAATCAATAAGCAAGGATTTTGCTAAGCAAAGATATGTCACTTCTATTTACATGAAATACATTTTAATACAAATTAATTTGAAATATAGGTAGCAATACTTTTTTTTATAAAGATCTATGTTTATCTTAAACAGAATTGAATTGAATGAATATTTATTATGAATTTTTCGATTTAAGTTCGATTTAGTAATAATATATAACAAGATGTAGTGATAAATTCACAAAACGACGACAACAAAACGTAAACAGTACACATATAAAAATAACAAAAGTAAATTAGAAACATATTACATGTGTCGGTGATATACAGGTGGAAGTACTACGTTCGTAAATAGATACGCAAACAACTAGTTTTTAAAACTCTCCAACTTGAAATATTTTTAATATTAATACTTCATTCTATAATAATTATGATTTTTTTTTTATTATATACATTTGTTTTATAATAGGAGTAATTAAAAAAAATTAAGAAAAACAGAAATACGATTTTTATTATTAGATTATATTTTATAAAAAAATGTAATTATGAATTTGAATGTTTTCTAAATATACTGAATATTATAGGTAATTTTTTAGAATAGAAAAAAAGTTCTGGACTTTTTAGTAAAGCATTTAAATATTGACAGCGTCACATAAATGTTATGATTTTATTTACAAAGAATGACAACTTGTAGCGCCATCTATGAAGAGTATAATATATCAAATAATGAAGCTTAGTTTAGTGTTTACAGATCTAAAATTGGTATTATATTCGATAATTAAAGATTTATAATACACACATAAATTAAATATTATTCACAAAAATTAATATTTATTTATAATAGTAGGTGTTATAAAATATCATTTATACTCATAAATATAGCAAATTTAAGTATAATCTTTTCATGAAATGATAGATAAATAATTATATATCTGGCTTTCAATATAATATTTTTTTTTATTATTTTAAATACAATTTTGAACGTAGTGCTCCCCCTTAGTAATGTTAACTTATATATCAATAATATATGTTTGATAAATTGTTATGTATTCAAAATTTGAAAAAACCAAAATAGGGTTTTTTTTATAGAATTTACTATTCTTTCCAATGAAACCGATGAATATACTACAATGAAATCAATATGAATAATATCATTTACATTATACTTAATAATTAGTGTTTAATATACAGGTAATTATATAAATATAATATATTAATTAATATTTAAATATTATAATTATTAACTATTAAAGGGGTTTCCTCCTGCCTCAATCGATCTAGGCAGGGGGAAACCCCTTTTAGGAAAATAATACATGTAATATATATTTCTATCATAAAATTTATAAAATATAATGTTATATATTTAATAATTAACATAACGGTTAATATTATAATAGCAATATAATGCACATAAACAATTTAACATAATATATATAGTATAATGTATATTTATCAAACATGATGTTCTAATACTAAAATTAAAAGTTTTAATACTTCTTATTAAATTTTAATAAAAATAAATTCAAAAGCTAAAATTAGCTAAAAAATGTTGTTAAAGTATTGTTATATGAAATTGTAATGAAAGTACGTTTCAAAATATATATAATTTTATATTGAAAACGGAGCTATTTATTAATTATGTTTCTCGAATATGATGATAACAATGATTCTATCACATCAAGCGTATTTAGGATACACTCTGAAGTGAAATAACAATATAAATAACTAACATTTATAGTTGTAGTTATAATAATAATAAGGGAACAATAAATATATAATATAGTACAATATTAATTAATTTATGATAATGATAAATTCTTGCATACATTTTTTCAATGTGGCTGTATATAAAAAAAGAATTATTACTACACAATAATGTTAAATTCTTAAAAAAATCACTAAATTCAATTATTATTGTATGCGTACAACTGTTTATAATAGTGATATTTTATTAAAATTTACTTTTAAATAAATATAATCTAAAAATACATATAGCTAAATTGTTCATTAACAAGAGTGACATATGTTTGCCTCTAATCCTTGATGTAAGTTACCTAAGAATGGTATTTTGTTGTACACAATGTATTTATTGTTTCAATATAGAACAATATATTTATGTATCTATATTTACATCAATATATTTTTATTTAAAAAATGATAATTAGATAATGAATACAATACTATTTAACTGCAAATTTAATAACGGCATTATTTAGTATCACTTATTATCGTTTATAACATTATATTATCTGTATACACAACCACCAATGCAAATATCATATAAGTGACACTTTATTCAACAGTTTTCAATATGATTTGATAACTTTAATTTAATTTTTTTTAATTTCGCATTTTCAATGTATATAATTATAGCTATATAATATTCTTTTATACAACACATATATATATATAAATATTGCATTATAAATTATTCCCAATATTTTTATATATAATAAACTATTAAATTAAATTTATATATAACATATATTTAATATGCACACACATATATATATATATAAATAGATATATAATATAACTTATATTTAGGATACACATATATACATTAATATATAAATTACATAAATGATGACATAAATATAGATATTTTTCATTTGTTCTCTATGTGATATAAAATCAATGTTAGCCTCTCCCATATATATTTTATTCTCAATGTCACATTATATATAGCAGATATATAACTAAAGCGTTCAACTTCGAACAGAAGTATTAACTGTTTTGTAATTGTTTATAAATGATTAAGTTCGCAAATATTGATAACATTCTATACAAAATGATTACAAATGCTCAACAGTTTACTATTATACAGATACATATTATATATATATATATATATAATCTAAACATAGTACGTACAAATCTATGATAATTAGTCAACTAAATATTAAACGTAATATAAATAGGATGGTTCTAGAACGCTCCCCTATCTATTTACATGTAAACATTTATAATGGCGCGAGGAGGAAGGCATCTCCCTGTGTTACTAATGGTCAGTAATGGGGGGCTATAATAAGGATGAGGGTGTGCTTTACAGGGTGAGGGTATGCTTTACAGTCAGTTGATGCAATGGTAGGTCGTCTGTCTATCTGGTCGACTGTCTATCTGGTCGACTGTCTATCTGGTCGACTGTCTATCTGGTCGTCTGTCTATCTGGTCGTCTGTCTATCTGGTCGTCTGTCTATCTGGTCGTCTGTCTATCTGGTCGTCTGTCTATCTGGTCGTCTGTCTATCTGGTCGTCTGTCTATCTGGTCGTCTGTCTATCTGGTCGTCTGTCTATCTGGTCGTCTGTCTATCTGGTCGTCTGTCTATCTGGTCGTCTGTCTATCTGGTAGACTGTCTATCTGGTCGTCTGTCTATCTGGTCGACTGTCTATCTGGTCGACTGTCTATCTGGTCGTCTGTCTATCTGGTCGACTGTCTATCTGGTCGTCTGTCTATCTGGTCGTCTGTCTATCTGGTCGACTGTCTATCTGGTCGTCTGTCTATCTGGTCGTCTGTCTATATGGTCGTCTGTCTATCTGGTCGTCTGTCTATCTGGTCGTCTGTCTATCTGGTCGTCTGTCTATCTGGTCGACTGTCTATCTGGTCGCCTGTCTATCTGGTCGTCTGTCTATCTGGTCGTCTGTCTATCTGGTCGTCTGTCTATCTGGTCGTCTGTCTATCTGGTCGTCTGTCTATCTGGTCGTCTGTCTATCTGGTCGTCTGTCTATCTGGTCGACTGTCTATCTGGTCGTCTGTCTATCTGGTCGTCTGTCTATCGGCTCGTCTGTCTATCTGGTCGTCTGTCTATCTGCTCATCTGTCCACAATTACAAGCTACAAACATCACAGTCTAAACCTGTTTTCGATTATTATAGCCCGATATCGGGTTGTAAAATAATGTATAATAGATTTGTTCATTACCAGATATCGGTTGGGCAAACATTTAATATTTTATAATAGGTATTTGATATATATAAACACATGCGTAAGGCGTCTTGCCCTATATCGGTATAGCCGTTCGCAACGAAGCGCCTGTTTTTATATACGACGATAGCGGGATGTTTGGTATGAAAGTAGCCTAAGGCGCTAGAGGTCAAGCGACGCTAGAGGTCAAGCGACATTAGAGGTCAAGCGGTGCTAGAGGTCAAGCGGAGCTAGAGGTCAAGCGGCGCTAGAGGTCAATAGGTGCTAGAGGTCAAGAGGAGCTAGAGATCAAGAGGCGCTAGAGGTCAAGCAGCACTAGAGGTCAGCGTTACCTGAAGTCTTCCTATGGCCACGAGACAATTGTCCGCAGATGATTCATCGTCCATCTGCTTATTGGAATCCAGATGCCCTTATTAGGAGATGACGTAGGGTTACGTTTAATAATAGTATCTAGGTAGTTATTGATGTGTAGAGGTAGAGGTGTAGTGCATAGTAGAGTGGTGTAGTGGGGGTGTAGTAGGGGTGTAATAGGGGTGTAAACATTCGGTTTGCACTATCAGAATGTACTAGGTGCGTTGGGCGGGGTAGGAGAGTCTAAAGATCTAGTGGATCTAGCGGGGGTGTAATAGGGTTATGTAATATATGTTTTTAGGGGTATAGTAGGGATGTAAACCTACTAGTAGTATTAGCGGGTATACTATAGTAGCCTAACTAGTAGGGGGGGGCTATACTATAGTAGCCTAACTAGTAGCATTAGCGGGCCAGTTCTTGATGTAGCCGGTCACATGAACAACAATGTAATCATTTCCGTCTTTAGAGGAGCCGAGGGTATTTCTTCTGCGTAGACGTGCTATGTGGCCTGTGTTTGACACCTGTTTGTGGGGGGTGGTAATGGTAGTGGTAGTTATGGTGGTGGTTATGGTGGCCTGTGTTTGACACCTGTTTGTGGGGGGTGGTAATGGTAGTGGTAGTTATGGTGGCCTGTGTTGGACACCTGTTTGTGGGGGGTGGTAATGGTAGTGGTAGTTATGGTGGCCTGTGTTGGACACCTGTTTGTGGGGGGTGGTAATGGTAGTGGTATTAGTGGTGGTGGGGGTGGTGGTGGTGGTGGTAGTGGTGGTGGTGGTAGTGTTGGTGGTGGTGGTGGTGGTAGTGGTGATGGTGGTAGTGGTGGTAGTGGTGATGGTAGTGGTGGTGGTGGTGGTAGTGGTGGTGAGGTGGGGGGGTATGGTAGTTGTGGTGGTGGTGGTGGTAGTAGTGGTGGTGGTGATGATGGTTGTGGGGGTGGTAGTGGTGGTGGCGGTGGTGGTAGTGGTGGTGGTTTGGGTGGTGGTAGTGGTAGTGGTGGTTGTGGGGGTGGTAGTGGTAGTGGTTGTGGGGGTGGTAATGAAACTTAGGGTGTGTTTTTGATCAACCACTCGTGGTAAGTGCAAGTGTGTATGTATGTATGTATGTATGTATACATTACATATATATATATACATACATACATACATACATACATACACACATATTGAACTGCCTGTGTGGCTCAGTGGCTAAGGCGTCAGACACACAAGCAGTAGGACACGGGTTCGACCCTCGTCCGGACCATTAATTAATTTTATAAAATGGGTCTTAAAATATTATTTAGAAGTGATCTTATATAATTGTGTATAAATAAATGATCGGCTCTCGTTAAAACCATGGATGCCTTAACATGAGAGCGGCTTCGAAGGGACATTAGAGCCATATATGGTTATAAGTAAAAACTTCATCTAAGTTCCTGGATGGGATGAAAGGACTCCACCAAATAAAAATAACAATAACAATATATACATACATACATACATACATAAACGCTCAAGATACATAATTTCAATTTAATTTTTGATAAATAAATGCGGGCATACCTAAAAATAGCAATAACATCACGATTGTGACGTATTTCATGATTCAGTACATGGGCGGAGGAGCTTATTATGTGTGAGTTCAAACAGAATACACGATACACAACTAATGTGATTGTAACCACAGGTGATCTGGTAAGCAGTGAATACTACTACCAGATGGCTGTATTACCAGTTGGATTATTACATGCGGTGAATACTGCAAGTTTCTCGACAACCTGTGGTTTAACGATCAGTCGTTGACCAAAAACACACCCTTACTTAGCTAAGGAGCTATTTTACAGCTAAAATGACTGATTTTATATTATAATTTCAAATACTGCACATATATATTATTTTTATATTTTATATTAAATTTTCAATAATTTAATTTATTTTATATTATATTATAATTTATATTGTATTATTGTATGTGTTTATACTAGGGCTAGATCCCGTGTTTATAAATAGTTTGTATAATGACGTCACTGCACAACTTAACATTGATAACTATGACCTATTTATCAAATCTATACAAATCTATACAATATTATTCAATTATGAATATATAACACTAATAACACTAATAACATTTTCAGTGGTATATTTGATTATATCTATTTTTTATAAATATGTAATATTTTAAAGATATCATTTATGTAACCATTCTAAGTAATGTGTATTACATTATATTACTATGTTAATATAATCATATTTAAAAATGAGCTTTTGTATTGAGTTCAATATCAAATTCATATATGTACTCTGGACCGTAATGCATTGCAATAAAACAATCATTCAAACTTGATAGAAAGTTTCCACAGATATGCATAAGCAAACATTCTGTCATTAATATAACTAAGTCTTGGTAATAAATTATCTTTATTTTATAAATAAAAATTCAAAAGTTGGGTAATATTAAATACATGTAATTAAATATGGAAAACCTATAATTAATTATGCGATTATATATCATTATGTCTAAACTTGGAACATTATTAAAATAAGTATGCATATTTGATGTGTAATATTTTCCTAGATGATAATTATACCTAGTAATTAAATTATAAAGAATTATGATAAAATCGATTATGAAAAGTAATTAATAAATTAATATATTAAATATATATATATATATATATATATATATATATGAAATTTAATAATCGCACAGAGTATACAGGTATTAACGTGAAATAAATGAATATAATAAGTCATATAGATCGCTGTTCATGATTTCTCGTAATTTGTACAATTCTCACAAACAAATATAATAGTTAAATGTTGCAACATTTAAATCTTTCAGGGAGTTTCATTACGAGTGAAATTAGCACAGAAACATACACAAATCATACGATCTTAGTCGATATAATGTATACGTGTATATATTCACGATAATGATTACATTCATGATAGGGTAGACATTGTAATATTAGCAAGGTTACGTACATTATGTATATGAACTTATATGAATATAATATTATATTAATAATTTATATTGTAAATGAATATGAACTTATTATATTATATTGTATGTGATTTTATAATATATAAAGTTATGATATATATATATTATATACATATATATATATATATATATATATATATATATATATATATATATATATATATATATAAACCTACATACTTATATAAACTTATATATTAACCATAACATATATAATGTATAAGCTTATGATATATAATACAGGCTTTATAAGATTTGTTAGGCTTTTATAATCTATTCAAGAGCAAATACATAGTTCATATTTTGTGTTGAATAAAATTATGTTTACTCAATCAAACTGAGAATCGAATAATGTAAGATGAATAATTTGTTATTTAATTATCTTTTAAATAGTTTATACATTGATTAACAAACGAATGTCTAATTAGAAGTTTTAAGGGGATCCGACACATATTACACCAATTGCCAATTTCGTGTATAAATAGATAGGCAAAACATAGGTCCACTAAAAAAAATAGAACTGATATATTTCTACTTCTATTTATTCAATTTACCTACTTTTTTGTTATTGTATTCATAACATATGCATAGGATAATACAAATTTATTTGTAATATTATTATTTATTATATTATATATATCTAAATTAAAAATTAGCAATAATAAAATTATGGTAGTTATATAGAAATTATCATTTTATACAATGACTACTATAAATGTTATCTCTCTATTTTACTATTCACATAATTAAATTCTATATAAAGCAACAAAAAAGTAATATTATAACTTTAATAGTTTTTATGTTCTATATGTTTGAATGCACATACCTAGCGCGAAATAATTATTCTGAGAAAACAGCGTTTGAAGTTTGACAGCATAAAAATGTAATATTGAATAGTATATATATATATATATATATACTGTTATAATAGCATTATCTTATCAATTATAATTTATAATTGATAAGAAATTATAATTTATAATCATTCAGTAATTGACTCATATTATATAATATAAGAATGTATATATATATAAAGATAATACACAATAATTCTTATCTTTAATACACTAGAAATAAAATAAAATGTGTAATATAAGGAAGTCTAAAAGCAAATGGCGATTTCAATAAAGTAATAATTCAAGCGTCTGTTTACTGCCTTCTAATTGGATAGTAATATCACATGAATTTGTATTTATATAAATACAATAACAGATTAATTCATCGTAAACAATCTACTTTTTATTTTTTATAAATACGCAAATTATAAGTTATAAAACTTTATAAAATAAAATATACTAGTTAGGGATATTGATTTCAATATAAATAAGCCTATAAGCTACTTTTTTTTGATTAGTAGAGTCAAAAAACACATTTATATGCTATATATGCGTGTCTACTTTTTATTATGGAATAAAAAAAATATGTAAATAAATAAATGACCATACATGTACGGGGGGATCCAATTCGTGTTTTAATAAAATACGCTACAATTACGATTACGATATAGGATATAAATAAATAACGTAATATATTAATCATAATTCGATGAATGGCGAAATGCAGCTCGGCCCAAAAATCCTTTACGGACGGGTGGGTGTGGGGGAGGGCGGGCAGGGTAGTCGTGTTTTTATATCGTTATACTAACGGAGTTAGTTGGGTTTTGGGTTGGGTTTGGGTTTAGCTATACAGTTCGTATACCCCGACGTTGTTATGGTTATGTTCTCCTCGCCTATCGAATATGTCAGCTGTCGTGTCCTCGATGCAGACACACGACCCGCCTATTGTTAGCCACACCAAAAAGATCCCCTTAATACCAGGAAGTATACTCTAGAGTGTATTTTACTTTCCAATTGCGCAAATTATTTAAAAAAATAGATAATGTTCTAATTAATATGTTTTAGAATTTTCGCAGAATACATAATTTTACTACTACGCATTGATTATTTAGCCGGATTGCACACGTGAACAGATCTTATCATGTATCACATCACGACAATTGATATTAAACCGCAACTTTGAATATAATCGTTATCACATGATATTGAACACATTATAAAGAAAAATAAATGAAAATATTTGATATTAAAATTTCAAAAAAGATTAAACTTAAATTCGATTTGGGAGTTGTATATTTTAATTAAACATGATTTTATATCATTTTAAAGATACTATAAACATAATATACTATATATATGTATATATTATAATGTATTATATATATATATATATATATATGTATATATTAAAAACATAAAATAATAAAATGTAGATAATTTGTTTGATTGGCAAGTTAAGTTAACATTCTAGAAAGTACTCTTTAATAGTTACACAAGAGTTATATAAGGGTTAGGCTTGAATTTAGTAGGGTTTTAGAAATGATTTAGGGTTATAAATGATAGTAGGGTAGGGTAGTTGCTAACCTGATCGTTGGTAACGTTTCCCATTTTCATTCTTATGATGAAGGAACGTCGTGAGCCCATGCAGAGTCTCATCGAGGCTGTGGGGTGGAGGGGTGGGGGTATGTAGTGTGCGGGGGGGGATGGTGGAGTATGGGAAGGTGTCATGGGTATGGTAATGGGGAAGGAGTGTGTGGAGGAGTAAAAGGTATGTAGGGAATGTAGTGTGGGGTGTAGTATATAATATGGGAGAGAATGGATAGCGAGGTTGGGGTGTTGCGGTGGAGGATAAGGGTAGATTACAACCGTATTTACATGTGTGAGGGTTAAAGGTCAAACTAACACTGATGACCTTCTTTCTTCACTGTACCAGCTGTAAATAATGATAGAGGGGTTAACATTATGTTAAACCTGCACTAAAAGTAGGCTAACTTAGGATTAAGAAATTGTTAAGACCGGGTTAAGGATATACTAAAATAGTGATATATGTAAGTTTAAATGAAGTTTATTCTATTAAAGAAAGAGTTAGATTGGAATTAGAACTATATTCTATAGAAATAAGCACATTCTTTACTGCAAAAATAGAGATAAATGAAAGTTTAAATATAGTTTAATAGGTATTAAAGAAAGAGTTATTTCTCTATTCTATACAGCGACTACATACTCTTCAAGTCGAGTATTCTGCCGGTGTTCTGGCTTTCACTGGTGGACAGTTGTTCATGCAGCTTGGGAATGTCATCGGCATGTATCACATCGAATAGAGTTTGACTGAGCCATGAGTGCTGTGTGAGGGAGAGGAGTGGTAGTAGTAGTAGTAGTAGTAGTAGTAGTAGTAGTAGTAGTAGTAGTAGTGGTAGTGGTAGTGGTAGTGGTAGTGGTAGTGGTAGTGGTAGTGGTAGTGGTAGTGGTAGTGGTAGTGGTAGTGGTAGTGGTAGTGGTAGTGGTAGTGGTAGTGGTAGTGGTAGTGGTAGTGGTAGTGGTAGTGGTAGTGGTAGTGGTAGTGGTAGTGGTAGTGGTAGTGGTAGTGGTAGTGGTAGTGGTAGTGGTAGTAGTAGTAGTAGTAGTAGTAGTAGTAGTAGTAGTAGTAGTAGTAGTAGTAGTAGTAGTAGTAGTAGTAGTAGTAGTAGTAGTAGTAGTAGTAGTAGTAGTAGTAGTAGTAGTAGTAGTAGTAGTAGTAGTAGTAGTAGTAGTAGTAGTAGTAGTAGTAGTAGTAGTAGTAGTAGTAGTAGTAGTAGTAGTAGTAGTAGTAGTAGTAGTAGTAGTAGTAGTTGTATTATTCATTTATAATTGTAAATTTAATTAAATAAAATATTTAAAATTGCTATTTTATTAAATTGTTAATATAATTAATTAACGACTTATAAATTAACAAAATATCAATAACCAAACTTCACTAGTAAACATTCATTATTAACTAACATTAGAAAGTAACAACAGCTTTAAATTAGTAATAAATATGGTGAAAGTTAATACTGGAAGAAAACTGAACAAGTCAAAAAGAGGAGCATCTAGAACGGTGAAAAGAAGCAAGTCAATAAAACCCAAGACTATTTGTAAACGCACTACTATTACAAAAAGAGGGCCCAAAAAGATGAAAATTGTTAAGAAAATTACAAATGCAAAAGTTAATCGAAGAAATAAGAATATGTCTGCTTGTAGAAAAAATAGGAATTCTGTAAAGCAAAGAAGTAAATCTAGATCTTCTAAGTGTAAACAGAATAAAAAGTCTGTAAAGTTAACTAAACGTAGAGTTAATCAAAGAAGTAAATCTTCTAAAACAAGAAATTCCTCATCTACAAGGTCATCAAAGAATAGAAAGTGCAGTAGAATAATAAACAAATGCAGGAAAAAATCAATAAAAAAAGGACCAAAAAGACCTCGAAGTGCGTACATATTCTTCTTTAAAGATGAATTTGACAGAATTAACAAGTTTAATAAGATTTCAAAAGTGTCAGTATTTGCAAAAAATGCAGGACAAAAATGGAGAAATCTAAATAAAGCCGAAAAATTAAATTATAACAAGATGGCGGAAAATGACCTTAAGAGATACTACCGCCTTACAAGAGGGAAGTGTTAAAGACAAAAGAAGTAAAGAATGCAGAGTTATAACTGAAGACCATTGAATCAGTATAATGAAAATAAGAAAATGAAAGCAAGACATTCTTTACTTCTTTAATAAAAAGTAAAAAAAAATCTGATTTTTTACATCTATTATATAAATATAGTAGTCATATATTACTTTTACTAATACCACTACCACTGCTACTGCTACAGCTACTGCTACTGCTACTACAACTGATACATATAATGCTACTGCTACTGATAATGCTACTGCTATTACTACTACTACTACTACTACTACTACTACTACTACTACTACTACTACTACTACTACTACTACTACTACTACTACTACTACTACTACTACTACTACTACTACTACTACTACTACTACTACTACTACTACTACTACCACCTAGAATTAAGGCTAATCGCAGTATAAAACAATAGTAATCTCCAAGCTAATATGATCAAACATATTTTACTACTAATATCGACATTAAAGCATATCACACTAAATATCTTATTAATGGGCAGATGGACGAGGTCTTCTGCTGATTACTTAAACAATAGCATGTAAAATGAGGATATAATAATAGAATACACAGGCTAATAGTATGCGTACTTTATTACTAAATAAACACATAATTACATCGCTTTCCTCGAAGCTGTAATGACCTACTTAATAACCCGACTTCATAACGTATACAAATTATACCGCATATATAATATACACACATACATCAACAAATACAATGCAAACACCGATACAAGCTAAAGACTATCTACTACAACACTACCGATATCATCGGATACGTTAGGTAAGTAACAAGTGAGAGAGAATCTTATTTAGTGATGCAATCGTATTGGAGGTGTGAACGACTCTTTAGACGAACATTTCATGTTACCAATATGCATTCGTCTTATATCTTATACATGTGGTATACTCTATGAAATATAATAAAAGAAAATAATATTAATTAAATATAAAATGTAATTGTTATTAAATATAATTATAGCTAGTATATTACATCAATATATATATATATATAACACTGTGAATGATAAATAGAGAGTGAGAGAGGGAGAGAGAGAGAGAGAGAGATAGGTATACCTGAGTTTGATTGAGAACGGGTGTAACAGAGTCTGACACGTATATGTTACGTCCTGTTTCACATTGACACACAAACAGGAAGCCATCTGATGCCTGCGATGTGGTAATTAAGATAATAAACAGGAGGCAGGAGAGGGGGAAGGAGGTGAGATGATGAGGAGGAGACAGTAGGGAGATGAGATAGGAATATGGGAGAGAAGGGGGAGATGTTGGAGAAGAGGAGGGAGTATGGGAGATGGGGTAGAGGAGGTAGGAAATAGTATGGGAGTATGGAGAACCTCCATGATGAGATGCTTGAGTTCTTGATCGGTTAAGAATGAAGGTTTATACGTATCATTCGACATTGTATTGCCTGTTCCTAAGTGTTAGTGATATTACATGAAATATTGCATATTTATTTATTTATTTAATAACGAAATACCGTATAATATTATTTATAAATATTTAATGATTAATATGTTATATAGTTAAATCATTATCATCAATTGTATATATTAATATAAAAAAATCTAAATATCCATATACAGTGAAAGCCGCTTACTTCGACAGCCACGTACATCGATAATTCGGCTACATCGACATTTCGAGATATTTTTGTTGGATTACATCTATTTACATGTAAATTAATCCGCGTACATCGACAATCCACTTATATCGATAATTCGGCATTATCGACATATTTATGAGGTAATATTTGGAATTGAACCACTTATATCGACAAATTTGATTATAAAACAAATTATTTACAAATTTTAATTTTTATGAAAAGTATTCCCATCGTATTCATTTATATTCCCCTACAGGGGTATACTACACAATATCGTCAGTATATCTATAAATAACTTGATATTTAATATATTATGTAATTGGTCAATATTTGATACGCCTACAAATATGTATCATATATAATATAATATGATATAATATATTATATCATATTATATAAACATATTGCATATTGTATATATATATATATACTATAATATATTATACACTACTTGTATATCAGTATTAATACTATATTCTATTTATGTTAAATACAATTAATTATAATATTATAGTTTTATAATACTAAAGTACGCGAGAGATACACAATTTGTACTCAGTTGTTGATACATAGTTTTTATCATATACAAATATCAAAAATTAACACAAGTACAAAGTAGGAAAGTAACAATTAACTATATAATCCGTAGTCATATATTATTGTGTCAGTAGTGTATAGTATCCTTAATTACTGGCGTCACTATTACGTACTAACACCTATGACTCATTGTGAAGGTATATATTTATATTCAATTTATATCTAAATATCATGTTATCTATTATAAGTAATACTATATAGAGTTACTATATATCATATACTCTACTATACTATAATATACTATATACATTTAAGTAATACTTTTTAATATATTCTTTGATTGAATTTCGATGGGTGTGTAAATAATTAGTTATTAAATATTAATAATATTAATATTATTTAATAAACATGTAATTAAACCTTTTTGTTATTATATTATATGCATATATTATATTATTACATACAATTAATTATCAATAAACTAATGCGTTATACATCATTAGGGATACGCCCTATCGCTCACATCGACAATTCGCCTATATCGACATTATACTAGCTCACATAACCATGTCGATGTAAGCGGCTTTCACTGTATATATATATAATATTAATAATTTAAATAATTTCTCGCCTCGTTTCATAGCATAATTAAACGCTTGCTCACCTTAACATAACCTCATTAACCCCAGCACTAACCCCATCACTAACCCTAGCACCGAACTTAACACACTATACACACACATCTATGGGCCAGAAGTCGGTGATGGTTCGATACATTCATTCTAGGACTATATTTACCATCATAGAGATAGCTAAGGATTGCGCTAAGACGATCGCGTTGACTCCGATCAACCGAGGCCAGGGAACTAACTACGATTCACACCCCGCTGAACGCACTAGGGGGCCCCCTGATAATAACCGCGTAGTGATCTCATGTGAGTGACGGCCATACGAAGGATGGTCAGCTTGTCAGGCTTACGAGCTAGAGTGCTACAGGTGGGCACCATGTCGCACAGTTCGTTGATGTAGGTCGTCATCTTGTTGCGGCGCCGGCGCTCTATTTCGCAGTGGCTCTCCCTGGTGGTGGCGGGGTTAGAGGTCGTGGAGGTCGGGGGCGTGGTGATGGGGGGAGAGAGGGATGATTACATTGCGTATTGTAATATATACTTTATACTTTCGATTATATTTTCGGCTATGTATTTGCTTAAATAAATTATCAATCAATACGGGAGGGAAGCGACGCGATATCAGACGAGACTAATAAGTTCTGGCTCGATGTATAGACAGCGAGATTACTTATAAGGGAGACAAGTGAGAGAGGGGTAGATGGGAGGTAAACCTAGCTTGTTTGTCTTTATCGGGATTGTCAAGGTCGCAGCCCGATACATCACCATCTTCTTCGTCATCTTCTCCCGACCTTGAGGATTAAACAACGAGTCATTGATTATGTAATAATGGTGATGTAATAGCGTTTACGATTATGTAATAGGCTATAATGAGCAAACACCGGATACAATGTACACAATTTATACATATAATTACATTAAACAAGCATATAAACGGAAACTAGGTAATACAAGAAAGAGATACGGGTCTATTATTGACAAAGGAGAGTGGTATTTGAAGGTGATACGGAGGGAAGCTTTGCGTTGTATAGCGATTGATATAACGTAATAGAACGTGGCACCTATTACATCATATACATCAGCGTCGGTGCTGTCGATGTAGGGCGCACTCGATTACACTGATCATAGAGGGGTCAGCATACTTCAAGGTCAACGTAGCGATGTACACACACACACACATACACGCGCGAGGCTAGTGGTTACTGCGATCTACTGCAGGGTCTGTGAACTTATGTTAATGCTATATAATGCAATACTGCGTGATATAATTGAACACTAATAAATTCATGAACTTTGGTCATAATAATGTGTATTATATTATATACACATATGTACAGATACATCCACATACACATATATATATATATATATATATATAATAATATATATATATATAATAATATATATATATATATAATATATATATATATATATATAATAATATATATACACATATATTGTTTATATTATGTGCCTGGTACAGAGATAGCATGCAACAAGTGGTGACTGCTTCTGCATTGTATCTCTCTACACTACTTGAGATCACTATTCTACAGACCCACTACAGACCTTCACTTCATATAGAGAGAGAGAGAGATATATATATATATATATATATATATATATATATATATATATATATAATAGTCTAACATAATAATAGAGATCTATATCAGGAGGATGCAAATTTAAATGTCACATGACTTTCGTCAACGTAATGAGAATCGTTAATTTAAGGATACAATGATGTGCTATGTTGTAAGTGGACAGGTCAAATGGACAGTGGTGAGTTGATGCAGTGCGTAGACACAATGGTATACTACTGCTAAGTATCCATGCGGCGAAATCAGTAAACCCTAAATTACAAAATTCAATAATTGCCAAGTATAATTGCGCTATAAGATCTCTTGATCGGAATACCTAGCACCAGCAGCACCACACCCTAATACTGTATGCTACTGAGTGCTGTATGTAAAGCATTAGGTAGGTACTATTGCGCAACGTAAAGCAGCAACTCCATAACACTTAAGGGCAGATCTAATAGATTACTGCTGGTATCGTTAACATGGTTTGTGTATGTGAATTGTTTGATTCACTAGCGCATACGTGGATGTTGAACTAGGTCAACGCAGTACTTGTGTTATACACACATATAGCCTACACATATATGTGTGATAAGGTGAAATACTAACGCATCTTTACACATGGACGGGTGTTTTCTTTTTGAATTCACAGGTTCCGGGGCTAATGAATAGAGTTTCAATGTTACTTAGTGATTAGTTTGGCGTATTTCTCAATATATTTAATTATATATATATATATATATTTAATTGAATATATTTTAATCGAAATAATATCAGTACCCTAACGTGAAATAAAATAGATAAACTTAATAATTATAGTTATAATAATAATAAATTAAACTAAATATAATATATCAATATTTATAACAATAATACATTTTTAAATATTATTTAATAACAAATTTTATTTTTGATATAATCGTCCGACTAAATCGCATTATAATAACTATTTCACAGGGGCGTGAGATTAGGAGAAACCCCACAGAGAAGGGGGTGGGGCAGAGTGTGGGGGTGGCATTTAAACCTAAGCTATACATTTTCACGTGTGTACCTCATATTATTCAATCAGTACTAATATGTATCACCCTCCTATATACAGTATACACTGTATAATACACTGTGTATACAGTGTATATAATGTATATCATACACTATAAACATTAAATATATATATATACAGTGTATATACCTTACATATATATATATATATATAAAAATATATATATATATGTTAAAAATATTATTTGATTTAATATATTTGTTAAATAAATGACATAGTATTATAATTATTATTTGAATATTTAATCAATATTATTAATAAATAAATTATATAGTATATTCAATACTAACAAGAACGATTACAACATTCAACAATACATTATAAATGTTATACATGTAATTGCACATGGTGATAGCAAATATAGGTCAGATTCGAAATACAATAGGCTAGATCTATTAAGAGATACTTATAAATAACTCTTTCTTTATAAATCTGTGAATGAAGCATATTAATACATCTAAAGCAGTGATTCTAAAGTGTATGTCATTGATTGTTGATTGATGCATATACTATGAATCATAGGTATAGCCTAGTGTATAATGTATGTTCATAGTATGCATTATTTGTCATGATTTCCGCTGCTTCGATATGGAACAAGTTACCTGTGGTGATAAGAAGTGCTCAGTCTATTTCAATGTTCCGCAAAACAATAAAGACCTATCTTTTATTATAATTTGTGTTTGTTTTGTTAACATATATATATGTTAATATATTTGATTATACTTTAGAGATTTATTTCAATTATTATTTAAGGGTATAAATAAACTATTATTATTATTATTATTATTAGTATGTAGTTTTAGTACTAAAAAGAAGAGTTAGTTTACTAAACAATGCCCCACACAATATTCCATTGTATCATACTATCTCTAACACAATGATACAAAGAACACAGAGTATCTACTACTGTCAGTAACAACTGTATAAGATACTGCACAGTAAGGATCATAGTATGGATTGTATGATATCTTAACTTCAAATATATTCGTTTTCGCCACGTTATATGCTTGTCTGTACTAATTATTACTTTTATTACTGTATTTATTGTCACACTATGAGAATTTTATAATTAAATAAGTGTTAAAATAAAATCATCATCACCACCATCAGTATCATCAACATCAGCATCATCATCACTACCACCACCATTATCATCATTATTACCACCACCATCATCATCATCATCAGCATCATCACTACCACCACCATTATCATCATCATTATCACCACCATTATCAACATCATCATCATCATTAGCATCACCAACAGCATCATCATCATCAGCATCATCATCATCATCATCATCACATCATCTTCATCATCAGCATCATCATCATCATCATAACCACCAATACCACCACCATTATCATCATCATCATCATCATCAGCATAATCATCATCATCATCACTACCATCATCATCATTATCATCATCATCATCATCAGCATCATTATCATCATCATCATCAGCATCATACGAATGATTCATCTCACATCACATGTATACATAGTAGCCAATCAGAATCACTCCTATAATCTATAGGATGCATTCTAATTAATAACATCTGCTAATTGGTAGGCAATTAAGTATATTGTACCTATATATAATTATATTATCCACGATATATACATACTTTAAACGCACCATTGAATCATTATCATAATATTAATAATGATATTTATTAGAAGAATTGTGTTTGTTTTCTGTTCTGTTTACTAGTTTATGACATTAATATGCTTTTTTCCTTATAAGGGCATCAACATGAGCTATAATATGTTCTGTTGTCGTCGCTCGTTAATAATATAGAAAGTATTAAATTGTAACTTATAATAAACTTTATAATAATTTGTAAATTCGTATTATATAAATAAATATGTATTATATATACATATATATTATATATATATATATATATATATATATATATATATATATAGATATACAGTTATATAGATATATACATAGATGTATGACATTTATATATGTATACTATAAATAAATAATAATATAAAATAATAAAATTGTTTATTAGAAGAAATATTGATTTTGTTCTCTTTTTTTATAGTTTATATTATATTTCTTATGATTTCTTCTAAAGAGCTTCAAAATAAGATGGCATATTTTCTATTATTGTGATTCGAGAAATATGACCTAAGATGCATGTGTAACACTCGTTTAGACATGTATGCATGTATGCATGTATGCATGTATGATAAAACGCGTAGGTATATTAATAAGCGACTTTAACCAATCACACACTATGCACCAAACTATAATATACGGATGGGGGGCGGAATCATATGAAAATTACATAGAAATATATACACTACAAAATAATCAATAGTAAATATAACGTAAGTAAGTATTATTGATTTATAAAAATAATTATTAATAATAAAGTTATTAGCCTTCACAAAATAGCCATTTTCATTATCTTTTACGCTTAAAACTGAGAACATCACGCCCACTTAAAGATTATAAATTTAATTAAAAATGACGCGTCTCATTATCTTTATAGTATTAACACTTATTAACAAAGATGCATGTTAACATTGTTAACACATCATGCTATTCACGAATCGGTGTGTAGTTGATATATAAATGTGTATATATATTATATATACAATTAAATAATATATTCGAACAAATAAAAACTCATATACTCTACAATATATATTGGGTGACAGCAATACAAAGGATCAGTGTTAATTTGAAGCCCCTTAGAAGAAATTAGAATCAGACTATTTGTATTGTAAACAATGCAAACAATAAACATTATAATAAATATATATATATATATATATATATATATTTAAATATATGTGTATGTGTAAGTATTTATTATAGATAATATCGGCTGTATATTTTTAATAAAATAATATCATATATATATATGATAACATGAAATACTTTATACATATACTATAAATATATATGTATATAATATAGGTATATAATATATAGGATTATGGTGAAAAGCTTCACAATTGATAACGATGTGAGCGCCCGTAAACTTGTTTATTCTAATTAGTGATTTTTCAATAGCGTATGATTGGTCATTATAATTAGTGTATGTCTATTTATAGACTAACATTACATGTAACGGTTTATCATTAACATATATATATATATAAATTCATTTAATTTAATTTCATTTCATTTCATTTCATTTCAAAGTGTTGTATAGGCTCACTCGGGATGTAATGCAGCTAAAAAAACCTGGAAATATCAAAACTAAACCCAACAAAACCAAACAAGTGAAAATAATACTACAAATATTAATGTTTGTACAAACAAACATACGCTATTGTAAATTCACTAATTCAAATAAACATTTTTCAAATCGCGCATCCATCGCGAAGCTTTTGACCAGGTATCAATATATATATGTATATATATATAATATATATATAATTCAGGGATATAAATAAGTATGATTTTTATAATAAGAATTACAACAATACGTGTATATCGAGATTAATAAATATTACAATTTAATTGATAAATTAATTACTGTATTATACAGTGTATATTTAAGAATAATAGTTGTATTAAAAAAAAGGATATTTGAGATTATCTTAGATATAAAAAATATGTTTAACATAATCATTATCATAATGTGATAATCATAATGTTATATAATTTATATAATTATTATAATATAGAGCTTCAAGCAAATATTTATATATGATATTTATTATAAATAGAATACTTACATTATTATAAATTTATAACAGAAATATAATATTATATTAAATATAAATTCATATCAATAATTAAATTTAAAATTGATAAAAGAAGTACCTGCAACATAATGTTGCCAACATTTGATTTGTTTGTAAGTTATAAAATATATTACTCTTATGATATTATATATATAATATATTTTATAATAATTATATATAGAAAATTATCAATTAAATTAACAATCACTAATCTTTTATCATAAAAGTTATGATGAAATATTATATTTAATATAATTAATAATTTAAATAATTTAATATTTGTGATATCAAGTTAATTTAATAGTTGAATATTGATTTATTATATTTATATTCGTTATATTATCACTATAATACTATATTATATAATATATGAATAATTATTAAGGGTATTACGTTCAACTCATTTGATCAGTAAATTAAATTTAAATTTATATATCATATATATTATATGCATACAAAATTAGATCTATTTAATATGAAAATGCTAACGTGTTCCAGATGCAGATAAATGTAATCCTGAGGTAGGTGTCATCATTTTAAATATGTATATATTAAGATTGTTAATTGAATAAATCTAATCAGAAACAAATATACAAATATATGTTTATATTAATATTATTATTTTTAAGAACTCATAAAATAATATATATCAAGGATGTTTACTAAACAACAAAGAACATTTACGAGATCTCACGACATTTTTCGAGAATAAGAATTTTTGGATATATGGATATATATTTGAATAAAAGAGTGAAGAAATATTTCATTCAAATTTCTATGATTTATATCCGATTTCTTATATCCGATTTCTCCAATTTCTAGGATTTATATATTTAATTTGTATAATGTAATTTTATTTTTATATTAATGGCAATCATCAATATAGATGAATATTTTCACTATTATAATCACATTAAATGTATATGATATGATACAAATACATATATGTATATCATAGTATATCCAGGGATATCCCTGTTATATCATAACCTAAACATTGTATATGTTATAACATATTGTATATTAAAGACATGTAACCCATAAGTTGTATCCCAGCAAAGAGTAATAGCCTCATAATAGCAGTATAACAACATACTTAATAGCCTCAAATGTTTACATTAATGTATGCACAATTGTGCTATTATGTTGCCATTAAATGTCTATTATGAATCATAATTTATGATGCTATTAATTTGTCATGCTATTATGCTGCTGTTATGTTGCTATTTAATGTATATTATGCCATTATTATGCTGGTATTAATTCTAATAATAGCAGCATAATATACTTTTAAAATTAATTGAACGCTAGATTATATAAGAGATAATATATGAGTGATTTAAGTGATAAGTCCAATCAAATATGGTGATAATAAACGAAGTAGAATGAGTAGAATAGGATCAAGTGGGGAAAGGATTTCAAGGATGTCATCGGAGAGAGTAAAATTTCATTTATGGGTAGCGAAAAACATTACCAGTGATTCTGAGTGGATATTAAATTGAGATTGAGTAGTGAATCGAATTGATGTTTGGAAGTACATTTATAATACTAGAATGTTGTTGTTGGGAGAAATGGCCAACGATGAATAAAGAACTGAATCGGGTTGGTCCGGAAGATGCTTGATCTGTGTTTTACCTACTAAGGTGCAGAGCAGGGCAGTATCGCCGATACAGTATCTATAATAGAAAGGTAGCACAATTGTCATTGTTAATTTGAATATTAAAATCACCTCACAATGTTAATATATATGATAGATTTTAGAATAGAAGAGAGGTCAGTTGACCACAGGTCAGTTAGTATACTCTGAAGTGAACGTGTACGGTATACCGTGTACGTCGTACAATCACGATGGTAGTAAGGAAGGCAACTTAATATTTCAGATCATTATTTCACTTGAAGATAAATATGGGGTAGAAGACGAAATAATCTTAAGTTAAGACGAGAATAATAGAGTAAGGCTCCACCACGATTTGATGCAGACATATTAACAAGCAACATTTCGAAACCAAAATTATGCATCAGTTGGGATGATATATCATACTCTATAGAGTGGAATCATCATTAAGTTGACAAGTGTCAGTAATATAAAATATAAAATAATTATAATCAATAATTAATTGTATAATCAAATCAACTTTATTTCTTTATTTCTTTATTACTAATCTAGCATCAAGAAGTTGAAAAGAAAATATTTGTTGGGAGATTGTACATGTAGTCATATAAAATATGTAACTTTTTACGGGACTAACATTAAGACTACTATGATTGGGACTATAGCATAAACTCATCGATAGTAGGATTATATATAATCCTGGTAAGGATTTGATTTCCAGTATATAGGGGAAAGTAACCTAATACGGACACTTTAACAATAAATGGTCTTAACATTTTATGACTTAATATTTGTATTCAAAAATTTGAATAAATTAATATTTTATGATTATAAATATTATAGTGATTTTAAAATTGTATTTAATCTTTTTATCCAATAGATAACGGGGGTATTCGGCCCCTATGCCCGAATACGGACACCATATTTACCACTAGATAAACTATATATTATTGATGAATCAATCAGATAAATTATAATTACATTATTTATAATTAATTTTATGAACAATTTATTCTAATTTAATTAGTTAATAATTTATTTATTTTTATTATTTTTTTAATTAATAATACAATTTAAGTATCTAAATAATACACATTTTAGATTTAGATTTATTGGTGGTATTAATATTATAACGCACGCGATTTTTATGAAAATAACAATAGTTCATATGCTGCGCGCTGATTGGTTATATATAACCTATAGGGTGTCCGTATTAAGACATCTAGAGTGTTCATATTAGGGACTTATATGACCTCTAGATATATGCTTATAACTTAATAAATATGTTATACCAAATATAGAAATTATATATATATATATCATTTTAGAATGCTTTATTTTTTAATAATATAGAATTATATTTTATATCGATACATTTGTATATTCTTGAGAAGGTTTTGAATTGAAATTTGTATTCATAAATTTAAAAACGTAATAAAAAAATCAGTTTATTGGATATATCAGCAATATTTTGAATAATTAAAAAATAAAAAATACCTTTTTAGACTATTTATATAATTATGAATATTTTATTCATTAAACTTTTTTTTGTAGGATTTATGGTTTCTGAGCTACCGAGAGTATCCGTATTCGGGCACTGTCCGTATTCGGTTACTTTCACCTAGGATCCTGTCATTAATGTTAAAATGAAGTTGGTAGGTTAAACTACTTCTATTGAAGATACACTTGAAGACGAATAAAGATACACTTCACGAGAGAGAATACGAACGGTATTAATGGTTTCACGATCAATAAATGTGCATTACATAGTAATATAAAGTCCGATAATCTAAGAGATGACCTTGCATTTAATAAACTATCAATCGTACAAGACGATGCTAGTAACAGATTAACAAAGTGAGATATAAAAGAATAGTCAGTGATTGTATTAGGATCGACACCACTCTCACACCGTTATCACATTCTCCCGCACCACTCCCGCACCTCCATCACACCACTCTCACACCGCTATCGTACCGCTCTCACATCTTTCGCACCACTTCCGCACCTCCCTCACACCGCTCTATAATATAGACTTTAACTCCTATATTTATAGAGAGTATATATTATCTGAGTTTCGTCTATATCTCGTATGTCCAACTTCTACTCCGAGAAAAATATAATGGTTATTCCACCAACTTTTCATTTATTCAACTATTTTTATTAAAATATTTGTATGATTTATAGACTATATATACATATATGCATATACATATACATATATGTATGTCGTAGGCCAATCGTCTATTACCACAACCAGTTTATAACGATCTATTTTCGTTGAAATATTTGGAATTTCATTTGTTTATAACGATTTTTATGCATTATTTTAAATGTTTAATAATATTACTAATTTATATACCTATATCTATAATAAGAACATATTAATTAATAACACCCTTGTTAGAAATATATGCATTACATTTTACACTATACTTTACATAAACAATGCATTGCATAATATCAATATGTATTTAGTATGAGTACGCATAGATAACTATTAACATAGTAACATAATAGTAACATAGTTAATTAAACAATTATTTACTCTTCAAATAATTCACAAAATAACAAATTAAATCTCCGCGATATTTCCGCATAGAGACAATATCTGTTGTTGAGTTTTCTGTATAGAGCTTTATCCAGTCATCCTGTAAAGACAACATCAATTTATCTGTACATCTTTTGAAATTTCCTTTATTGTTTTTGTAATAATGTACCAGTGATTCTTACACCTATAGCTAGAATATTAACTGATCATTCATATGTTAACTTATTTATATGTTGTTTTATTATCTTTACGGGTATCCCATATTCATAATGACTTTAAATATCTATAAAATAAAAGTATACTTTTATTTTTAATTTCGTTATCAACAATTATTTTACTTTAAATTATTATAATATAATTCATTATCTTTAAAATGATATACAGGTATATATATATATATATATATATTACATATATCTTTATTTGTCCATTTCAATGATATTTATATACAAATGTAGACCTATATTATCTAGTACCTAGTAGTACCTACTAGCCTATTTAGGTATTTAGTATTAATAGATTACGTTAACATTGTACAGTGAACAATGTTCAGTGTACACTCAGTGTACCCCATCAAACAGTAAGAGCAGCATAATAGCAGCATAACAGCAAATGCTAGAGCCTCAAATGTTTACATTGTGCTATTATGCTGCTATTAAATGTCTATTATGCTGCTATTATGCTGCTATTAATTTGTAATGATATTATGCTGCTATTATGCTGCTATTATAATAATAGCAGCATAATAGACATTTAAAATTAATAGCAGTATAATATCAGCATAATAGCAGCATAACAGCAGCATAACAGCAGCATAATATCATTACAAATTAATAGCAGCATAATAGCAGCATAATGGACATTTAATAGCAGCATAATAGCACAATGTAAACATTTGAGGCTCTAGCATTGTGCTGTTATGCTGCTATTATGCTGCTCTTACTGTTTGCTGGGGTACACTGAGTGTACACTGAACATTGTACAGTGTACATCACAACGATCTATATAAGCTATGTACACGTACTACATACTATAGTATATATTATAGTATACTATAGTAGTACAAGTCAAGTATTAATCGTCAACATCTCTCACGGGTTACCCTTATATAGGTACAAAGGTTTAATTGTTTAAATGTTTAAATGTTGTAATGTATATATATACTTATTCTTATATGTAGTATATAATAATAATAATAATAATAATAATAATAATAATAATAATAATAAAATCAGATTTGGCAATTGCCTGGGTGAAGGAAGAAGCAGAGCTTATCAAGTCTTTCACCCTTTTATGATTACGAGGAGAAAAAATTATATAGGAATATAATTAAAATCAAGAAATAGTAGAACAAAAAATAGAGTGAAAAATTAAATTATTAAAATAAATCATCAACTCATAAAGCATAAACCACCATAACATATCAACTTTCCGAATGTGGGTTCATCAAGTCCAAAACCTTAGGGAATATACTTTCGCCAATAGTATATAGGTAATATACACTGGTAACATTTGGAGCCAGCAAATGCATCCATACTACCCGATATAAAATATGACAACTTTATGAATTAAGAGTCAACGAAATACAAAAAAAAAACAAATTCCATAATTATTCTACTACATCTTAATATAAATATATAAATGTAATAAAAGAAAAAAATAATTAAAAATAATACAATTATAAATAGTAACAAATGTATAAGTTTATATTCTTTATAAATATTAGAACATGATTAAGATAAAATAATAAAAATACAATAATATTATTAAAAAACTCCTAGTAATCTAATCATCATTATAATAAAATATATAAATATATATATAAACATATAATAAAATTATAATAAAAATATATTAAAAAGTTATAATAAAACAAATAGGAACAAACTATAGGAACAAACTATACCTACAACTGAATTATAATAAACATTAAAAACTTATAAGTTATCTATAGATTAAAAATAAAAATAAAAATAAAAGTAAAAATTAGAATAATAATAACAATAATAATAATAATAATAATATAACAAATTAGTCAATTAACATTTTCAATAAGTCATTTTAAAAGTAAATTATATTATAAGTCGGATAAAAGTTAAATAAAATGATGTCATGAGTCAGCTAATAGTTAAAGTCATAGTTTTATAAAGTTATTTAAAAATTAATAATATTAATATTTTCATAAGTCAAATTAAAAGTTAAAAATATAAATTAAAAGGACAATTAAAAATTTAATGATAATTATTCAATAAATATTTTTTTAAAGTTCTTTTAAATAAATTCAAATTTAAAATTTGTCTTATGGAATAATCTAAATTATTCCATAGTCTAGGACCTGTGATAGATAAGCAGAAAGATTTTCTATCTGTTCTAACTTTTAATCTATGAAATAAATAGGTATTATGTAATTTAATTGAATATAATTTTTGCAAATTAATAGGTAATAAATTATTCCTGGCCCTAAACATAAACTTTATAGTATTCATTTTTACGATATCATGAAATTGTAATGACTTATGAATAATATAAAAAGTTGAATAATTAGAATCATTATTTATAATTTTCAAAGCTCTTTTTTTGTAATATACATATTTTATTTAAATTTGAAAAAAATGTATTACCCCAAAGATGACAACAGTATGTAAGGTGAGAATAAAAAAATGAATTATATACCAATACTAAAGATTTCAAATTCAATTTAAATTTCACTTTATTTAAAATACCAATAGCTCTAGATAATTTCGTAGATACATAATTAATTTGTGATTTCCAATCTAATTTGTCATCAATTATTATTCCTAAAAATTTTAAATTTGTTACTTGTTTGATTTTAATATCATTAATATTGACATTCAATTTAACATTATTATTTTTATTTCGAATATTAAAAAGTAATAAACTAGATTTACTAACATTAAGGGACAATTTATTAATATTTAACCAATCAAAGAGCTTATTTAAGTCACGTTGTATATTAGTTTTTAGAGCAGTAATTGATTTATCAGAAAAAATCAAATTAGTGTCATCAGCAAATAATACAGGCTTAAATGAATTAGATATGTTTGGAAGATCATTGATGTACAATACAAATAACAGTGGCCCCAAAACCGAACCTTGTGGTACACCACATGCAATATTATTAATATTTGAAGTAGTATTCATAAAACTAACATATTGTTGCCTATCTTTTAAATAGTTTTCTAATAATTTGAGAGCTACCCCTCTTATACCATATATACTAAGTTTTTTAATTAAAATATCATGATCTAAAGTATCGAAAGCCTTACACAGGTCAATGGATACGATAGCGCAATTATTTAAATGTTCCAAATTTAAATTAACTGTTTCAATAACATCGGAAAGTGCATCAGAAGTTGATACATTTTTTCGAAACCCATATTGCGTATCACTGATTATATTAAACTTGTTTAAAAATTTAAAAATTCTGACTTTTATTAATTTTTCCAATAATTTTGAGAATTGGGGTAATAATGAAATCGGTCTATAATTTTCAGGTTTAGACCTATCTCCATCTTTAAATAATGGAATTACTTTAGCTTTTTTTAAAGCGATTGGAAATATACCCTCAGATAGAGATCTATTAAATAAATGAAATAATATTGATGTAATTTCAACCCTGATTTCTTTGATTACCGACATATTTAAATTATAGGTATCATTACTGTATTTAACTTTGGTTTCATTTATGATACTTTCTATTTCAAAAATTGAAATAGGAGAGAGGAATAATGAATTTTTATTAGTTGGAGGCATCGTATGATATATGTTATTATCAGATGTAGCTTTGATATTTTCAGATAATTTTAAACCTATATTGCTAAAGTAATCATTAAAATCATTAGGTTTAGGAGTGTTAACCTTATTTACAACTGATTTATTTGTATTATTTTTTTTATTATTAATTACATTATTTATAATAGACCATGTATTTTTTATGTTATTTCGGCTAGCGATTAATTTATTGGAGTTATATAAATACTCTGAGCGACGTATTAAAGATCCTAGTATATTTTTATAATGTTTATAATAGTTTAAATTAACTAAATTTGTTTTATTTTTTAAAACTTTAGTATATAATTTATTTTTTATTTTAATACATTTAATAATACTATTGTAAATCCATGGTTTTTTATTATTGTCGATATCTTTAATTTTGATTAAAGGAATATTTTCATTATATAATACAATTAAATCTTCGAAAAATTTATCATATATAATATTTAAATCAATATTATCATAAATATAATTCCAATTATGTTTTGTTATATTAATTCGGAAATTAGATATAGTGTTATCATTACTTTTTCTAATATATTTATATTTACCTTTATTAATTAATTTATTTGTTGCATAATTAACATCATAAATAATACAGATCGGAAGATGATCACTAACATCACTTATAATTATATTATTACGAATAGGATTACAATTAACATTACAAAATATATTATCAATGAGTGAATTAAGAGTATCACTATACCGAGTAGGTCTAGTTATCATCGGCCTACAACCCATACTATAAATAACATCTATGAAATATTTATTTTTAAAATTATCCATTAAAATATTTATATTGAAGTCACCAACTAAATATAAGTCATTTTTTGCAGAAATATTACTAAACATATTATAAATTAAATCACTAAATCTAATTATATCAGCTTTTGGTGATTTATATATTCCACTAATTATAATTTTTTTATTATTAATAAATAAATTAATAGTAACTATATCTATAAAATCATGTTCTGTAAAACAAATATTTTCTATTTTATTGAAATGTAAATTATCCTTAATATATATAGAAACACCACCTCCTTTTGTATTAATTCTAGTTGTATGAATAGCATTGTAATTGTTAATTGTATAGATATCTGCATTGTGATTTTGTAGCCATGTTTCTGTAATAACAATAATACTGAATTTTGTTTCAATAGAATCTAAAAGTAATATTACATCATCTATATTATGTATAAAGCTACGAGCGTTTATATGTAATATAGAAAAATGTTGATTATATTTACTATCATAGGAATTACAATGTACATATTTACATTCTATCTCTGGATTGATATTTATAAATTCACTATTTATATGTAATCGATTGCTTGTATCATTAATACTATAGGTGAAAACTTGATTATCTAATATTATATTATATGTATCATTAGTCATAGGTAATATCTTTAGTTATAGGTATAAAATAAAAATAAAAATTTAAAATATATAATTATAAACTAAAATTGTCAACAATATTATCTAAATGTAATTGATTTATAATTTGTATTTTTTTATTATCATTAGTTTCTATAAAAATATTATTGTTATATATCCAGGTATTGATAATTTTATTCTCCGATCTTAATTTACGTGTATTAAAGAATAAATTATTAGTACTGTTATCTAAGAATTCTTGAATATAGGTATTCTTATCTTTTAATTGATTTTTGTTTTTTAAAATAGATGATTTTATTTTACTATTAGTTAAACTTATTACAAATTTATTATATTTTAATGGTTTAGTATTATCACTTTTATATTTTATTTTATTAATTTTAATTATATTCTCTTCATCAATTTTTATATCAAGTTTCTCTTTCAAGAAGTTTAAATAATTTGATTTTTTAGAATAATCAATGGTATCTTCAATATCAGTAGTTAATAATATATTATTATTGATTAGTTTATTGTTAATTTTAGGAGCTATTGAATCTATTTTTACAGCCTGGATAATACTATTGTTATCTATTTTTGTTTCTAGATTGATAACTTTTTGTATAATAATATTATTTTCGTCTTTTAAAGATTCGATATTCTTAGATTGATAACTAATTATGTCAGATAATTTATTTATAATATTTTCTAATACAGTAATTTTATCATATAATGCTTGATTAGTAATAGGCATAATGACAGACAAGACTATGTTTATATATGAATTGATTATAGATATATAATATTAATTGACAAATATATTAATGAGAAATAAAAAATGTAAACAAGAAAAATAGTCACGGTTCAATGATTTCAATAACTACTAAATTAAAAGTGATAATATAGTTAATATAACCATTAATTTATTTATAATATTTATATAAATGAATGTATTATATATTCATGCATATAGAATATTAAATTAAATATATGATAAACTTATCTTGATATGGATGATTTGAGATAAAGTAAATTGAAAAATTTTGTAATGTTGATAAAATTGTAAACAGGAAGTGAAGTATGATATATATATATATATATATATATATATATATATATATATAGTTTAAACTATATTCTTTATTTTTATGTTGTATGCATAATGTAACAATACCAGTAAGAATAATGTATTTTATTTATGAATATAATAATCATAGTTTTTATAAAATTAAAATATAGTTGTAAATAATACATATTTGGTGTATTAATCGATATGCTTATATATATATATATATATATATATATATATATATATATATATATATATATATACAGTATTAGGCAGTGCTGGAGTACTATATAATGGCGGGGCCAATGTTATTCTTTAAAGTGCAATCAGATATACTTACAAAGAGTTAACAAACTACCTATAGGTAGTACTGAAATAAAAGCTGCTGCGATTGTGCAAATAAATTAAAATGTTATATAAAGTGAATGTGCAAGTGCTATTTATATAGTACATAGAGTGATAGTGCACGTGTAGATTAACTTAATAATGGCCCAATACTATATATATATATATGCATATTTAAATGACAACGGAATTTAATAACATATCAAATAACAAATAACAATTCAGTAGAATTAAACATAACAATATAATATATTATAGTATAGTATAATATATATATATATATATATATATATATATATATATATTATACTATAGTATAATACAGAGCACGTGACGTTTCGCAGCATCGCGTATACGCTATATGTACGGACTTCGTGTATAAGGGCAGGTGTGGGTAGCGGCCTTCAGTGTTGCGGGATATTCGTATAAGCCACTAAGGTAGAGTAGGTTTCATAAATTTACATTCGCGTTCGAAATCATTTAGATACAATGGTTATATATATAATATATATTATATATATATATATATATATATATAGATATATATATATATATTATATTAATAGTTATAATACTATATAGTATTAATAGTGTATACAACTTATTGAAAATAATAATAATATACACATATATATATATTATGAATACACGACACGAAATTAATTAACATTTGAGGTTAGTGTCAGCGTGGAGGTTAATGACAATATCAGTTTGTTAACCTTCTGCCTTATGTTCGATGTCATCATCTCGCCTCTCTATGTAATATAGTGATACATGTGTATAGTGATATGGTATTCAGTTTATATATATATATATATATAATTCATATTGAATATTATATCTAACTAATAATTTAAATATATATTTATATATAATATATAATTCATATTGAATATTACACATATCTAATAATTGGAATAATAATATAGGTAGGGGAAAGTCACCGATTACCGACCCCTAAATGATTATTTGTAATAACTTATTCAATATTAAATATATTTATTTGAAATTTTGTAATTAGGGTAATATTATGGCAATGGATAATGT
Source organism: Osedax fenrisi (assembly GCA_964019155.1). NCBI lineage: Eukaryota > Metazoa > Annelida > Polychaeta > Sabellida > Siboglinidae > Osedax > Osedax fenrisi. The sequence goes on along the minus strand of OZ025239.1, from coordinate 121,715,727 downwards.
GGCTATTTTAAATTTTTGATATAACTATATTTACAAGAATAAAAAGGGGGGTCTGTAATCGGATACATTTACCTAATACCGACCCCCTACTCCTATTACCGACCCCCTAAAATAATCGTGATATAAATAATTGTAGTATTATAATATCCAATCAAAATAGTAGATATACATAAATATAATTAATTGTAACATTCACGCAATTTATTTTGTATTAAATTTATGTTTTAATAGTAATATTAAATTTAAACTTTATAGTAATTATATTAAAATAGTGTATATTATTATTTAATATTTATTTATTAATCAGTATGTATATAATCAACTGGAATCATGAATCATAATTTGATATCAATGATACATAAACAATTTACCGCATATGTTAAAGCAAAATACGAATCTATTTTGATGGGATATTATAAATCACATGGGGTCGGTATTAGTGTAATTTAGGGGGTCGGTAATAGGAAAATAATATGGGTTGCTATAATTAAGATATCTTGGTTAATAGTTATTCAAATTAAATTATTTTTATAATAGTTATAAACATTTTATTGATCTACAATATTATGCTCAGTATTAAGTTTTCTTTTAAATAATAAAGTATTTACAATGATTTAAAAAAAGTTATTATTCAAATATTTAAAAAGTAAAAACTGAATATTATATTTTATCAAATAACAATTGTAGGATTAAATATTTTTTAAAACAAAATACTTATTCATATTTATCATTAAATTACTAAAAGTTCGTGTATATATTATTTTTTGATATATCTTATAGTTACTGAGATACCACAGGGGGTCGGCATTAGGAGGGGGTCGGTAATCGGGGACTTTCCCCTAGATATGTTTATCTATATAAGTTTATAATTAGATTTCTAGCGGAATTTCTCACGGATGTATTTATCGATCTATTTAACATATGAGTCATCATTATAACTTAAGTTATGACTTATAACAGATAAGTCTACCTATAACAGATGAATCATAGCACGTAATTAGTAACGTAAACTTAGTATTTTTATGATTTCTAGGGATGCTAGGAATGCAAACTTTTATGGAAGAATTTCGAAATCTCTTCGAACGTTTTATTCTTGGTTTCCGGGATCTTATAATGCGTGTAGATAATGAAGAACACCATGCAACAGATGAAAAACACGAATGTATTGTCCTTTAGGTATGCCTGTAACAAGTTTGTAAATAGTCTATGTATACATATAGGATATGTTATAGGAAATATTGCATCAAATCTAGATAGTGTATATATATATATATATATAATAGTTACTAATCTATAGATAATTATTTGTCATGTATGTATGTATAAGTGTATATATATATATATATATATATATATATATATATTTTATTTTAATAAAACTATACAATTATTAATATATAATTTACAAATATAATTCCTAGTTAACATATGTTTACGTAAATGTTAAAAATAAATGTATAATATATATATATATATATATATATATATATCGCAATGATATGTAATGATCGAAGTAGAAACCTGAATATATTCGAAGGACATCGATATCGACAATAAACTGACCCAAAGTACAAAACCAATAATGGACATGGCGTAAGGCCTCGGTCCCTGCATAAACAGCTCAGCCGATAACAGTAAAGGTATCCCGCCTGTGAATAAATACTAGTTTATCCTATGTATTAGAGCGAAAAGTTTATGCAAACGATAATATATTATAGGCATAGACATCTAAGGGGCGAAGCCTGTATTAATATATAACGTCTTTGATTATAGGTTTATGAAAATAGTTGTTGATAATTTCATAATCTATTTTAACTATAGTTTTACCCTATAGGGTAAACAACATGCTCTATAATATATAGCATTATATATATATATATATATCATTTAGCCGAATTCATGCCAAAAAATACAACAGTCTGATTTTTATATCAAGATATCGTCTGCTTTACATTTTTCTTTCAACTTTATAATTTGCTTCAAATTACGAGACCGATATTGAGCTTAATAACGTTCTATAACTAATACTTTGTGGCAGCTGATATCTGACTATAGACACGAGGGGAAAGTGTACACACGAGGGGACATTGTACACACGAGGGGACATTGTACACACGAGGGGATATTGTATACCATACACTGTGCATACAGTATACTGTGATGGGGTTAACGCGGACTTAGGCGTTAGTCTTTAGGCTATGGTGGTGTAGGCAATATTGTGTTGTGTTTAAAACGGGTATTAAGTTAATACTATTAACTGCAGTGTACACGTAAACGTGTAAAGCATATACAATATTATATACTATAGAATGGTCTATAGTATATATATATATATATATATATATATATATATATATATATATATATATATATAAGGAATGTAAGGAATGTAAGGAATGTAAAGAATGTAAACCTAGTCCGAGAGCGAACGATATCGATGTAGGTATTATCATCGCTGAGCTCACGTACGGCATCTACAAAGGGAACAATAGACACGATCAATATATCTATTGTTATTATCAATAATTAAAGTGCATCATTACAATAATATAATTATAGGACAGAACATATATTCGTATACATGATTCATTCTTATTCGTAACTATAGATCACCAACATATTTAGATAATAATAATGTATAAATAATATCCATGTCTATTGATAACAATACATGGTGTATTTATATATAGCCTATATATTATTATAACAATAGTTAACACTATAGTTTATCCAGGAACTTAGATGAAGTTTTCACGTAGGATTGACCTATATCAATATATGGCTCTATTGTCCATTCGAAGCCGCTCTCGTGTTAAAGCATCCATGGTTTTAACGAGAGCAGATACTTTATTTATACACACTTCCTATATAAGATCACTTCTAAATATTATTTTAACATCTATTTTAATGGTCCGGACGAGACTTGCACCCGTGTCCTACTGCTTGTGTGTCTGAAGCCTTAGCCAACTGAGCCACACAAGCAGTATGCACTAGCCATTTCTACAATATATATATATATATATATATATATATATGATTATTACAAGAACCTTTAGATTGAGAGACACAGACATGATAGCTAGAGATATTATCATCGTTATCATGGTATAGAAGAGAAGCGGCTTTCTACCAATCCTATCTAATAATGGAACCTATTCAGATTTTCGAAAGGGATTTAAAATAAATGTATATATTATATCTCTTTTAATAATTAT
>OZ025239.1:121597512-121702512 GCA_964019155.1 Osedax fenrisi | reverse complement strand
CTATTATATTATGGAAATATAGCCCTGAATGTGAGGTGTTATAAAGGAAAGGTATGAACGGGTAATTATTCCGGAGGGTGGGGGGGAAGTTACGTAATGATAGTACAAAATGGCCGAAATCACGTGTTTGTAAGGAAGCACGAGTGGTATATCAACTATAGTTAAATATCCATATCGGAACACAAGGGGCGTTAGTGGGCGTATTAGTTAGTGGGCGTATTAGTAGGGCAGTCATATAGGAGGAGAGAGAGTATACGTATATGTACAGGTGAGTGAGAGGAGATATAGGAGTGAGATTTTGTTAAAAGAAGCATTTAGAAAGTCGTTGGCAAGAGTCGTAAGGGAATGATCAAAGCGAATGGATAAAATGGTGCCGAATAATTGAGTTTAAGGAGGGATAAAGAAGTGTTAGGAAGCAGTTAGAGTAGGGAAGATCGACTACAACTAATCGATACGAGAAAGGATGAACACAGTTACGAGGATAGTGGTGAGAGGGCGAGGTAGGTCCTTCCGTAAGCGTCGAAACAATGAATAAGTGGCATTTGGCTGATTTAGATATAATGGCGACGTGGGAATAGATATATGTTATCATCTAAAGTAACACCCATAGCAGTGCATTTTTAAGGGTATTTGTTGGGAACTATTATTGTTTGCTCCCCACTTTTAAATTGCTGCCCACAAAAAAATAAACTATTTGATCATAATCAATTATATCATAATTATATCTCTGTACTATAAATCAGTGGCTGCATTTTATTGAATTGTTTTTCATAAACAATTGAAAACGAAATATTTATTTTGGATACCCCTCCCCCATATTAAAATCCTTAAAAATACATCACTAATACATAGGACGTATGCTGATGGAGTGATTGGATGTCCGGCAATCACGACAGGGGGATATAGCTGAGAGCTGGGTGGGATATTGAAGATGACAGATGCTGAAGATTAGAAGAAAGTATACTTACTGTAGTTCCAGAGAAGTCAACATCTAACATCTGAACTATAGTTCATATATGTCTACCTACTTGACAGTTAATGATCTATAATATATATTCTATAGTATCTATAGGAAATAAGTAGAGACCCTACTATAGAGTTGCATATCATCGATATATATATATGATAATTCACATCCGGGCAATGGTAGATGATGTAATGTATAGGGAGGATGTGGATATGGAGAAGAGGGTTGATAACATACCCCCGATGAACACCGTAATGAAGGGGAAGAGGTTCACTAGATAAATTGATAATTTTCACTTAGGATGATCGATTCACATTTCGATATTGTTATTTGTATTGTTATTTGGTGGAGTCCTTTCATCCCATCCAGGAACTTAGATGAAGTTTTCACTTATAACCATATATATGGCTCTAATGTCCCTTCGAAGCCGCTCTCGTGTTAAGGCATCCATGGTTTTAACGAGAGCCGATCATTTATTTATACACAATTATATAAGATCACTTCTAAATAATATTTTAAGACCCATTTTATAAAATTAATTAATGGTCCGGACGAGGCTCGAACCCGTGTCCTACTGGTTGTGTGTTTGACGCCTTAGCCACTGAGCCACACAGGCAGTTTATATATATATATATATATATATATATATATATATATATATATATATATATATATATATATATTTAACATATATATTATTCCGACTTTGTAAACTAAAAATATTAGTATTTGAATAGTGATTTATTATACTGAATTTATTATAAAAATCTATTAATATTTCATATTATAATCGCTATTTATTTTCTTGATACCAATAGAGAACAATTTATAGGTATATATATAGATGCATAACTTAGCAAAAACGTATATAGGAAATACATATAACTAGATATAAACTATGTAATAATATACATCCGTTATTAGCTCGTTTTTATATAAAATAAACATATTCAATGTGTCTTTGAGAGATTAGGTACCACTACGTTACCTACCTACTTACCTACCTACTTACTTACCTACTTATAAAAAATAAGTTACGACACAGTAGCAATAATTCAATACCGTAATGATTAACATTATAACAAAGATGACATATGTATTAGGTAATATTACAACATATAAAAATCAAATAACGTCATACGATTAATTTTGTTATTGACATTTTATTCACTACGATGAATCATTGATATTTTCGAGTTTTAAAATGTCGCGGAATTAAAATAACTCGGATTTAAATTAAGCGCTGTTCACATGGGCAATCTATAGATTCCAGTAATGTCGCAGTGGAATTCTAAAGAATTACCAAAATGTGACTGTCTGTGTTTTTTTCTGCGATTATTGATAAATGTTCTAATCCGATTTTATTCTAATTGTGTGACAATTTATGAATTTGGTAAATAAACGCACGCATATGTATACTGAATATACTAAGTATACCTAAGTATACTGATGTGTATTAATGCAATCGCATTTACCTTTCTATGGGTTAATCTATTTATAATCGTTTACGATTTTAATTTATTAACATTATGTTATTTAATCGTTAACGATCGTTTAATTAATAATTGATAAATAATTAATAATAATTAATTAATTAAAAGCGTATAAATAAAGTGTAATTACATAGAAATGCATATAGACCGTAAGAGTAACGTGTGCAGTTCAGAGTAATGTATTAAGTACATAGTAACGTATGCAAAGTACATAGGGGAAAGTAACCGAATACGGACAGTGCCCGAATACGGACACTCTCGGTATTTCAGAAACCATAAATCCTACAAATAAATGTATAATGAATAAAATATTCATAATTATAAAAATAGTCTAAAAAAGTATTTTTAATTTTTGAATTATACCAAATATTGCTTATATATCCAATAAACTGATTTTTTTATTACGTTTTTAAATTTATGAAAAAAATGTCAACTTAAAACCTTCTCAAGATTATACAAATGTATCGATACGGAAATAATAATAATAAATAAAATATAACAATATAATATTAAAAAATAAAGCATTCTAAAAATTGTATTTTTAATTTCTATATTTTTTATCAAATATTCATTAAGATATAAGCATATATCTATAGGTCATATAAGTTCCAAATACGGACACCCTATAACCAATCAGAGCGCAGCGTATTAACAATTCTGATTTTCATAAAAATCGCGTGCGTTATAATATTAATACCACCAATAAAGCTAAATCTAAAAAAAATATTATTTAGATACTTAAAGTGTATTATTAATTAAAAAATAATAAACATAAATCAATTATTTACTAATTAAATTACAATATATTTTTTATAAAATTAATTTTAAATAACGTAATTGTAATTTTTCTGATTGATTCATCAAAAATATATAGCTTATCTAGTGGTATATATGGTGTCCGTATTATAACGCAGGGTGTCCGTATTCGGACATGGGTACCGAATACGGACACCCCCGTTATCTATGGAATTAAAAGATTAAATAAAATTTTAAAATCACAATAATATCTATAATCATATAATATTAATATATTATAATTTTTGAATACAAATATTGAGACCTACTGACCTATATAGAGCTGACCTACGATGTGGTCCCCACGTGACAAACACCATATATGGTATGATATAATATAGCATACTAGAATACAACCGCTGTAGCCTTATAATGTATGCCCATATATAGATGTATACGGGCTACACTCGTGTCACACATACATATATGGTATTAATAATATAGGCATATGTGCCGGATATATAGGGCATATTGTCTATAGGCGTGATAGGATATAATATATAGGTTAAGTTATAACTTCACTTAAGAAGTATACTTCTATAATTAATGATGCATCGACTCTCCGCCTCTCAAGTGCTTTATTTATTATCAAAAATATATACGTATATATATATATATATTGGGCCTAACACCATATATTTTTTATAATAAGTCGGAATAAAAATATACTTCGATGAGTCATAATTATTCAAATTTACTCTTTTGACTAATTGTTTTGCAAATATTTCTATAAAGCGCTGTTCACATGAGCAATCTATTCCTGCAATTTCGCAATGGAATTCTTAAGAATTTCAGTTTCAAAATCATGTGGTAATATATATATATTCATAATTTAATAATTATATAAAGAATTATATATTATAATTATAATTATTAATTAATTAGTATTATAATAAGTATACTTATTAATTAATTATTAATTAAACGATGGTTTACGATTAAATAACATCATTTTAATAAACTATAATCGATAACGATTATAAATAGATTAACCCATAGAAAGGTACGTATGCGTATGCATTAATACACGTCAGTATACTTTATTTACCAAATACATAACTTGTCACAAAATTAGAATAAATTCGGATTAGAACATTTATCAATAATCGCAGAAAAAACACAGACTGCCACATTTTGGCAATTCTTAAGAATTCCATTGCGACATTGCTGGAATAGATTGCTCGTGGGAAAACCAAGGGGACGAGCGCCACTCGGTCTATAAATAGATTTTAACATGTAGGAGATAGGGAATTGGTACGTGTTTTAAAAACCCTAAGACTTTTTATACAATATAGTTATACATTTAATTTTTTTTATTGTGTAGAGTTTATTATATTCTATTTGAAAACATTGAAACATTTTATATATCAATTACCAATCATACAATATTTATGTTTTATAAAACTTATTATTTTTTAACTTTTTATGTTAATTTATTTGTATAATATATTTTCTTTATGACTAAAATTAAAAAGTGCCACTGTTCTATATAAATACAATTAATTATCTTTATAATGGTGAAGATTTGAATACAATTCAATGAAGGGAAAAAAAGCATTAGTGTTTTTAAAGTTGGTATGCATGAGAAAATAAAGTTCTGAGATAATCGAGTTCAAAGTAAATAGTTATTTTTATGGTGATTTTCATTTATATTGTGTGATATACTATGGAATAACTGATAATAGCAATACAAAACACATTTATATATATATATATATATATGAATACATATGTATTCTCATTATAAATATGTATACACTAATTTATATATATATATATATATATATATATATATATATATATATATATATATGTATATATATATATACAAATCTCTATGATAATAATAAATTGTGAAATGAATGATGCTATCAGAAAATACAGGTATAAAAGCTTAAATATTCATTGGCTAATACATGACATTTAGCATCCCTATAGGGATTCATATATTCATAAATTCAAATTATAAATAAACAATATAATGTGAAAGTTGCTAATGGTTTTCAAATTGTTTCAATCGATCTAGTATTCACAATTTTATCATATAATATATATTCTTATAATTTTAACTATTTTGAATAATATTGTGAAAAATAGGGTCTATAAAACATCATTTTTAGATGTATATATGTAAAAGTAATCAATTATACATATTTTCTCATAAAAAAAATAGAATACATTTTTTTGTATGATAAAACGAATGGCGCTCGTCCCATTAAGGGATACTATTACGATTACCGTTTTATTTATTGAAATTGTCAGTAAATATCAATTATATGTAAATATATATAAATAAGATAATTTAATTATTTTAATATCCATTTATATATACATATATGGTTGTATATGAAATATTATAATGAATATTATAATGAATATTATAATGAAATATTAATATTGTATTTTAGTAATTATTAAATAAGAAATATTAATGTTATATTTTAGTAATTATCAAATTTAATATTTTACTATAGGTACAATATTTGTTACTATATCTACACTATAATTCTAGAGACACTTATTTATAATAATAGTAATCATTGTGTATACTATTATAATGATACACTTACTAATACACTTAATAATCACTAAAGTATGTTATATGTTATATAAAGTATACTATATATAGAGTACCATATTACTAAGTACTCTATAGAATAGTATTTATCATAGTCAACACACATTGTTCATATACTTTACATGTCGAAATCTATTTATAGAACATATATTAGTTCTTACATACATTTATATGAGGACACACCCCTAAATATTCTAATAAAAAGATCGATATAGATCGGTAGAATCAAGTTCCACGTTTGATGTATGTGTTTAAGACAGCTATATCAAAGCTTGGGTGTTACAATGTATTTCTGACGAGAACAACAGAATAACGCATGCGCTTCACACGTCGGAATGTTATGTAATCGTAACAATAACTTGGCCCCCTTATCGTTAACCACGTGATCTACACGATATCGTGACGCATGCGCATGTCACGTGACCACCCCACGTCACCCCCACGTGACTAGCGTATACGTGATACTGATTATCGACTATCTAAATCGGTGCCTTTTAAACGGGTATTTTGTGGGAAATTACCCCACCTTTAAAATTATGCCTAAACAAAAATAAGAAAAACAGCACACGTATACCATTAGAAGCTGTATAAAATAATAGTAGGTCAAATAGTAAGAGTAGGTCAAATAAATAAAAAAAAGATTATAATCTTATAGGTATTAGGACGCTTACAATTTTTTATAATAATTCGACGACTTATTGAGTGATCTATTTGTTTTCTGTGTGGTAGGTACCTACATACTATGTACCTACTTCATAGTATGCTTGCATACTATGTAGTATATATATATATACTATAGTATACTCAATTAGTTATATTATATAACTTATATATATAATAATAATATACATATATAACGTATTATTCGGAATTCATATATTAGTCAATTTTATATTAATATTTATAAAATTCATATATAATTATTCAGAGGAAATGTAATCTAATGTTTATCAATATTTGTTCTGAAATATTCTATCAGATTTAACAGATAATATAGATTATAATGATCTGCAGTTGTAACATGTATTACTACCTATTAGTAGTAACTTATAAAATAATATAAAGATAATAAATATATATGAAAATCAATGAAATATTCAGTAATATAATTATAATAGAATATATATATATATATATATATATATATATATATATATATATATCATAAATAGTCACTACATATTATAATTTATAATAATTATCTTATTTATAAATATTTATTAATATTGTTTTTCTCATTAATAACATCAATAACATCAATAACATCAATATTCGACTATCACATGACGTTGTGCACGTCGATACTATTATTCAGAGGACACGATGTCCTTACACGTTATCACACGTCATCGATTGCATAACAATTCGCTTGGAGAGAAGTATTCTTACAAACAATAATATAGTATTACCTATAGGTAGGTATATCGATCCATATAGTTGTTTATGTTATCTGCGAATCATTATAATATATGCCTTATCCTACACCTGAACAATGTACACTGTATACAATGTGTACAATGTATACATTGTACAATATACAATGCGTACAGTGAACAGTGTACAATCCTACAGTTTACAATGTACAATGTACTATGTACAATATATAATGTATTCACTGTATACGACCTACACCTAGATACATATTAAGGTGTGTCGGTAGGTACCTGGATATGAAGTTAGTTACCTGGATATGAAGTTAGGTGCCTGGATATGAAGTTAGGTACCTGGATATTAAGTATGACCTGGATATGAAGTTAGGTACCTGGATATTAAGTATGTCCTGGATATGAAGTTAGATTTTACAAGGACATTATTACGAAGAGTTATTCAATCGTTAAAACATATCATATACTGACTGCCTAGGTAGTGCCATGGTACGGTATTCACTAAGCGATATGTCGTTTAGTGAGCGAGATATATCTAATGATAAGGCGATAGATAATGTTAAGTTGGGGGGGAGTTGACAACATAAATATTGGTGCGTAAGTACCAGTCTTTAGTTAGCACTGATTATATATTTCCAATACCGGATGTATACATTCCAGCTGAATTACTCATTAACTAATATTTAATTACCCATAGAGCTAGAGAGAAATTTCTCTCTAGCTCTATGTAATTAACTGACGTATTTATTAACGTTATTATATAACAGTTGCATAATATTTATGTTATAGGATTGGTAATAATGACGATATGTATTGTTATTTGTATAGAGGGGTGCAGGAGACAGGAGACACATCATGATATAGGCCCCTTTATACAATATACCCCTATTATAGATACATATAGGTATATTAAATAGTATACTATTTAACACAGTAAGCATATTTATAGATTTAAACAATAGGCCCCTGTCAAGCCTACAGTCACCCCTAGACATACATCACTAGTGAACACTACATGCATATCGTAGTGTGGGATGTCGTAGTGTGGGATGTCGTAGTGTGGGATGTCGTAGTGTGGTATGTCGTAGTGTGAGATGTCGTAGTGTTGGATGTCGTAGTGTGGGATGTCGTAGTGTGGTATGTCGTAGTGTGGAATGTCGTAGTGTGGTATGTCGTAGTGTGGGATGTCGTCATATAATTAAGATTATAATGTAACTATAGATAATGTATACAAATATATTGGAGGTATCGACCAAATAAAGCCTAGGCTTTCACTGATCCTCCATAGACGTATGATATACATAGTATGTCGTATGTCTATAAACTGATTTCATTCATTCATTCATATGAATATCATTACAATAATAAATATATATATAGTTATTGTTATTATAAATATTTAATTTATTGTAATGAGTTATATTATAATTATACCTATTTGTATTATATAGACATAATTTATGTGAAATAATTAATTTTATAAGCATTACATTGAATTATAAATCATAATAGGTAGGTGACGATATAGTTATTTTATTGATATCATATATTTGTTTTGCTTCTGGATTTGTAATATTAAAATACTGCAAATAAAATACTATACTAAATGTCAAATATATATTATGTATACATATATAGATGTAGTGTATATAGGCAATAGCCTACATTATAATGTATTATAGTAACACTATTATTAACAACAATTATTAACAACATAATAAATATATTTATTTGAAATTGATGACGAAATTATTATTATTTATTAATAATTAATAAGAATTACTAATACTGTAAATATAAATAGATAATGTATTCTCATAACAGCATGCATTAACATAATACATTTATTTATTTGAAATTTGTGCATAAGGTATATAAGAATTTTTTAAAGATACATTGGTATATCCGGTATATATCCATTGGTATATATGGGTATATATATATATATATATTAATCAATAATAATTACAATATAAACATATTATCCTAAAATTTGTAATTTAATAATTAGTAAACAAATATATATATATATATATATATATTAATATATACTAATTACATATATTAATATATACATACTAATTAGTATGTATAATTAAACATAATTAGGTACATATTAGCGTAGTTTCATTATACTAATAATAATATAACCATCAAAATATAAAACTGTGTTATATGCATATCTTACTTATAAAGTATTTATAGAGTACTTATAATATATTATATTATAGTATATTATTATACTATAGTATATTATGCAAATTACCCATATATGGGTATAGCCATATAAACCCGTATACGTGACAATAGTATCGAGGTAACTGAAGGAAGTTAGTATTCTATAAATAGATACATGGTAAACCTTTCGTACAAGGTATCGAGCTATCATTTCAACATTCAACATGTTTTGTCATATCAATGTTATATTAATTAAATATATTCGCTATTTAAATATGAAGTATTGTTAAATTGTATTAAAATGAACTTCGGTAGTGAAATCGGTAGTGTGAAACCCGCTTTAATAATACGTTATACATCGGTTATCGGTACCGAAGATCTGCGATGACATAACTCATTGTTAAGTTGATTGTGTTACGTAATAATACAGGTTCAGTAACGGATAACTTTCCGATAACTATTGTTATATTAACGAGTACAAATCACGTGGGTATCATGTCCTATAGGATGTACATCATGTCCTAGCTTAATACATCGGGCTAGGGTTTAAAGTTTATGTTTAGGATCATTTATATTGTTGATTTATTAATATCGTATAATATATATATATAGATAAAAACAACACATTTTATATTAACCAATTATTATTCGAATTATATATTACTTAACTGTTCTTTATAATTAAATTACATATATATATATATATATATATATATATATATATATAATTCTAACCTTTTCCATTATGTATAAGCGCCTCTTCGATCGGTAAGGTATAACGATTGTAGGCGTTAAATTATAATTTATATATTGCGTAATATGATATCAAAAGAAGAATGACGTAATAACAGAGTAAACGTTTTGTTGTTGTTGTTGATGTTGTATCGGATAGGTGAGGTGGTGAGAGGCAAGGTCGTCGAGATAACCGGGAGTTGTTATATAGCTTTAGCCGGCGGAGAGGCGTGTTAACCCGGTTACAACGACTATTGCATAAGTTTAGGGCGTAACTCGCCGAGATAGGCGTACACACATACATGTAATACGGCGGACATGAATGGGTGCACGTGATATATGCATACCTAATATGGTATGGTAGTCACTTCGTATACTTGTATGTTTAAGAATATATGATAAATGATTAATATATGATTAAATGTATACATTTAAACATACGTGTATGGTAATATTATTCACTGAATTTTACGTTTATCTTTATATATATAAATGTAGAGTAGTAGTAAATTGATTTATTCACAAAAAGCCAATTTTTCAAAAAATAGTTCGGATATGATACATATAATATTATTGTTATGGCAACATCGTAGATTTAGAGTACCACTCTAGCTATGGGCGACATACATACATCAAAATAAATTATAATAAATTCAGTAAAGTAATGTGTGGGTGGTTAAGAAGTAAGTATACTCTACAGTATATCAGTAGTATCACACCCTATATATATACCCTATAGGGTAAGTTATTAAGTAAGTTAATCCGTATGTCAATTTGCATACGGACTAAATTAGTTTAGTAAAGAAAGATAGTTAAGTTCGAGTTGATGAAAGTAACCGAATACGGAAAGTGCCCGAATACGGACACTTTCGGTATCTCAGAAACTACAAATCCTACAAAAAAAATGTTTAATGAATAAAATATTCATAATTATATAAATAGTCTAAAAAGGTATTTTTTATTTTTTAATTATTCAAAATATTGCTGATATATCCAATAAACTGATTTTTTTATTACGTTTTTAAATTTATGAATACAAATTTCAATTCAAAACCTTCTCAAGAATATACAAATGTATCGATATAAAATATAATTCTATATTATTAAAAAATAAAGCATTCTAAAATTATATATATATATATAATTTCTATATTTGGTATAACATATTTATTAAGTTATAAGCATATATCTAGAGGTCATATAAATCCCTAATACGGACACTCTAGATGTATTAATAAATACACCATATATGGTTATATATAACCAATCAGCGCGTCATCGTGTGTCGTCGTATCAGCGTGTGAACTATTCTGATTTTCATAAAAATCGCGTGCGTTATAATATTAATACTACCAATAAAGCTAAATCTAGGGTTTTTATTATTTAGATACTTACTTTATAATTTTATTATTAATTAAAAAATAATAAAAATAAATAAATAATTAACTAATTATATTAGAATACATTATTCATAAAATTAATTATAAATAATGTAATTGTAATTTTTCTGATTTATTCATCAATAATATATAGTTTATCTAGTGGTGTATAGGGTGTCCATATTATAACACAGGGTATCCTTATTATAACACAGGGTGTCCTTATTATAACACATGGTGTCCTTATTCGACACTATAGTGTATAGTGTAGTACTATTAGTTTTATAGAATCTAATAGTGGAAGCGATGTTTAAATCATTTAACTAATATGTATATTACCGGTCTTTAAAGTATTTCAATTAGTATAAACATATGTCCTATATAATTAGTATTTAAATCTTATTCTATATCATTTCTTTAATTTGTATAAGAGTTTATATAAGATTATATATATATATATATATATATAATAATAATAATTATATATATTATTATATTGCTATATAATATAATATTTATTTAAAATTATATGTATGTAGGTTATGTTAATTTATATGGTTAATTTCAAATTTATAGTACTTGAGTATAGGCAAATATCGCCACGGAATAAACCAGCAACGATTATATAATAATAGTTTTTAATTTAAATCAATTCGGTTGTCTGCATAAAAAAATAATCTAAATATTATCTTATATGCATAAAATTAATATATTAAATATTTCAACACAATTAATTTATATAAAAATAATAACTTGTTTATTAAAATGTTTCTTAAAGCTAATGGCCGATTTCTTCGGTGTGACATGGGCTTAAGTCACACCGAAAAAGTCGGCCGATTTTACACCGATATCGTATCGAGTTTCTCTCTCTAGATGTGACCGAGACCTCCTATAACCTCGAGGTTACATGAGGTCTCGGTGTGACACTCCAACCGATATCGTGACAATTTCGCTATTCATCATTTGGAGATTTCTCTACATATTTATCGAGTTATCGACGATTTCGTTACTGCGCATATCGGTGAAAAATCGGCCGACTTTTTCGGTGTGAGTACAGGGTTTTAGAATTTATTTTTTTATAAATTATTTATAATTTAATTTGTATGTAATATACATTTAGATTTTGTATTTATTTTAATATTCCTACTTCTATAATAAATATCGTACTTAATTAAATATATTTAATATATTAAATATATTTATATTTTTCTGACATTTAAAATTAATAGGTAGGATTGACCTATGTAGTTTTTTAAATTTTATAAATCTTATAATATAACTTAAGTTATACAATTGTATTATAAATTGAAAATACTTTACTTACATTATTATTTATTTAATATATATATATTGATTGATTGACAGTTTATTTAAACACTTAAATAAATCATAAATGATTTCTCAAAAGTTTATATATAGAATACAAATAATAGATTAGGTAAAATAACAAATAGGACAAATCTTTAATAGCCTACCATTACTAATAATAAAATAAAATAGAATAAACCGTACGGAAATTAATAAATAAAATAATAATGACAAACAATATTTGCATTACAGGTTGCCACATGATATAAATTGTTGTATATATTTCATGAATGTTTTATGTGATTTTATGGATCTAATATATATATTAGATTGGGAGTGAATTCCATAGTTTTTTACCAATATAACTAAGTGCCCGAGTATTCATTTTTGAGGGATGGAGAATATGGGTAGATAGAAGATGATATGCATGGTATATATGAGATGGAAGGTAATATCTTTGTAGGAAACTACTAGAGAAGCAGAAATATAGGAGGGGAAATTCGAAGAGTATATTGAGGAATGAACAATAGATAGTATGCGATAAGCAGAGAGTTTGTTAAATGGGAACCATAAAGGTAAGTGGTGGTATGAGGAAGTAGAGGAATGATCTCGAATACATAGGTTATATGTTATACGGATTGATGAACGAATAACTCGATTTAAGGGAGAGATAGGGGATAATGGAAGATTTATAAGGATCGAGGAACAGTATTCTATGTGTGAGAGGACAAGGGAATTAACTAGAGTTTTAGTAAGAGATACAGTAATTGATTTTCGTATTTTTCTAATTCTAAATAGATGATAATTTGCAGATTTAGTGATGGCAGTAATATGAGGTATGAAGGAAAGAGTAGAGTCAAAAAGTACATATATATATATATATATATATTGAATACAATACAAATAGCGGATACAAATGGACCCTCAAAAAGTCATAGACGTATAGGTTAGACCTACACCATGTAGGCACACTGTGCTGGTTTGTCGTCATATATTACTAGTCATTAGGGACGTCATAAGAGGGGGGTTTAATATCTAATATCCCCCCTCCCACTTTTAATATCTAAAATTATTGTATTCTTTATAAATATTATATGTCTGCTATTTATAGTCTTTGTAGTATCATGATATATGATATATGCATATATCCAAAATTGATTTGTATTGTGCAACCCAATACAAGTCAATCATATTAAACCCTGATAACAGTGATATTATAGATTTATCTTCTTAAAAGTATATGGTAATAATTGATGAGTCTGAGATGTATACACCCCCATTTTATCACCCTGTGACACCCCTACTCGTCATAATAGGTTGTGTAAAGTTAGGCGAGTGAACATAAGTACATAGGATAAGGACACATAGCATGATTGATATTGAGCAACGCACTTAAACAATAACTTATACATTTCTAGATATATGGTTACGGATATAAATAAATGGTGAGGTTTTGTTGTTTGATGACATAACACCTAAACGTGTGAATAGTCGCGCCATTGAAATTAAAATAAAAGTTAGTATCCGATTCGTACTAAAGACAATGGAAATGAAAAATAATCATACTTTATTTGCTGGCAAACTAAGACATGTTTTATACGCTACGAATGAGAGAAGTTGGTTTTAGTACTTGCATTAATGATGTGGATATTGTAGAGGTTTATGAGATATATTTAAGTCCAATTAATCATGTCGTTTATAAATTACTTTATATTAAACATGCGTACATAATCGGACGAGGACGAGTTATCTATTCTTAAATACACATGTTTCATGTTTTATTTCGCTTATATAAGGTATTTTTCTTTTCAGTATTACAATTTTTAATACATTTATTCTTCTTCTTTTTATTAATTTATTTTAATATATTTATTACACATTGTTTATTTGTTTATAGAAAGTATTTTCCCCTACAGTATTAACTTTTTTTTAAATAATCTATAATTTTCATTTTTATTATATATAATCTTCATGTTTTATTTCGTTTATATAATGTATCGTTCTTTTCAGTATTATAATTTATAAATATATATATATATATATATAAATAATCATTAATTAAATTATTAATTTATAAAAAAAACAAAATTAAAATCACAAAAAATAATATAATCAAATATATTATTTTTGTTTTAAGTTAGGTATTCAGGTGCAACTCCATTTTTTGTTTTTAACAATTTATATATAGTTACCTCATACTTTCTCTCTTTTTAGAGTAATTTTAATGTTTACATTCTTAATTATATTTATTTTTTATTTATTTTATGATAATCTAGACTATCCAATAATATGATGATTGGGGAAATTCTAGTAAAAACATTAACTTGTTTATTAATGTCCCCATCATTCCTTGCCTGTTGGAGAGGAACGATATATCTGATTTATTTATTTATTTACATACATCGATATTATTCAATATAATAAACTATATGTTATATTAATGGTTATCGCGCCTCGTCAGGACAGTTTAAATATAGGTTGCGTCCTTTCATAACTTGCAGGTACTAACATGAAGTTTTTACTTCTAATAAAATTGCTCTAATGTCCCTTCGAAATCGCTCTCATAATGATGAATCCGTGGTTCTAACGAGATAACATATTTAGTATTCACCATATATACAATCACTCCTACATATCATGGTAATACCTATTGTAATGGTGCGGACGGGGTTTGAACCCGCTGCATACCACTACCTACAGATGTCTGACGTCATCAGTGTAGTGAACACGTGACTTTAAACATGTGATATTGTCGGATACGCTGACGAGGAGTTAAGAGATAAGGGGTCAGAGGTGAAGGTCATACTTAATTAGTAGTTTGATCGCGACGATACACACACTAGAAGTTAACCTACGTAGGTCACATGACCCGCATGTCACGTGATCAGCCTACAGTACACGGAGATCACGTGGGAGAATTACCAATACACATCACGTGGTCGACTGTTACGATAACATAGCTGTGCGGTGCTGGCATGAACATCGTTATATTACAGTGTTATTATGAGATAGATCTAATAGCTTTTAAATCGTAGTTATCTTAGACGTACGCTTATGAAAATATGTGTGTATATGTGTATGTTTATATTTGTGTGTGTATATATATGTGTAAATAAATAAAAGTAGAATTTCATATTTATACATTTATTTCGGATAATTGCTTTCTCTAATATTGAGATTCGTTCATATTATCTTTAATATTGATATAGACATCAGATTCGGGTTACTTCCATAGCAACGGACAATGATACACTCTTCAACAGTGAAGATATATGTTATGAGAAGGAGCTGGGCATGGTTATTTATACCAGTAAATATACTTCAATGTTATGGAGTTTCCCTATGTAACTAATGAACTTGAGGGGTTAAGCAATAATGTTAAATAAGAGAAAGTCAATCTAAGTATTAATCTATTTATATATATACCGAACATAAAATAGCTTACGTTATTAATAATTAAAAAGTATACAATTTTTTAATTTTTTCATTAATGACCCATATAAATATCTAGATATCTGATCAGTATATATATATAAATATTAAAGTTGAAGCGCTTATTTCTAACGCATCTTACATTAGATATACATGTATTACACGTGTATCACGTGACGTCAACATCCCACAACACGTGACCTGGTATCCACTGAACATAGAATAGCGTACATGTCGTACAGTAAGAACCTCAAGGACGACATCAAAATGAAGGACTAGGGTCTATCTTACTACGACATCAATAAGGGGTATACACCCGCATGCATCTTTATATATATATATATATATATATATATATATATATATATAATATATATATATATATATATATATATAGAATAATTATAATACGAATTATATTCATATTATAATATACATCTAGACATATATATATATATATATATATATATATATTATAGTTATATGTATAAATTAGAAGTATACATATTTGTTCACTAGAAGGTATCAGACAAATCTACGGAGTGTATTGTTCATGCGACTACTTTACAATATAATGCAATTCCAGTGGTTTTAATACCTACTAAATCAATGTATATTGGACATACAGTAGAGGGAGAATTAATGTGATATCTGAAGTATAATAAAGGTATGACTTACTTGTCCACGATCACAGTGATATGCGAGGAAAGCTACCAGCACCGAGCTGTACATGTTGATTCACCTTAAGCATTGTTCGTATTATTACGTAAGCTATTCTATGTTCGATGTCCTTCAGATAGTTTTAGATAATACTCGGTATATATAAATACTTAGATAGACTTTCTCTTATATAACAATATTGCTTAACCCCTAAAGTTCATTAATTACATGGGGCAAACTATCAAATGTATAATGGACTATAACATACTTTAATAATGCAAACAGGACAATTATGCACATGCATGTAACCATGGTTACTCCGATCTTTATATCTTCATACATCTTTATTGCATACATATCCTTGAACATATTATTACACATCACCTGTTCATTCTTCAGTCTACTTCAACATCACCATCTAATGAAAATGTGATAGGAATATTATTATGAATTTATAAAATTATACATTATAATTAAATATATTATAACTTTATATAGTGTTCAATAATAGCATACAAATGCCTCGCACACTATTATAAATAGTCCAATATCAAATAATTTTAGTTTTAAATATACGTTTATAAACTATCAAAATACATGTCTAAATATTCTTCTAGATAAACGACTAAACCTATTTATTTAGTTGATGATGTTGTGATTTTTAAACAATATAAAATATTGGAGAATCAGCGAGGGAATTTTAATAAATATAGTTTACATTTTGTTTGAGATTCAGGAGTAGTAGTAGTAGTAGTAGTAGTAGTAGTAGTAGTAGTAGTAGTAGTAGTAGTAGTAGTAGTAGTAGTAGTAGTAGTAGTAGTAGTAGTAGTAGTAGTAGTAGTAGTAGTAGTAGTAGTAGTAGTAGTAGTAGTAGTAGTAGTAGTAGTAGTAGTAGTAGTAGTAGTAGTAGTAGTAGTAGTAGTAGTAGTAGTAGTAGTAGTAGTAGTAGTAGTAGTAGTAGTAGTAGTAGTAGTAGTAGTAGTAGTAGTAGTAGTAGTAGTAGTAGTAGTAGTAGTAGTAGTAGTAGTAGTAGTAGTAGTAGTAGTAGTAGTAGTAGTAGTAGTAGTAGTAGTAGTAGTAGTAGTAGTAGTAGTAGTAGTAGTAGTAGTAGTAGTAGTAGTAGTAGTAGTAGTAGTAGTAGTAGTAGTAGTAGTAGTAGTAGTAGTAGTAGTAGTAGTAGTAGTAGTAGTAGTAGTAGTAGTAGTAGTAGTAGTAGTAGTAGTAGTAGTAGTAGTAGTAGTAGTAGTAGTAGTAGTAGTAGTAGTAGTAGTAGTAGTAGTAGTAGTAGTAGTAGTAGTAGTAGTAGTAGTAGTAGTAGTAGTAGTAGTAGTAGTAGTAGTAGTAGTAGTAGTAGTAGTAGTAGTAGTAGTAGTAGGAGTAGTAGTAGTAGTAGTAGTAGTAGTAGTAGTAGTAGTAGTAGTAGTAGTAGTAGTAGTAGTAGTAGTAGTAGTAGTAGTAGTAACCTTGTAACCTTGTAACCTAATGGTTTATACACTGCCATCAACATCGTGTGAGTTTTCGGCCGTGTTTTCGTGGGTTATTTATATGCGATTTCGAACAGGTGTGTTTTTAATTTACGTTTAAAGAGTGGGGTTGAGGTGATTTCTCTTATATTGTAAGGGAGGTTATTCCATAATTTTGGGGCAGAAATTGAGAATGCGGTTTCTTAGTAGTAGTAGTAGTAGTAGTAGTAGTAGTAGTAGTAGTAGTAGTAGTAGTAGTAGTAGTAGTAGTAGTAGTAGTAGTAGTAGTAGTAGTAGTAGTAGTAGTAGTAGTAGTAGTAATAATAATAATAATAATAATATTTATTGTTTTGTGACTCCAGAATTAGTATAATTCATTGTCGTCGTCGAATTAAATGAAAAATAGTAAATATAACTCAAGTATAACAAAGGTGAGATTATTTAGATAATAATACATACATTAGTTTTCTAAATCTGATTAGATTCGAACATGATCTAATGAATAGAGGCAGTCGATTCCAGTAGTGAGGAGCAGACACCGAGAACGCCAGAAGACCAGTAGTCGAGTGCGCTGAAGGTGCGTGTATCTGGTAACGGTTAGCTGATCTTTGAACTCTTGTAGAGAATGGTTTAATCAGATCAGCTAGATATTCAGGTTCTCCAGTATAAACGACTTTATGGGCCAAACAGAGAAGTTGGTATTCGGCAAATTTTCTAGCAGGAAGCCACCCGAGGGTCTTCATTAGCAGTGTTATTGACGTATGATCATCTTTTCTCAGGCAGTAGAGGAGACGCACCGATCGACGTTGTATAGATTCTAATTTCCTTAGGAGTCGGATGGATATGGATGTGTATAGTGACATACAATATCTGATGCGACTAAATACTAGAGTATTAATTAGATTAAGAGTGACAGAGAAAGTAAGCTTTCTTCGTACTTTAGAAATGTTATAGATGAAGTATTGGGCCTTTTGTATAATAGTAGAAATTTGGGATGAGAAGTCGAGGTTAGAAGATAGCCTAATGCCAAGGGTGGTAACTATTGAGGAGGTGGGAATTGAAAGGAGATCAGGAGAGGTAAGTTTGAAAAATGTATTGGATTTAGAAAATATTATAGAATCAGTTTTAGTAATATTGAGAGAGAGAGAATTCACAGAGAACCAAGAACGTAGATCAGCCAGGCATGATGAAAGAGATGACTCTATGTGAATATGATCAGTATGGGGTGGGAATGAGGTATATAGTTGGAGATCATCAGCATATAGATGATATTTAACGAGAGGATATTTGGAGATAATGGCTTGGATGGGGAGAATGTAGATAATGAAAAGAATTGGCCCAAGAACTGACCCTGAGGGACACCATGAGCTTGAGTGAATTGAGAAGAGGACGAGTTATTAATCCTAATAGAATACGATCTATTCGAAACAAATGACATCAGCCAGTTATGAACTTGGCCATGAATTCCAATAGAATTTAGTCTATTACTAAGAATAGCATGGTTAACAGTGTCAAATGCAGACGAAAGGTCAAGAAGTATTAAATAAGTAGGGGAGTTGGAGTCAATTGAAATAGCTATGTCGTCAATAATCTTAGTTAGAGCTGTCTCTGTACCTCTAAGGGGAAGATACGCACTCTAGAATTTGTCAGCAATAGAGTTTGACACCAAATATGAGGTGAGTTGACTGGAAACAACCCGTTCAAGTACTTTCGAAATAGTAGACAATTGAGAAATTGGTCTGTAATTTGAAAGAATGGAAGTATCAAGTGAGGACTTCTTGAGGATTGGAGTAATGTAGGCTAACTTCATAGAATCAGGAACCACAGAGGTAAATAGGGACGTACGAATAATGTCACAAAAGTGTAGGATCAAAGTGGGAGCAATATTCTTGAGAAGGAGGAGTGGAATGGGGTCTATGGGAGAGTTAGATTTAGATCGCTGTATTAAATGGAGTATGAAGGAGGGAGAGGGCGATTCAAAACAGGACCAGTGATGAGGATAAGCGAGAATTTGATCAGAACTGATAGGAAGGCAGTTAGGGAGATGATCGATTATCTTTTTTACTTTATCCTGGAAGAACTGTGCAAAGTCTGCACATAGAGTCATATCATCTCGTTCAGGGAGGGATTTCTTTTTATGTTTTCCAATAATGGAAAAAGATAGGTCGAAAGCCTTCTTGGAGTTTGGATTAAGATCAGATAAGAGATTGATATAATAAGATGATTTAGTAGAGGATAGCTTGCATCGATAATTACATCTAGAACTCTTGAGAGAGATAATATCAGAGGGAGAGTGGGAAAGAGACCAGCGTTTATTATTCCGACGATAAATAAGTCTGAGGTTATGTAAATCAGAGTTAAACCAAGGAGACCGTGGTTTGGTATGAGATTTACGAACACATAATGGAGCGAATAAATCAAGAGCTAATTTAAGATTGTGATTAAGACAGTCAATATGAATAGGAAAGTTAGAGGTGGATGTAGAGAGAGATGTGATGATATGGTTGGAGAAAGACAAGGAATTAATAGATGTGATCTTACGGTATTGAGTGAATTGAGTAGGAATGTGAGGTATAGGAAATGCTAATGAGAAGCAAATGGCGTAATGATCAGGATAGTAGTAGTAGTAGTAGTAGTAGTAGTAGTAGTAGTAGTAGTAGTAGTAGTAGTAGTAGTAGTAGTAGTAGTAGTAGTAGTAGTAGTAGTAGTAGTAGTAGTAGTAGTAGTAGTAGTAGTAGTAGTAGTAGTAGTAGTAGTAGTAGTAGTAGTAGTAGTAGTAGTAGTAGTAGTAGTAGTAGTAGTAGTAGTAGTAGTAGTAGTAGTAGTAGTAGTAGTAGTAGTAGTAGTAGTAGTAGTAGTAGTAGTAGTAGTAGTAGTAGTAGTAGTAGTAGTAGTAGTAGTAGTAGTAGTAGTAGTAGTAGTAGTAGTAGTAGTAGTAGTAGTAGTAGTAGTAGTAGTAGTAGTAGTAGTAGTAGTAGTAGTAGTAGTAGTAGTAGTAGTAGTAGTAGTAGTAGTAGTAGTAGTAGTAGTAGTAGTAGTAGTAGTAGTAGTAGTAGTAGTAGTATACTATAGTAGTAGTATACATTATAGAAAATTAATATACTATAGTATATACTACGAATAGTTAAACGCGTGATATTCTCCGAATGTTAGGGTATGCGTGATATATATATATATATATATACATATATTTATATAGTGAATACATATCAATATTATTAACATTGTAAATCTTGCGAAACTTGTCCTCGATATATGTCCTACTATTGTTTCATGGCTTAATCCGCTTGTACACCGAACGTTTTCTATGTTATGCTATATTATTATTACTTATTATATGTAATATTTTAAAATTATTTAGTTATGAAGTTTGTTTGTTTATATATTAGTGATTTATTTATTTATTTATAATAATATTTTTAATAAAATTTTAAATAGGCCTACTATTTGTTCATAACAATTATTTTCATTTATAAATTCGTAAGATTACAAGAAATGATTTCTACGATTAACGAATTGGATAATATTAGTAAATCCTAGTATTTCAAGGGATTTTTTTCTGGTGCAGGAAAATATAAAGGAGAAGAAGAAAATGAAATTCCTTTTAAAATAATATAATTCTAAATATAACACAATAAATAATAAATATAAATGCTTCATCTTTAAAATATATTTTGTAGTCATACGTTTTTTGCTGTAATTATCAATATTTCAGATTACATGCATGCATGTATTGCCTACCATAATTATATAGGTATTATATAACTATTAAACTATAGGTACCTACAATATAAATTGATAAATAATTATTAATAATTATATATTTATGTGCATTCAATATTATTCCTTAATGATACCTACTTCTGCCTACATGTTATATGACGGACAATACAATTGTAAAACTAATAAAATTATTAAACTAGTAATATTGTTTTCTTTTGTTTTGATTTATCGTTTATTAAGTTCTTGATAAACACAAGAGAAAAACAAGAACTGCCTGGAGTTGAACCCAGGATCTCTGCTACCACCAACTTATTAGCTGTTGGTTGTCCCACTGAGCCATATATCCTAGATATATATATATATATATATATATATATATATATATATATCTAGGATATCTCTACATTAATAATATTATTTTACTGAATTTTTGCATTTTATATTTTAATTTACTTTCATGTTTTCTTTCTTTTTAATTGACGTTAATATAAAAATAATAAAATTAAAAAAAACTGTTAGGTATTTCTTTTTTCTTTAGTATTTTCTTTAGTATTTTTTATTTCCCTCTGACTAATAATATTATTTGACTTTATTTTTAATTACATAAACATTTTGTATTGAATCTTTTTTCTTGTATACTTGATTATACTTCTTTGTTTTATTTCTCTTTATTGACACTTATATAAAAATTAGTAATTAAACTAACATTTCAGTTTGAACAAATATTTTACATTCTTTACATTATTATAAAGTATTACAAAAAAATTCCTAAAACTTATTTACTGAAAAAAAAAAAAAAAAAAAAAAAAAAATGTTACATACAGTTCTTACCATCTTTCTAGATATTCTTTTTGTTATGTTTTATTCAGTTTTATTCAGTTTTACTTCATTTTACTTCATTTTTTTCTTCTTTTATATTAATACATCTATATTTTTGTTTAGTGTATTATTTTATAGTACTTATTATTTATTTTAGTTATTTATTTATAAATAATTAAATGATGATTACATAATTTTATGGCAAGTTCAAACATTTTATATTATTTTTCTATTTTATTCATTGTATTGTATCTATGTAAACAGGAAGTCATCTAATATTTTATAATATTTTATTTATTTAGTTTTTTTTTGAACTTGCTTTAAAATTAAGGGTAATTGTCTCGATAAGCTTTAGCTTCTACAAAAACCCTGGTGCAAACCTAAATCTGATAATAATAAATAATAATAATAATATATATATATATATATATATGTAAATATATATATGTATATATATATTTTAATATATATAATATATAATATATATATTTTAATATATATATATATATATTTTAATATATATAATATATAATATATAATATATATATTTTAATATATTTATTAAATATTCTTTATTTGTTTATAAAAAGTATTTTCCCCTACAGTATTAACTTTTTTTTAAATAATCTCTAATTTTCATTTTTATTATATATAATCTTCATGTTTTATTTCGTTTATATAAGGTATCGTTCTTTTCAGTATTATAATTTATATATATATATACATGTATATATAAATAATCATTAATTCAATTATTAATTAAAAAAAAAAACAAAATTAAAATCACAAAAAATAATAAAATCAAAAATATTATTTTTATGTTATGTTAGGTATTCAGGTGTAACTCCATTTTTTCATTTTAAACAATTTATATATAATTACCTCATACTTTCTCTCTTTTTAGAGACATTTTAATTTTTTACATTCTTAATTATATTTATATTTTATTTATTTTATGAGACTCAAGAGTCTAGACAATCCAAAAATATGATGATTGGGGAAATTCTAGTAAAAACATTAACTTGTTTATTAATCTCCCCATCATTCCTTACCTGTTGGAGAGGAATGATACATCTGATTTATTTATTTAGTTATATTTATTTACAATTTATTTATTTGTTATTAGAAAGTATTTTCCCCTACAGTATTAACTTTAAAAAAAAATCTCTAATTTTAATTTTTATTATGCTATCCAAAAATATGATGATTGGAGAAATTCCATTAAAACATTAACTTGTTTATTAATGTCCCCATTATTCCTTGCCTGTTGGAGAGGATTGATAAATCTGAGTTATTTATATATTATTTTTGATTTTTTATTTACATTAATATATATATATATATATTTAATAACCTATATAGTAATCAATAATAGTAATCAATTAAATTAAATTCCAATATTTATATCTATATATTTTAAGATGCATTTATTTTTAATAAGTTTTTAATAAAATATTATAGTTATTATGATGTTTTGACAAAATATATTACCTAGAAATAATTGAACAGATTTTAATTTATATAAATTCAACAATTAAGTAGAAATCAATATATTTATTTATAAAATGTATATGTATATGGTGTATTTTCTTTGAAAATATATGTATATAAAAAATAATTATTATTTAAATAATAAATAATTACTTTTATAATTTTAGTTAGTGTTAATGGAGCATATTAAAAATCAAATAAGTTTCTATAATATTGCATATATAAATAGTGTTGTTCGAGTGTATTCGTGGGTATAAATAAGTTTGTATTAGTAAGATTAGGTCACCGCGCGAGTAATGGATAAACAGTATAATAGTAGTGGATATGAATCGTGTATAGACTAATATTATATTGAGTGTGGCCAAGACCTCCTATAACCTCGGGGTTATAGGAGGTCTTGGTGTGGCGCGGAGTATTCTGAAATATATTCGGATAGAATCAGCGAAGACAGACACATGTCCCGAAACCATGTAATATGATTGCTTCTAGAAAGTCGTAATGTTATCACCGTATGCTTAATTGTATATTAACGCTCCTACATGTATCGTGGGCATGGCGATTGTGGTCTAGCCCCGTAGGCTTTTTAGAACGCGTCCAGAAATTATCTAACATAGTTAGTCTATGAATTATAGAATATAACTTGAATAAAGATACCTGAAACTTCTATAGAAATGACAGGTATTTTTATTCAAGTTATATTCTATTCCATATATGGTCTTGTCTACATTATATTACCGATATAGTATATTATATATATATAATGATATATAATGTACTATATATATATATATTGCATATAAATTTGTGTATGTGATTATTATATCAGGGAGACCTCCCTGATTATATGTACTAGCTTCGACCTGTATTTTACTTTATATTATCAATTTGTAGTTAACCATGTTTACATGGTATGCAATGTTCATATGCATGTGGACATTGTATACCACTATGTCCACTATGTATACCACTATGCTATTAGTATACATTTCAATAACACTTATTAAATCTATTATATCTGTAGTGGTGAAGAATACATACAATTTTAATTTAATTGTTAAGTAACTATTTTATAATCTATTTTAAATATTAATAAGTAATATAAATTAAATTTCAAGAACCAAAAATAATCCAGAATAGGGTAATAATGAATAAAACAATCAACTATATTTATTTAATATGTAGTATTGTAATTCTGTAAATTTTAGTTTTTATATATAAGTATTTGTATGTTTACAACATATTGATAGTAAAAGGTTCTGAAGAAGTTTGTTTGTCATCAGTAAGTTAGTTACACTATCCCTGATAAACAATATATTCTCTAGTGTCCCCTATATTAAATTTATTTTACTTAAACGATTAATATTCTAATATTCTATACTATTGATAATGGTATGTGTTATGTTGTTACGAGATCAAGTGGGTATTTATATATACTTTATTGGAATGGCAAGAACACATGGCACTGACGTGCCATGGATGCGTGTACCTAGATGCGTGTGGTACTAATAATGCCTAGGACTGAAGTGACAATATTGTGCTGGGTAATTCGGGATGCAAGTGCAGTCACACGCATTGCGTGCGTCGCCCTAATTAGCCAGACAGTAAACATATTATGTAATAATTTGCGGTGAACTAAATATCGGATGCATATGGAAAGTTCCACATATAACAGTATGTACCATATTAATAATACCACATATCGATATCTTATAATATCACAATAGTCAGCAATGGGTACCATTCCGCTGTTTGTTATCACTGGAGATTAGGTTCTGCAATTATTTCGTCTTGTACGATTCCTCGCGTGAACACGATTCTTCATTTATTACTCGCATTTCACATTCACTGACACATTTCCTGATGCCGACAATCTAATACTTATACGTTCCTGATCCTTATGTACAATAATGTTATTTTTTATGTATAGTATAATGTATATTTCTTATTATTAATGTTATTTTAATGTTTTTTTTTTCTAGTGAAATTTATTAAATATATATATATATATTAGTTTTAATAAATATTTATTTATAATTCATAAATATTTATATTAAAACTGAAGCCAGTGTGATTATTCAATTTAATGAATCCTACTTTATTTATATTATTTAAATATTACAACTTATATATTAATTTAAGGGGATGTCACACTCTATGGTAATTTAGCACATTTACATGTTAATAAATAGGGAATAAATAGCAATACAATATATATATATTCAGGGCTACAATGTAAACTAGACATATTCCCATAAAAACAAAAGAGAACATTTCATAAATTTAATATTATTATTTCAGTGTATTTTATTGAAATTTTGATATTTTCTAATAATTTATCAAAATATCATATCCAATCGTTTATTTTTATATAACTACATAACTATATTATAAAATAAGCTTTCAAATTAAAGAACTATATATCTTTTCTAATTCAAACAAAAGTATTAGTATATCTCATAAACATTGATCTATGATAAAAGTTTAATATTAGTGATTGTGAGAAAATAGTTATTCTGAGATAAATACATTATTTCTAATAATTTTATAATTCTATTTATTTTATAATACAATAAATATATACGTCTATATACAAATTATAAAATTAATAAACGGTTAATTATTGAATACATTATAATTATAGATTTTATGTTTACCTATAAATAATATCTCTTTTAGAGTACTAATAAATAATTTGTTATTTAAAAATGTCACACTATATAAATAATATATATCTGAATAATAAATCGTAAAAAAAATAAAACAGAAAACTCAAAAATAGCAATATTTCTACATCGCGAAATCCTCTCAAATGTATATGATGTTAGTTAATATTTTCAAGTTTAACTTAAAGTTATTAAAATGATTACATTGAAAGAAAATTACTTTGAGGAAAGCAAATAGTGCAACTTTCATGTTCTATTAACTACGATATGTTTATTGATATCAGCCATTGTTGTATTCTTATTTATTTTAATATTATTAAATGATTCACTAATATTAGATTTACATAACGTAAAATTGTATTATTATTTTCCTAATTTTTTTAAACCAGTTAATATTTAATTTACAATTTATTTATATTATCTTGATTATGAATTATTTCTAGAAGAATTTCTACATATAATTAATTAAATTACATATATGAATAAATAAACAAAATTATAGTTCCAACAGTTAGTATTATGGTATTACAAATTTATAAATTCCATCAATAAGTTGGTTATTTTAAACAATTTATAATATATTTAAATATCCTAGAAAAGCTGATTGAATATTTATTTAAATAGATTTATTTCACTAGATATATATATATTTATAAAATAAAATAATAACAAAAAGATTATTTATTAATAGAAATATTATAAATAATATGCTAATTATCTAGTTTTGTTATTATAAATTTATTGAGTTCCGTTATTTCGTTCACAATCGGACTGTAAAGCAATGATTTGTATTATTTATCAATAATTGCTATAATCGAATATTATTAAAATATGCAAGATTACCATTAATAACTCAATATTAGGAAATTATAATTATTATTAATCATAAAATATAGTATTTAAAATTATAAATATATAATATATGATTTTACTAAAATATATAAGGAATTTCATACCTTTGAATATCTGCACAAATTTGTTTAGTTTTGTATATACATTTTTTTAAGTCATCAGCCATGGGTTTTAAATCGGATGAATCTAGTTTTATAGGGAAGATTAGAATAGATAAATATCATACATTTATAACATCATTTGTAATATTAGCTAAAACTGAATGCAAATTATAGAAATTCTTGTGAAAATAATAAATAGAAAACAAAGTATTGGTATTTTAATTTGTAAGTAAGATGTATTACTTTTTAGTATTAATTTTATAAATTGTTTATATGTTAACACTTATTCAATCAAAGTAGTTGGATATATAGTTGATAAATATTAATTAGTAGAGAGTTAAGCGATGATAATTAACTGTAAACATAATTAAATAAGGGATTAATGCATTGACCCCTAGTGTAACCTTGAACGATAGATACAATAACGCAAACAACAGCTAAGGTATCCATGGTCAATTCATCCTCGAGTCTTTGTCTCAGTTGTACGACTAACTTACTGTAGAACATGGAACAGGTGTTACACACGGGCATTACATCATTCTAGGCAATGACACTAGATATTAACCAATTATAATTTGGTTTGAGTTGGGTTGGTTTTATAAATATAAATATATATATATGTTTGTTAGGGATGAATGGTAGAAATGAGTCATAGAGTGCAGATAAAGCTCGAAATGGTGAGGTAAGGTAATATTAATTAAATACGAGAGATAAATTAATTATATAAATATAATATAACTATATAATATAATTACAGTAATATACACACCAAATGATTGAATATTTTGCTATAAATAAATGATACTTTTCATAGTTATAGTTAACGGTAGCCATGTATATATGTTATATGTTATATTGAAATTCAGTGAATTATAGGGCGGGGGGCCTAAACACAGGTTTAATGGTTTTTTTTGGTTATTTCGTAGTAACCAAAAAACCCGGTTTTTATCGGTTTAACGATTTTATCAATAATCGGTTAATATAACGGTTATATCAATAAAAACAAGTACAAATACTAAATCTTTCATAACAAATAACTAACTAAATTGTATTATTGTTATTGTAATTTTAAAATATACACATATTATATAATGGAAGAGTTGGAATCGTAGAATCTATTATTTTTGATTGATATTCATATTACGAGTATATTATATAATATATATATTATTATTACAAAAAAATATTAAATATTATCAAGCCTGTCATATTATAATAATATTATATTATTAAAACATAATAAAATAGATCATTATCTAAATTTGGGTTTTGAAAAGGATACAATACTTCATTAATTGATTTAAATAAGTAGATATAATTTTTAAAAATAACATATTTTTTAATAAAAAATACATTTTTTTATGAAGAATACTTTTCATTGAAAAACATTATACCCTACACTATATCTATTTATATATCACAATGTGAAATTAAAATTACTTATTATTCAAAATTATTTTTATAGCTATTTAAATAAAAATATAATAATAAATGTAATCATATGATTATATTTGATATTATATTTTTGATTCGTATTTATAACATTTATATAATATTATAATAATATATTTGTTATTAAAAACTAATAAATTTTATTGAAAATATAAGTTGAAATCATCAAATTTGATGGATCATATTATGTTAGAATAAGTTACAATATACTAAAATAGTACTTTACTTTATACTTTACTTTACTTTATATTATTTATTAAAATGAATATGTTTAGAAATATTTGACTAATTCACATAAATAACTACTATTACAATATTACTAATAGTAATAATGTAATAAAATGATCTCTTTTTTAACAATTCATAATTGGAATATTCTGCCTAATGGTGGCATAATTAAATTTGTAATCACATAATCATTGTATCGCAGGCATGTACATTTAATTAGATGAGAGTCCTACCTCAAGTATAACTTATATTAAAATTTATAATTTAAAAGTTTAATTATCTAAAAAAATGAAAAAACCGAAAAAACTATAAAAACGATTAAAATAAAAAAAAAACATGATTTTTTCAACTTGAAAACAATGTAAAAAAGTCTAAAAAACCCATTTGAAAAAACTTAATCAACCCCTTGGACCTAGCATGCCAACAAATATTATAATAAACTTTAATCTATAATGATATAATAATTTACAAATTTTAAAATTGCAAAAGCATATAACCACTATAAAGGAGTTGTAATTAAAATGTATTTTGAAATATTTTTTTATAGGTTATTATATATATTTATTTTCTAAGTAGTACATGTTATTAAACGTCTATTTTCATGATTTGTAGATAGTTTCAATCTTTAATTTGTTGATACCATATAAATAACAAACTAAATAAGATATATATATATATTATAATTATATCCTAAAAGTATTACTATTAATAATTTCGTTAAAAACCTTAAATGAATCTTCGGATAAATTGAAAGCAAGAAACAAGTGAAAGGGGATTTCTTCTTGGATAAATTCTCATTCTATTTGTATCGTATGTAGATAATTAAAGTATAGAAGTAATATATAGAGGTAATATAGAGGTCATATATTAAGGTTATATATAGAGGTCATATATAGAGTTCATATATAGAGGTCATATATAGAGTTCATATATAGAGGTAATATATAGAGGTCATATATAGAGGTCATATATAGAGTTCATATATAGAGGTCATATATAGAGTTCATATATAGAGGTCATATATATAGGTAATATATAGAGGTCATATATAGAGGTCATATAGAGAGTTCATATATAGAGTTCATATATAGAGTTCATATATAGAGGTCATATATAGATGTAATATACAGAGGTCATATATAGAGGTAATATGTAGACAACAAGCGGATGATGACAGTACTTACCAATAGATTAAGGACGTTATCTGCTGCGATGTATGCCAGGCGAGTGATAATAGGGGTGTTGTCGTAGTCCACTAGGTCAAGGTCTTCGAAGAACAGAGCCAGGGTAGAGGTCAATGGGTGTTTTAGTTTGTTCAAGATCTACAGAGGGGTGTGAGAGGGGTGTAATGAGTAGCTATGGATTAATGTAGGGTGCAATGGGGGCTTTAGCTTGTTTAAGATCTACAGTGGGGTGTGAGAGGGGTGTAATGAGTAGTGATGGACTAATGTAGGGCGCAATGGGGGCTTTAGCTTGTTTAAGATCTACAGTGGGGTGTGAGAGGGGTGTAATGAGTAGCTATGGATTAATGTAGGGCGCAATGGGGGCTTTAGCTTGTTCAAGATCTACAGTGGGGTGTAATGAGCAGCGATGGGCTAATGTAGGGTGCAACGGGTGCTTTAGCTTGTTCAAGATCTACAGTGGGGTGAGAGGGGTGTAATGAGTAGAGATGGGCTAATGTAGGGTGCAATGGGTGCTTTAGTTTGTTCAAGATCTACAGTGGGGTGTGAGAGGGGTGTAATGAGTAGCGATGGACTAATGTAGGGCGCAATGGGGGCTTTAGCTTGTTTAAGATCTACATTGGGGTGTGAGAGGGGTGTAATGAGTAGCAATGGACTAATGTAGGGCGCAATGGGGGCTTTAGCTTGTTCAAGATCTACAGTGGGGTGTAATGAGCAGCGATGGGCTAACGTAGGGTGCAACGGGTGCTTTAGTTTGTTCAAGATCTACAGTGGGGTGAGAGGGGTGTAATGAGTAGCGATGGACTAATGTAGGGCGCAATGGGGGCTTTAGCTTGTTCAAGATCTACAGTGGGGTGTAATGAGCAGCGATGGGCTAATGTAGGGTGCAACGGGTGCTTTAGTTTGTTCAAGATCTACAGTGGGGTGAGAGGGGTGTAATGAGTAGAGATGGGCTAATGTAGGGTGCAATGGGTGCTTTAGTTTGTTCAAGATCTACAGTGGGGTGTAATGAGTAGCGATGGACTAATGTAGGGCGCAATGGGAAAAACAACGACGAGAATCATATAATTATAATATAAACAACGCGAGAAAAGGGAAAACAAAAATCTTAATATAAAATATTATTATTATTCGTGCGTCAGGAAAAAGTGAATGAGGATTTCTTCTTGGATAACTTCTCATTCTATACGTATTATATGTAGATAATTAAAGTATAGAAGTAATATATAGAGTTTATATATAGAAGTAATAGTTATTATTATTTGTGCGTATGCAGTTGGGGTGAAGCTCGAGATTGTGACCTCTGGGCTGAAGGTCGCGGCCGAGTTCAGCCGGTTCACTATTGATAATAGGTCTGCGATGTCAGCGATAGACATGCAATCGGTAACGTAACCCGACTGCATTTGAGTGTCAGCCTCTTCGTCTGTCATAATTACTTTCCTCCTCTCTATGGACTGACAGCACATGTTCAATAACTGGACACCTTCCAGTAGCAGTGGGAACGATTTCTCTGTCGGATATAGATATATTATTATGGATTGATTATTATTATTGATATTTTGGTATGGTTTTATTTCACCGGTTTGTTTATATATATATACGGATTGAAGTGAGCCTATATAAAAGCTTATACTCTATGAATTATATATTTTAAACTAATAGAAAATTATTAGAAATATATTATGTATTTAAAATTTTAGTTATTAAAGATGCATTAGAGGTAAAAGTTATAGACATATAAAAATGATAAAAAATGGAAAACAATTCTGAGAGAGAAGCTTCTAGTTGTAGTTACATCTGTGTAATCAATAAGAACATTATTTATATTGTTTATGTTTATTATGTTTATTTATTATTGGTAATTACTTTTAAATAGTAGTAATATCTAAATGTATATAAATACCCTTTTTATCTTTGATATTTTTTTAAACATTTATAAAATAGAAAAAAATTAATAAAATTAAACATACAAATTTAATTTCCATTACGATCTCATTTTAATATTGATGAAATATTACTCCTGAATTGTTCAAGTCCTGCAATGCATATTAATGGCGTAAAGTTACTTTTATGTGATACATTGTAGTCAATTATTGTTAAGAAAATATATTAAATTTTAATATTATAATAACAACATTATATTAAAGGTCATTAAAAAGGAAGAGATCTACAGTTAGATTTGAAGG
The DNA here is from genome assembly GCA_964019155.1 of Osedax fenrisi. NCBI lineage: Eukaryota > Metazoa > Annelida > Polychaeta > Sabellida > Siboglinidae > Osedax > Osedax fenrisi. The sequence continues at coordinate 121,669,446 of OZ025239.1, read as the reverse complement.
TCACTGTAGATTGAGCGTCTAGAAGAGAGATAGTAACTAGGTTAGAGGTTAGAGGTCAAGTATAAACTAGGTAGAAGATAGTGGAGATAGTGTAACCTGACTCCAGTATGGTGAGAGTGTTTCCACAAACCATCTTCATGAGAGGTAAGTCGTTACGCTCAATTAACAGGGTGTTCTTAGCCATGAAGAAACATGCCTATTGGGGAGTGGTAAGGGAGGGGGGGTCGTAATAAGGGGGCGTTGTATTTAGGGGGTGGTGTATTAAGGGAGCATTGCGATAAGGGGGTGGATGTGTGGTAAGGGGAGGGGGTCATAGTAAGATAACATCAAGGTAAGGGGCGTTGTATTAAGGGAGCATTGCGGTAGGGGATGGGGTACTATGACTGCCAACCTTCAACAGTTTAACCAGCAGGTGATCATCCGGGGTAGCCTGTACTACGATACTGTCTGTGATCTCTGTGAGGGTGTGGGTGTGGGTGAGGGTGAAGCTATCGATATACCAGAAGTGCATAGAGTGACAGGTGACAGGTGTATTATGTCACATGACTATTATGCGATGATTCACTACTGAAATGACACAATATCTCGTCTCTCTAAATACTACTGAACGCATAAAGTATTGTTTATTTGTTACGGATTATAATGTAATATTGTTATTTGTCTACAGTAAAGCGGTGATCACATCAACATTAATCCACATTAAGGGAAGGACTCCTACTTTACCCGATATGATGGTGCATTTTTAATAATTTAATGAAAATGTATACCACAAGTAGAATTAACATTAATATACTTATCTAGTATACATGTACATTAAGTACATACAATACAAGTATATAAAGTATATCAAATACAAGTATATCAAGTACAAGTATATAAAGTATATCAAATACAAGTATATCAAGTACAAGTATATAAAGTATATCTAATCTATTAATACATGTATAAACACTGTATGTTTTTATATTACACCACCGTAAACATTTTATATGGAACGATCCATTATTCGCATTCGTTTGCCATGTCCACTGCGTCGGACTCTATAACAACGACCATCTCTCTGTACGGCAGTCCGATACATAAGTAATCAGATTCTCATCATAACACTACTCTGATTGGACGAGAGGCGGTTATGTGATCTCAATGACTCATCACCGCAGCATTAAACACTGCATCGTGTCGTCACGCTTGACTACTTCCCTATAGAGATACGCCGCTATACTGTTATTCTTCATAGCGGTACAGCTAAGTAAACCTGGCCACAGCCCCACGTGGACGGGTTACGATCAAAAAGGATGAGTTGAGTCGCAAAGGTTAAATTTAAATGTGAAATCAATTTATATAGGCTCATTTCGGGATGCAATGCAGCTAAAAAAACAAGCAGGACAAAACTAAACCAATTAAACCAAATAACCCACAAATACGAATACAATATATACATATATTAACTCGTATTTCAAATATAACCTCTAACCCCGAACTCGTCTGTTTGATCGCCCCCCTACGTGGACTATGGTTGACAATGACACTAACCCATCGGCACGTTCTTGCTCGCCTTACGTTTCCTGCCTCGTCTGGGTGCGGGTGCTTTAGGTCTGACCATGGCTCCACCGCCGTCACCCCCACCACCCCTACTACTCCCCCCACCCCCACCGTCCGGTAGTAGGGCTTCTATATCGTAGGCCGTCATCCATTGCCACATCTGATTGTCGACTTCGGTGGTGTAGTCTTTGTTGTGTTCCTCCTGTACGATCATAGGGGGCGCCGTTAGTGTGGTGTTAGGGCAACGATACGCAGTATTGATTGATACAATTTATTAAGCAAATACAAGTCGAAAATATAATCGAAAGTATAAAGTAGGGCATATTTGCGAACGATAACGTACGTTATAGAAATAAATAAAGAATAATACGAAATTAAAAAATTATGAAATCAAAACGTTTTACAATTACCGTAACTTTGTATCTAATAAATATTGCAGAGTTGATGTTTGCGCGTGTTAATGTGTGATGGCACAGATAAGGTCTGTATAGCTGTGTGTGGGCGGCGCTGGTGGTATGTATAGCTGTGTGTGGGCGGCGCTGGTGGTATGATGATTAGGGATGAAACCCTTAGCGTGGTGCTCAGCCGAGCGTAACGCTTACTGCGTGTTAAATAGCTCGCCGCGTAACACACCTCCGCTTTCTTTAGTATCGACTATTTGTTTGGTGAAGATGCGCTACTGGGAGTTAAAGTGTTGGTGTTGGTGTAGAGGCTATCTCGCGGTAGGCTTTAATCAACTATTTGTATGTTAGTAGGTTCTGATATTAATAAACTATAGGAAACGGAGGTTATGCATTCTCTTCCATGTATATATATATATGTATATATATATATATATATATATAAGTATATGTGTGTGTTAATTATAATTCTAGTTACTAGATGTAGATAAATACTAACTAATTCAATGTGTTACAATAATATAAAAATTATCAACAATAATACTCATAAATGTGTATATATATATATATATATAGATAATATAAATTCTCAAGTATAATCAGTAAATAATCTAGTATGAAATATTATATGAACATATTAAAAGTAAAGAATATAAAAGTATAATACATATATGTGTGTATTAGTTTATGTGTACATGTATATACATTTGTATACACATGCATATATGTGTACAAGTATTGTTATTATTATTGTTATTTTTATTTAGTGGAGTCCTTTCATCCCATCCATAAACTTAGATGAAGTTTTCACTTATAACCATATATGGCTATAATGTCCCTTCGAAGCCGCTATCATGTTAAGGTATCCATGGTTTTAACGAGAGCCGATCATTTATTTATACACAATTATATAAGATCACTTCTAAATAATATTTTAAGATCCATTTTATAAAATTAATTAATGGTCCGGACGAGGCTCGAATCCGTATCCTACTGCTTGTGTGTCTGACTCCTTAGCCACTGAGCCACCCAGGCAGTTTTAGTATATATGTACATACGTATACACATGTCCTACGACTAACATGTAAGACTAGAATCTTGTGCCTTATCACGTAGAGTTCCACCAACAGGTTGTTGACGTTGCTAGTGTCGGAAACAGTGTCTGGGTCATTCATTCTGTCCTTGATCACTTCCTGTCGTAGTAGTGGTTAGTAGGGCCAATGGTATGGTGAAGTAAAGACAAGTCACTTGTATTTATTTATGATACCGATTAGTTTGAAATATAGGTGGCAATACAATTGTTTTAAATAATTTAAAAGCGATTTGTCAAAGTATTATAATAAAGCACATTAAAAATATGTATAAATTTACATTAAAATGGATCGATTGATTTATCATATTTCACGGATATTTTTTATATTTTAAGATAAATGGTTCTTGTTATAAAATAAATTATATCCGTAAAACAAACACTATACATTAAACTGTTATCGTATTCAAACATGTACATAACTTTCAATTTACTATAGTGATATATTTTTCAAATTTACATTTAAACAAATATAACTCACACACACCCACACACACACACACCCACACACACACGCACGCACTCACACACGCACACACGCACACACACACCCACACACATACTCCCACTCTTACCATTACAGGCCGAAGACAAGCGGCTACTTTGAGAAGATGTTCGTCGTACATGTGCAAGATGTTCTGTCGGCAGTACGAGTTGGACAACAGGTGGGTTATTATCGCCATACAGAAACGAGCCACGTCCATGTTCTAGAGGGTGTTAGGGTCGAGGGTCACGGTTACAGATGAATATAGAGAATAATTGTATTTACGGTAACTAGGGGTATTATTTATGATCTTTGTACTTTTAAATATCCACTTTATTCATATTGTTATCGATATAATGTATTATTATGTGCTTATTTGTTGATATCATATGACAGCTTTAAACATATATGGTGTTCCTGAGTTAATAGTATCATTGTAGTATTAGAGTAGACATGTTCTAGGAGGAGGAGAAGGAGGAAGATAGCGGGAAGTGTACATGAGAAGGAGAAGTAGATTAAGGAAGGAGGATAAGGAGGAGATGGAAGGATGATAGAAAAAGATGACGGTGTGAGGTGTGAGATAGAACGAGAAACATAAAAAGAAAGGAAATATAAGAAGGATAAGAAAGAGGAAAGAAAAATGGAAGAAGAGAATAAAGGATGATTGAAAATGAGGAGGAGGAGTTACATTACATTAGCTCCGTTTGGAGGGTGCGCGTTACCTTAACTTCGGTGGGCCCTATGAAGAAGTTAGTGTAGCTGGTTATGATGTACTGGAAGATAGGGTTAAGGATGTAGGACTGCATGAAGGACTGAAGGATAGGAATGTAGCGACGCTCGGGAACACACTTGCCGCTGAATATCGCGGGCATCTTCATCAGCTCAGCTAGCATCACCTTCCTATGGGGTGCATTGGGGGGGGGTAGAGGGTAGTAAGGGGTGCATTAGGGGGGCTACAGGGTACTGAGGGGTGCGGGGGGGTAGAGGGTACTAAGGGGTGTGGGGGGTAGAGGGTACTAAGGGGTGCGCTGGGGCTAGCATCACCTTCCTATGGGGTGAGGGGGGGTAGAGGGTAGTAAGGGGTAAGAGGGGGGGTAGAGGGTACTAAGGGGTGCATTGGGGCTAGAGGGTACTAAGGGGTGCATTGGGGCTAGAGGGTACTAAGGGGTGCTGGGGGATACAGGGTACTAAGGGGGTGGGGCTAGAGGGTACAAGGGGTGCGCTGGGGGGGCTACAGGGTACTAAGGGGCTACTGCTAGTGATTAGTGGGTATGGAGGGCAGCACTAATGAATCACTGATAATGTATACGTCAACATACATCGCATATGTTCACCCTGATAGAGTTATGTAGGTTAACATTGATAGTTTAGTTTTACTATAACTAAACAAACACGTGATATGTGTGACATATAGACATGGTACCTCGATTTAGGTATCTTAAGATAGCCGACCATCACATGACACATGTATTTAATAACAAATATTCAAGCAAATAATATTGTTTTTAAATATTTTGATTTATTTTCTATATACGCTTATAAAGTGCGTTTCAATTATATCAAAATAAACATTTATATTTATTTATATTATATATTTATACTGCAATATAATTACAACATTTAATTTGATTAAATAATACTTTATATGTGATGGTCGGCCATCTTAAGTTACCTAAATCGAGGCACCATGTCTGTTGAAGAAAAATCGTGTGACTACCAATCTAGGTAAACTATAAATCTATACGTTTAACACTCCAACAATACGTGGCATGCGTTGATTAGTAATCGCCACGGAAAATCCTTTTCTTTCCTATATTAAGCGACACCTGCTATAGATCAATTTCATTCGATATACTTAACTAATTCACAAGTAATCATAAATATAACTTAACAAAAAACATAATATACACTTTTAACATATTTATACCCATAAGCCCTGAATTCATGTAAAGGAAAGCCGTAGATAACCAATCAGCTAACGTTATACTTCGCACACACTATTGCGAGGTCACCGCGGTCTAACACGAAGGTCGTTACATGACCTTTAGAATATTCTAGTCGCTACTGCTATGGCTCAGTGTGAACTAACCTAAAGGACGCTAGACGACCTTTAGAAGATTATAACTAGGCGCTACCGCTAGGGGTCAGTGTGACTAACCTGAAGGACGCTAGACGACCTTTAGAGATGTAACCCGACAGGTTAACGATGATCTCGACGAGTTCGTTGTGATCACGAGGCATGTATTCGAGGAGAAGGGGTATCGAGAGCTTCAGGATCTTGGACAGCTCTTCTCTGGCTTCGGTGCCGCCTCCCGCAGTTGTGTCGTCCATCTGGTGGGGCACGGGGTTATTAACTAGTGGTAGGGGGTGATGTACCTGGGGGTTGGGTGTTTGCGATGTATGCTTGGCGATGATGGGGTAAAGATGACTGTTTATGAAGCTGTTTGAATTGTGATGACAACAAATGATATATATATATATATATTAAACTATTATTAAAACTATTAAAACTATTATAACTAATATAACTTATATAACTAATATAATACTGTCAATGATATTCAAGTGATAATCTAGATTTTTACATATTTTATTGAAATTATCAAAAATATTTTGTTTGCATATTCAGTTTACATAAAAGTTTACTATAAGAGTTGGATTAAAACTATTCCTGTAACTCCACACTCATGAATGTAAATGATACGGTATTCTGTTCCACTGTATCGTAAATAATAATGAATGCTTTAGTAAATAACACGCCTGCAGATTCAATAATATCACGGATAATAATGAATTTATAATAATTCGTGTTGTATATATGCATTGTTTAGAGTTATTCTAATAAATTCTACTCAAAGATATTAGATAGTATTGAGGTTATTGTTGTTGGTATGTATTAACCAATCGCAAGTTCCCTTTAATCCCAGTCATGATGATCATAGCTACTTCCAGGATTTTAGATACGGTTTCTATGTGTACATCTTCAGAGATTGTCAAGTTCCAAAGTGAAGGTTCCTTTTCCTTTTCCTATAAGTGTGAATGTATTGTTACCTACATTATTAACTGCTACTACTACTACTACTACTACTACTACTACTACTACTACTACTACTACTACTACTACTACTACTACTACTACTACTACTACTACTACTACTACTACTACTACTACTACTACTACTACTACTACTACTACTACTACTACTACTACTACTACTACTACTACTACTACTACTACTACTACTACTACTACTACTACTACTACTACTACTACTACTACTACTACTACTACTACTACTACTACTACTACTACTACTACTACTACTACTACTACTACTACTACTACTACTACTACTACTACTACTACTACTACTACTACTACTACTACTACTACTACTACTACTACTACTACTACTACTACTACTACTACTACTACTACTACTACTACTACTACTACTACTACTACTACTACTACTACTACTACTACTACTACTACTACTACTACTACTACTACTACTACTACTACTACTACTACTACTACTACTACTACTACTACTACTACTACTACTACTACTACTACTACTACTACTACTACTACTACTACTACTACTACTACTACTACTACTACTACTACTACTACTACTACTACTACTACTACTACTACTACTACTACTACTACTACTACTACTACTACTACTACTACTACTACTACTACTACTACTACTACTACTACTACTACTACTACTACTACTACTACTACTACTACTACTACTACTACTACTACTACTACCTCATCGCTATCTGAAGTGCTGACATGGTTCTTCTGATTCACTAGACTAGCTATGGCACCCCGCAGTATCATTTTCAGCAGGTCCACTATAGAATGGGGGGGGATGGGTTACTAATGATACATCCGTAGGGGCACAGAAATGCAGGTGTCAAGGGTATGTTCAATAACCCAACCTCTATGTAAAATAACGGAAATGGACGTAGTTTTTAATTTTTTTATATTTAAATTTAAGATAGATATCATCAAAGGTATTATCTAAGGACATTCTCTGAGGAAATATCTAAGTATATTATCTTAGAACATAACATGGGATATCAAACAATGACATATCTTAGGACATTATCTAAGGAAATATCTAAGTAGAGCCAGGAAGGAGATGGCCGTCTCACTCTCCCGCTATGCAGTGTACTGACTGCTGATTTGTATGTCCTCTTCGGTTGCTAGATACAGGTAGAAGTTTCGCGCGGCCAACTCATTATTCTCGACCAGAGCGATGCACATCTGATACCTGCAAATGGCATGTGAGATGCGTCAGATGAAGGGGCGCTGGAACGATGGTGTGTATGTAGGGGGGACCTAACAATCAAAATAAATTCTGTGGTAAAAGTGGGGAAGGACCAATACATAGGAGGTCCCCTTAGATTTTAAAGTGGGGGGGGGGGGGGGCATATCCCACCGTCCCCCCTGTTGCAGCACCCCTAGTCAGACGAAGTGTTGTGGGGGTAGTGGTAGTGGCAGGGGTGTTCCGACATAATAAAGTGTCCTAGCATTATCTTAGAACAAAACGTAACATTGCGGAGATTGTTAAGGATTGCGCTAGAACATTTCTCAGCGCTAATAGCCCAGGTGTCGTTCATCGTATGCGTGGTGGTGAATGTGTTGGATAAAATATAGGACATATGTCCATTGACATTGCACGTTAATTATCAGCGTGTACTCGGATTGAGAAATTAGATTGTGCAGAGATTGTGCAGAGATTGTATAGAGATTGTGCAGAGATTGTGCAGAGATTGTGCAGAGATTGTATAGAGATTGTGCAGAGATTGTATAGAGATTGTGCAGAGATTGTGCAGAGATTGTGCAGAGATTGTATAGAGATTGTGCAGAGATTGTATAGAGATTGTGCAGAGATTGTGCAGAGATTGTATAGAGATTGTGCAGAGATTGTGCAGAGATTGTGCAGAGATTGTGCAGAGATTGTGCAGAGATTGTATAGAGATTGTGCAGAGATTGTATAGAGATTGTGCAGAGATTGTGCAGAGATTGTATAGAGATTGTGCAGAGATTGTGCAGAGATTGTGCAGAGATTGTGCAGAGATTGTGCAGAGATTGTGCAGAGATTGTGCAGAGATTGTATAGAGATTGTGCAGAGATTGTATAGAGATTGTGCAGAGATTGTGCAGAGATTGTGCAGAGATTGTGCAGAGATTGTATAGAGATTGTGCAGAGATTGTATAGAGATTGTGCAGAGATTGTGCAGAGATTGTGCAGAGATTGTGCAGAGATTGTGCAGAGATTGTGCAGAGATTGTATAGAGGTTGTGCAGAGATTGTATAGAGATTGTGCAGAGATTGTGCAGAGATTGTATAGAGATTGTGCAGAGATTGTGCAGAGATTGTGCAGAGATTGTGCAGAGATTGTATAGAGATTGTGCAGAGATTGTGCAGAGATTGTGCAGAGATTGTGCAGAGATTGTGCAGAGATTGTGCAGAGATTGTGCAGAGATTGTGCAGAGATTGTATAGAGATTGTATAGAGATTGTGCAGAGATTGTGCAGAGATTGTATAGAGATTGTGCAGAGATTGTGCAGAGATTGTGCAGAGATTGTGCAGAGATTGTGCAGAGATTGTGCAGAGATTGTGCAGAGATTGTGCAGAGATTGTGCAGAGATTGTGCAGAGATTGTGCAGAGATTGTGCAGAGATTGTGCAGAGATTGTATAGAGATTGTGCAGAGATTGTGCAGAGATTGTGCAGAGATTGTGCAGAGATTGTGCAGAGATTGTGCAGAGATTGTGCAGAGATTGTATAGAGATTGTGCAGAGATTGTATAGAGATTGTGCAGAGATTGTGCAGAGATTGTATAGAGATTGTGCAGAGATTGTGCAGAGATTGTGCAGAGATTGTGCAGAGATTGTGCAGAGATTGTGCAGAGATTGTGCAGAGATTGTGCAGAGATTGTATAGAGATTGTGCAGAGATTGTGCAGAGATTGTGCAGAGATTGTATAGAGATTGTGCAGAGATTGTATAGAGATTGTGCAGAGATTGTATAGAGATTGTGCAGAGATTGTATAGAGATTGTGCAGAGATTGTGCAGAGATTGTGCAGAGATTGTATAGAGATTGTGCAGAGATTGTGCAGAGATTGTGCAGAGATTGTGCAGAGATTGTATAGAGATTGTATAGAGATTGTGCAGAGATTGTGCAGAGATTGTGCAGAGATTGTATAGAGATTGTGCAGAGATTGTGCAGAGATTGTGCAGAGATTGTATAGAGATTGTGCAGAGATTGTGCAGAGATTGTGCAGAGATTGTATAGAGATTGTGCAGAGATTGTGCAGAGATTGTGCAGAGATTGTGCAGAGATTGTGCAGAGATTGTGCAGAGATTGTGCAGAGATTGTGCAGAGATTGTGCAGAGATTGTATAGAGATTGTGCAGAGATTGTATAGAGATTGTGCAGAGATTGTGCAGAGATTGTGCAGAGATTGTGCAGAGATTGTGCAGAGATTGTGCAGAGATTGTGCAGAGACTCGGGGTTGTATAGATGGAGATGTGTAGGATACGCATCCGATTGACAAGTAGTGTCAGACTAGGTGTCATACTAAGTGTCAGACTAGGTGTCATATTAGGTGTCAGACTAGGTGGCAGACTAGGTTTCAGACTAGGTGTCATACTAGGTTTAATACTAGGTGTCATACTAGGTTTCATAATAGGTGTCAGACTAGGTTTCATACTAGGTGTCAGACTAGGTGTCATACTAGGTGTCAGACTAGGTATCAGACTAGGTGGCAGACTAGGTTTCAGACTAGGTGCCATACTAGGTTTCAGACTAGGTGTCATACTAGGTTTCATACTAGGTGTCATACTAGGTTTCATACTAGGTGTCATACTAGGTGTCATACTAAGTGTCAGACTAGGTGTCATACTATGTGTCAGACTAGGTGGCAGACTAGGTTTCAGACTAGGTGTCATACTAGGTTTAATATTAGGTGTCATACTAGGTTTCATAATAGGTGTCAGACTAGGTTTCATACTAGGTGTCAGACTAGGTGTCATACTAGGTGTCAGACTAGGTTTCATACTAGGTGTCATACTAGGTGTCATACTAGGTGTCAGACTAGGTTTCATACTAGGTGTCAGACTAGGTGTCATACTAGGTGTCAGACTAGGTATCAGACTAGGTGGCAGACTAGGTTTCAGACTAGGTGTCATACTAGGTTTCAGACTAGGTGTCATACTAGGTTTCATACTAGGTGTCATACTAGGTTTCATACTAGGTGTCATACTAGGTGTCATACTAAGTGTCAGACTAGGTGTCATACTAGGTGTCAGACTAGGTGGCAGACTAGGTTTCAGACTAGGTGTCATACTAGGTTTAATACTAGGTGTCATACTAGGTTTCATAATAGGTGTCAGACTAGGTTTCATACTAGGTGTCAGACTAGGTGTCATACTAGGTGTCAGACTAGGTGGCAGACTAGGTTTCAGACTAGGTGCCATACTAGGTTTCAGACTAGGTGTCATACTAGGTTTCATACTAGGTGTCATACTAGGTTTCATACTAGGTGTCATACTAGGTGTCAGACTAGGTTTCATACTAGGTGTCAGACTAGGTATCAGACTAGGTGGCAGACTAGGTTTCAGACTAGGTGTCATACTAGGTTTCATACTAGGTGTCAGACTAGGTGTCATACTAGGTGTCAGACTAGGTTTCATACTAGGTGTCAGACTAGGTGTCATACTAGGTGTCAGACTAGGTATCAGACTAGGTGGCAGACTAGGTTTCAGACTAGGTGTCATACTAGGTTTCATACTAGGTGTCATACTAGGTTTCATACTAGGTGTCAGACTAGGTTTCATACTAGGTGTCAGACTAGGTGTCATACTAGGTGTCAGACTAGGTTTCATACTAGGTGTCAGACTAGGTGTCATACTAGGTGTTATACTAGGTGTCAGACTAGGTGTCAGACTAGGTGTCAGACTAGATGTGGACGAACCGATTGGTCCTGATCTGATGAGTGTTGCCGCTGGGAGCGTACTTATCTTGGATCAGTTTAGAGATCATGTAGTTCACACGGTTTGTGTCTACGCCAAGACGAAGTAGCAGCTGATTGTTAGGGAGAAGCTCTTCCAACTATGGGGGGTGAGGGTGGGGTGTTAAGACAGTGGGGGGGGGTTAAGATAGAGGTGTTAAGATGAAGTAGCAGTTGATTGTTAGGGAGCAACTCTTCCAACTGTGGGGGGGAGGGTGGGGTGTTAAGACGGGGGTGTTTAAGATAGAGGTGTTAAGACAGTGGGGGGGGGTTAAGATAGAGGTGTTAAGACGAAGTAGCAGCTGATTGTTAAGGAGAAGCTCTTCCAACTGTGAGGGGGAGTATACGGTTTCGTATTATATAAAGTAGTTGAAATATTATGTATAAATAATGTAGAAATTATGTAGTTATAAGATTATAAATGAAGAATAAATTTAAATTCAAATCGGGTATTAAGGTATCGGGTATCAAATTAAGGTAGCATATTATTCAAAAATCCAGTGATGTCCTTGTGGCAACAATACACGTAAATAACACCTGTATTGTTACATTGTTACATTGTTGACATTATCATTCAAGTAAGGAATATTTTTGTGTTATAAAAACATTAATAAAAAACTTTTAAATTTTTATTTTTATAATATATAATATAATATAATAATATATAATATAATATACTAATATATATACTAATATATAGATACGTTAAGCTATGTGTATATTGATGTAAATCATGGTTTCAGAGTTGCAGCAAAGTACACCGCACATTACACGTTCACTCTGATCAGTAACCTTGAAGTCTCTGAACTTGGAACAGCTGGACAACAGAGCTAGATAGTTGATCCTCACTTTCTCCGAGTTGTCGTGAAGAAGATTCTGGAGCTTAGGAATCATCTTACGCAGAACGTTGTGCGAATACACGTTTTCTAGCATCAGGGTTAAACCCTGGTGGGGTGGAGGTAGGGTTGAGGTGATTGTGGTGGTGTTGGTCGTGACAGTGGTGGTGATGATGTTGGTGGTGAAGATGATGGGCATACTCATTATCTAGCAACACTGATGCTGCATCAGTGTTCAACCCCAACGATGATAGTGATCAAATTTCATGTTTTGTTAAATTAAATTTTAATCTTTATATATATACTATTCCACTACTACTGCCCACTACTACCGCCCACCACTACTACCGCCCACCACTACTACCGCCCCCTACTACTACTACTACTGGTACCTGTAGAACATGAGAGCGGACTCTATAATCAGAGCAGTCGAACGCCAGCCGATCTATCAACGTCACTATGATCTTCTTAGCCTCTCCGGTGGGAACAAACTCCCAGTCGTCCTTTAGTATCGCAGACACGCCCAGTATGGTGGAGCAACGCACTTCAGAGTAGTCATCTTCTAGAAGTCTCTGAGGGTGCGGTGGGTGGGCTGGCATTAGTGTCACTTTAGTGTAGGCTGGCATTAGTGTCACTTTAGTGTAGGCTGGCATTAGTGTCACTTTAGTGTAGGCTGGCATTAGTGTCACTTTAGTGTAGGCTGGCATTAGTGTCACTTTAGTGTAGGCTGGCATTAGTGTCACTTTAGTGTAGGCTGGCATTAGTGTCACTTTAGTGTAGGCTGGCATTAGTGTCACTTTAGTGTAGGCTGGCATTAGTGTCACTTTAATGTAGGCTGGCATTAGTGTCACTTTAGTGTAGGCTGGCATTAGTGTCACTTTAGTGTAGGCTGGCATTAGTGTCACTTTAAGACGTGTACACACCGCTAGCATCAAGTGCAGTAACAAGTGCAGTAATAAGTCGCCGACTAAAATCTATGAAAAGTTCTATTTTCTAATAACAAGTCGCCGTACTTGATGCTCGCTATGTGAACAGCTAATTTGCTCTGTAACAAGCATACTATCAAGTAGCTGAGCTCTAGTAATAAGTCGCCGTCAGATTCAACACATTCCATTTTGAGAAATATACACAGTAACAAGTCGATGCACTCGCGATACTTGATGCTAGCTACCTGAACACCAATAATAATTTATACCTAGCATCAAGTGCAGTAACAAGTACAGTAACAAATCGACGTGCTTGATGCTAGCGGTGTGTACACCACTTTAGTATAGGCTCGCGCTGTAGTACAATAGTGTGTACTATAATGTATGTATTCTATACTGTATTATTAAATTGTATTGTATAGTTTATATTGTTATTGTTATTTGGATGGAGATCTTTCATAACCAACTGGCTCTAATGTCCCTAAGAAGCTCCCATGTTAAGGCATCCATGGTTTTAACGAGAGCCAATCATTTATTTATACACAATTATATAAGACCACTTCTAAATATTATTTAAGACCTATTTTAATGGTCCGGACGAGGCTCGAACCCGTGTCCTACTGCTTGTGTGTCTGATGCCTTAGCCACTGAGCCACACAGGCGTTAAACTAGTGTCTCTATATTGTAATGTACTAATCTATTAACACCTGTAGCTAGTGATGGGATCGAGCCGAGTAATTTTCGAGCAGTTTGGAGTAATATAATTTTTGAGTGGTTTGGAGTAATTAAAATTTCCAAATTACTATTCCGATTCGGTTTCGAGTAATATTGAGTCAGTTCCGAGTAAGTTTATAGTAATTGCAAGTAATTTCGAGTATGTTTCGAGTAATTCAGAATTACATTTAAAAATGAAACTATGTTAATATATTAAATATATGCCGAATTAAAAAATGTATTATTATCTAAATATATATATTGAAATTGAAACCGTTTCGAAACCATTATATTTGAAACTGAATCCGTTTCGAAACCTTAAAATTGGGTTTCATTCCCATCACTACCTGTAGCCATTGCTGAGCATGGTGTAAAAATGTCTTAACCATCACTATTATAACATTATACGTTATATATCAGATATCAGATGTTAATAGAAAGATAGCTATAGATAGATATAAATAGCTATAAATAAATATAGATAGATATAGATGGATACAGAAAAATATAGATTGATATATAGGCATTTATTTTTATAAATACAATTTTTATTAATACAAACTATAAATAAATGATGTGCATTTATCGGCGATGTAATATAAATCAGATTTCAGAAAATAGTAATTACTATTTTCTTACGTTAATGTACCTCGGAACCGAAACATTTATAAAATAACAAACGTAAAATGAATTACAAGTTATTAAAAACATGATTAATAAATATGATATGTTGTTAATATAAGCATAGTAATCGTTACTGTGATAATATTGGATCTTGGTTTTGTATTTTAATGTAAACAAAGTTCAACGGGTTCACTTCCTACTAAAATACCAAACAATATATCCTTCTTAACTTAAAACGCGCGTACGACTTTCCCTATAAACACCTACTGTTATATGACTTGAAGACATCGTAGAAGAAAGCACAAGGTAATACTACTATAGATAAATTGTTATTGTTATTTTTATTTGGTGGAGTCCTTTCATCCCATCCAGGAACTTAGATGAAGTTTTCACTTATAACCATATATGACTCTAATGTCCCTTCGAAGCCGCTCTCATGTTAAGGCATCCATGGTTTTAACGAGAGCCGATCATTTATTTATACACAATTATATAAGATCACTTCTAAATAATATTTTAAGACCCATTTTATAAAATTAATTAATGGTCCGGACGAGGGTCGAACCCGTGTCCTACTGCTTGTGTGTCTGACGCCTTAGCCATTGAGCCACACAGGCAGTTATAGATATATACATTATTACAGTTACCATGACTACTTGTAGAACCTGTATGAAGTTGAGTTGTTTGAAGAGAAGATCGCTGTTCGCCTCCTTCGAGAAGTTCGGATGAATCATCGGAAACACTCCGCACAACACAAAGCCCGCGTTCGTACGTATATCAGGATGAGGATACTGTAGAGGTCGACGTCAAGGTCGATATGAAGGTCAAGTATATTATGATTATATCTATTATATATATAGAATATATATATATATATATAATTTTATGAATATATCTAATAAATTAATAATCTACGTATTTATAATTTATTATTCAGATAACAAATATATGCTTCACAATTACCTATGATATAAATTGTAATTTTCTGATAAGTTATGTATAGTTAATTCTCTGTAAAATGACTGGAATACGATTAATTAAATATATTGTATAATCTATTCCATGTGAAATTAAATCTAAAATATAGCATTTGACCTATTTAATTATCAGTGTCTTGTTATTAATAAGCAATAAATTACACTGCCAATTTTAATGTAAATCTTTCATGAATTATCTATATATTATGTTTAAAAAGTAGGTCTACTCATCATAATGTTATAAATATATTTAATACTTATCTCTAAATTTATTGTAATGATAATTTATTATTAATAAAATCATTTCTATTTTATGAAATGAACTGTATTATATCACTTTGTTATATAATATTGTTCGGCATGCATAAACCAAGGCGTTTTGTCAATATATATAAACCCAATGTTAATTTGTGTACCATGTCGATTTGGGTATTAATTGATATCTATTTGTTCTTCCATATTTTTATTTATTTATTTTTTTGTTAACCTAATTAACTATATATTATTATTATTATTATTATTATATGGTAACATTGTATACAGATATGATATATAAACAAGTTATTCTGATTATAGTATAGTACTTTGTTTCATACTAAATACATGTGATACTCTATGTACAGAAATATAGAAACGTCCCCTAATGAAATAGGTAGTGACCGTATGACTATCGTAATGCATAGATTTGTATTTCACCTAGATTAGTATCGCTATACCTAGCTAATGTGAAATTCTTCAACGTGACTGTTACCTCGATTACTGTGTCCTAAGATCGCATCATACATACATTCAATAGCAAATATTCAAAAAAATAATATTTACTTTTAAATACATTTGATTGTTTCTATATACGCTATAAAGTTCGTTTCGATTATATATATATATACATTTATATTAATTTATATAATATATTTATACTGCGATACAATTGCGACATTTAATTTGATTAAATAATACTTTATATGCGATGGGCGGCCATCTTAAGACACGTAAATCGAGAGTTTCCAGGTCCGTTGAAGTAAAATCACATGACTACTATATAGGTAAACTATAAATGTTTGATGTTGATGACTCATGCAATAACACCATTCTATAATCATTGCGTAACTAACGGCTAACGCTCGCCACAGTATCGGCTTGAATAGGTTCACCATCATCGCATTTACTTCTGGAATCTTCTTCATAGATTGAATGTAGGCGATAATCTGGTAGGCGGGCGGGTATAGTAGTAGTAGTAGTAGTAGTAGTAGTAGTAGTAGTAGTAGTAGTAGTAGTAGTAGTAGTAGTAGTAGTAGTAGTAGTAGTAGTAGTAGTAGTAGTAGTAGTAGTAGTAGTAGTAGTAGTAGTAGAAGTAGTAGTAGTAGTAGTAGTAGTGGTAGTGGTAGTGGTAGTGGTAGTAGTAGTAGTAGTAGTAGTAGTAGTAGTAGTAGTAGTAGTAGTAGTAGTAGTAGTAGTAGTAGTAGTAGTAGTAGTAGTAGTAATAGTAGTAGTAGTAGTAGTAGTAGTAGTAGTAGTAGTAGTAGTAGTAGTAGTAGTAGTAGTAGTAGTAGTAGTAGTAGTAGTAGTAGTAGTAGTAGTAGTAGTAGTAGTAGTAGTAGTAGTAGTAGTAGTAGTAGTAGTAGTAGTAGAAGTAGTAGTAGTAGTAGTAGTAGTAGTAGTAGTAGTAGTAGTAGTAGTAGTAGTAGTAGTAGTAGTAGTAGTAGTAGTAGTAGTAGTAGTAGTAGTAGTAGTAGTAGTAGTAGTAGTAGTAGTAGTAGTAGTAGTAGTAGTAGTAGTAGTAGTAGTAGTAGTAGTAGTAGTAGTAGTAGTAGTAGTAGTAGTAGTAGTAGTAGTAGTAGTAGTAGTAGTAGTAGTAGTAGTAGTAGTAGTAGTAGTAGTAGTAGTAGTAGTAGTAGTAGTAGTAGTAGTAGTAGTAGTAGTAGTAGTAGTAGTAGTAGTAGTAGTAGTAGTAGTAGTAGTAGTAGTAGTAGTAGTAGTAGTAGTAGTAGTAGTAGTAGTAGTAGTAGTAGTAGTAGTAGTAGTAGTAGTAGTAGTAGTAGTAGTAGTAGTAGTAGTAGTAGTAGTAGTAGTAGTAGTAGTAGTAGTAGTAGTAGTAGTAGTAGTAGTAGTAGTAGTAGTAGTAGTAGTAGTAGTAGTAGTAGTAGTAGTAGTAGTAGTAGTAGTAGTAGTAGTAGTAGTAGTAGTAGTAGTAGTAGAAGGTAGAGAATGTACTAACTTTTCGTAGTCTCTCTATGAGTTTAGCGTTCTCGCAGTAGATACTCTGGTACATGATTTCTTGTATGATGTTCTGTTCGATGTGCTATAGGGGGAAGGATGACGACAAAGATGATTATAGGTGGCGCTAGTAGTGGTGGTGTCTAACTTGTTTTACTTCTTGATCTTCGCACGAGTACCAAGCCAGGAAATAGAGCTTATTGTATTTCATGATTGTTGTACTGCAATTTAGTAATGCAACTATTACTGCTTTATGCTTAACTATTACATCATTCATCTGTGTTCATAGCATCGATTGTAACACTATTAGAATAGTTGATATGCCATTTTGATAAAGAGATAGGTTTCGGGGAAATGGAGAACAATTTCTCATTCCTATTTCGAAGTATCGAGCGCAAAAAAAGACAAATAATGAACAGAAATAGTAGTATTAAAGTTGAAATGAAATAAGTAACTAAAGTCGTGTTCACGCGCGGTATATATCTACTACTAT
The DNA here is from genome assembly GCA_964019155.1 of Osedax fenrisi. Taxonomy (NCBI): domain Eukaryota; kingdom Metazoa; phylum Annelida; class Polychaeta; order Sabellida; family Siboglinidae; genus Osedax; species Osedax fenrisi. The sequence goes on along the minus strand of OZ025239.1, from coordinate 121,651,103 downwards.
AACACTTCGTACATCATACTTCTGAAGACAATGACTACGTGGTTCTAGGTTTGAATGTGGGACGCTACAAATACAAATCTATGAATTACGATGGTCCGATCCGGTCACTACATATTTCATTAGGGGACGTTTCTATATTTCTGTACATAGATATATAACATGTATTTAGTATGAAACATAGTACTATACTATAGTATAACATCGTCGCAGAAGAGAAACTGCTACGATTTTATTTACAGCGTAGACGCGCGCTTAAAATAAACATTTAAATGCGCTATAACATCGAGGATTATGAGATATGACATCGAGGATTAACCAACTCTTTACAGGCGAGTAGGTTTTTCATGATACGATCGTGAAACATCGAAGCCATCTCTATATTCAAGTCGAACACGAACGCCAGGAATCTCAGCCCCTTTGAAACACGAGAGCAATGATTACGGAAGTATGCGCAATAGGGCGTAATAGTACGATATGAGATATAAACTATGATATGTAATATAGCATTAAGGGGTCGTTGAAGTTTTACTAAAGAATTTTATAAAACACTTTTTATTTTAATAAATAATAATTCATATTATATAATTAATTATCTTTCATTTACTAAACAAATTGTGATAATATTCTCAATATATGTATCAAAATTAAATGTTTTATGACACCTACTGGTCCGTCATCTTCTAAATAATTAGTGAATAAATAAAATAATAAAATAATAATTGTGGAAAAATACTAGGTCCTATTAAATAAATGTATTCCATTTTATGAGATCAAAGATAGTACTATATTTATACATAGAAAGTATGTATTATAGTAGTATATTTATACATAGAAAGTATGTATATATAGTACTATATTTATGCATGGAAAGTATGTATTTATAGTAATATATTTATACATGGAAAGTATGTATTTATAGTACTATATTTATACATAGAAAGTATGTATTTATAGTCATATATTTATACATGGAAAGTATGTATTATAGTACTATATTTATACATGGAAAGTATGTATTTATAGTACTATATTTATACATGGAAAGTATGTATTTATAGTACTATATTTATACATGGAAAGTATGTATTTATAGTACTATATTTATACATAGAAAGTATGCATTTATAGTAATATATTTATACATGGAAAGTATGTATTTATAGTACTATATTTATACATGTAAATTATGTGTTTATAGCAGGGTTGGCCCGATTTAAATCAAGTGATTTAAATCATGATTTATATCAATATTTAAATCGATTTAAATCACTCAATAAAAATCATGATTTAAATCAAAATTTAATAAATAGTAAATCATGATTTATATTATGATTTATATCACAATTTAAATCGATTTAAATCACTCAATAAAAATCATGATTTAAATCAAAATTAAATAAATAGTAATAAAATATCTAAATATAATATATAAATTAATATAGTAATATTGCATGTATTTCAAAGGGTTTAGAAATTATAACTTATAATTAAGTAATTATGTAAAATTACATAAAATGTCATCATCATATATAATTTTTTCATATTATATTGAATTACATTTTTATATATTTTTGAGTGAAGAAAATGTATAAATTGTTTTCTTTGATATTGAATTAAAAATTCATTTCAATTCAACTTCAAATATCATTCAATTATTATATTGTATAAATTATATACAATTCAATACACTTCAAAACAATTTATACATATTTTTCACTCAAAAATAAATATAAAATTTATAAAAAATTAATTCAATAGAATATGAAAAAGCTATATGTTTATTAGTAATGAGATTTTATGTAATGTTAGAACTGATTATAATTCAATTAAACATCAAAGAACGAAATTTATTAATTTGAATTAATTATATACATTTCCTCATTCAAAAATAATAATAAATATATAAATATAAATAATATTTACACATATTATGTTTTTAAAATAGTTAGTTCATTTATTAAAACATAATCATTGAGTAAACACCTATTATATTTTTAAAAATGTCTGGACAAAAACAGGATTCTATATGGATAAATTATAATCGGTCTTTAGCCAACAATGGTAGTAAAGCCACTTGTAAAATATGCGGGAAAACAATGCAAGGAATTGGTGTTCTTGTATAAATATTATAACTAATAAATGATTCTACATAAAATTTTTTTATTTATTTAATTATATATATTTATAAAGGACAATATATATATATATATCCTTTATAACATTCAAAAAATAGTTTAAAAAAAAAATTATTATTTCAAAAAAATCAAATAAATCGATATAAATCAAAAAAATCCGATTTTAATCCAACCCTGGTTTATAGTACTATATTTATACATGTAAAGTATGTATTTATAGTAATATAGATAGATAGATCAAAAGTTTATTGAATTACTGAAAGTTATAATTAAATATAAACATATAATTATATAACATATATAAACAAAATATATAAATGTGATAACAGTAAGACAAAACGACATATAATGGAAAGTATGTATTTATAGTTGTATATTTATACATAGAAAGTATGTATTTATAGTCATATATTTATACATGGAAAGTATGTATTATAGTACTATATTTATACATGGAAAGTATGTATTTATAGTACTATATTTATACATGGAAAGTATGTATTTATAGTACTATATTTATACATGGAAAGTATGTATTTATAGTACTATATTTATACATAGAAAGTATGCATTTATAGTAATATATTTATACATGGAAAGTATGTATTTATAGTACTATATTTATACATGTAAAGTATGTGTTTATAGTACTATATACATGTAAAGTATGTATTTATAGTACTATATACATGTAAACAAGCTATGAGGTTATCGCAATAGTTACGGTGACCCTGACCTTCTCGTTGTTAAGGAACTTGTTGTCGGTGACGCAAGAGAGCAGCGTTTTCTTAAAGTAGGACACGTCGGGGTCGTCAAAGTTCACGATCTTGATCGACTGGCGTAGCTCGAATACCCTCGAACACGCGGCCACCTAGTGACCATAAAGATGACTATAGACGCGGTATCGGGCGACTATTACGTGTAATCTATATTAGCTCTCTACGCACTATATAATGTGCACTCGCACTTCATATAACATTTAATTGTATGCGCATAATGTGAACACTTTAAAATCAAATAACACCGATAATCGCAGAATTATATAGTGTCGCCGCACTGACGATAGGTCACATGGGGGGCTAACCTTTAGAGTATTGCCTAAGATGACTATAGGTCACATGGGGAGGATGTGGCTAACCTTTAGAGTATTGCCTAAGATGACTATAGGTCACATGGGGGGCTAACCTTTAGAGTATTGCCTAAGATGACTATAGGTCACATGGGGAGGATGTGGCTAACCTTTAGAGTATTGCCTAAGATGACTATAGGTCACATGGGGGGCTAACCTTTAGAGTATTGCCTAAGATGACTATAGGTCACATGGGGAGGATGTGGCTAACCTTTAGAGTATTGCCTAAGATGACTATGGGTCACATGGGGGGCTAACCTTTAGCTTCTTGGCCACGATGCCGCAGATAAGCACCTGTACGGCGTTCACTACGAAAGAGTCGCGATCGGGGCCCCCTGTAGCGTGGTATGTCTCGCACACCTCCAACAGCATCTGCTGCAACGGGCAGAGCAGGGCTAACTTCATGATGAACTCTGCGGTGGGGGGAGGGGAGGTTAAGAGGGGTTGATTAAGGGTAAATAAGGGTGCAGAGGGGGTGAATAGAGGGTTAAATAATTTTGCGTTAAGCTAAGGCCACACTTCGTGAATATTCACAGTTTTATTGATGATTCGCGACTGTTGCGATGACATTATTCGCAAGTGTGTCGTCAACTTTATACTCGTCGATGTAAACAAAGTGGATAAGCAACTATAGCAAATCAAGCTTGCAATGTATGTAAAAGAGAGATACGTGAATGGCACTTTTATTGATAAATTTACAAAACAATATCAATGATTTTGATTGGGTAATAGTAATATTTTATGGGTCAAATATCAAAACAGTGGGATTTTCGTCGAAATAGTAGAATTTACTTTAATATATATATCTATTTATTTAGATTATATATGTCAATACAATAGTATGATATCTTCAATTAAAATACATTTAAATACCAATATTATGAGGAATATTGATATTTTGTATTTGATATATATAATTATTATTATTAGTATAGATGGTACATTAAAATTGATCATAATTAATAATATATATATATATATATATATATAAATAAATAATAATAATTTAAAATGTAGTAGGTAATTAGTAGTAGGCTGCGACTGCAGCGTCTCTATTGCAAAGTGCCATACACTACATTTGATTGCTTATTCTATTACTTTTCTATTCCTATTGCCACATTATATTACTTTCTTTACATCGATGATTATACCATGTGATAAGATCATCGTGAGACAAAGTATTATCAATAATATTATAGTTGATTAAATGGTAAATATTCTTAAACATAATTAATATTATCGATGAATATATATATATATATATACGATATATAGAATATAGATTAAGGGAATACGTCTTCAGATAGTGAATTTTTTTGATTTTTTGATTTTATTTACTTTTCAGATGCAATAATAAATATTGTGTGACATTTATAATTAATAATTATTAAGATTATAATCTGTTTTATAAGTGAAAACATGAAAAACGTGTTTTGAGAAGATTAGTTAAAATATAAATTATTCTAATTATAAAATATTATAAAAAAATATCCATTAATTTATGATAGTAAAATAGTATTATCAAAATAGTATATTATCGAATATTAATATTTAAAAAAATTCTATTTATTATTCTATTGAAATAACTTCGAACGCATTTATCTCTAAATAATTATTTTCTCACATTTACTAGTATTCAAAATGATATTTAGTTATAAGTTTATACTAGTTTATAATATATTCAAATTTTTAGATATAGAAAAAATTAATTTACTAATTTTGGAGAAAAAAATAAATGTCCAATTTCAAATATGAATTACATATAATAATATTGAATTTTATCAATATTCTCTCTGTAAGTATAAATTAACAATTCTCTCTTTTCGTGTATATAACTATATGTCTAGTGTATAAAGAAAAGAAAATGTTTGCAATATTCAATTATTTGTCTCTATATGGAAGTATAAAATATTTCGCCGATCTTACATGTAAACGCATGAGAGATGAGTCATCGAGGGATTACCGACCACGCCCCCGTTCGGTTGATTGACAGCTACTAACCGTTGAATATCTCGAGGAAGTTGAGCACGTGTTTAGAACACGCAGCTTCGTCAATCTTCACCGACTCCAGGACGATCTTGCCGACGTTCATGAAATAGTCTCGGATGGAAATTTGCTGTCGGATGAGTCAGCGAATCAGAGACGCGCAAACGTCATTTATTAAATATATGTACGTATATAATAATATATAGTTTATTATGTAAATAAAAAAATAAATAAACAAAAATATGGAAGAAAAAATAGATATGAATTGATACCCAAGTCGACACGGTACAAAAAGTAACATTGGGTTTACATTTAATAACAAAACGCCTTGGTTTATGCATGCCGAACAATATAGTATATAAAATGTATATATTGCTCTCTTTATATATAACAGCCAACTCGAAACCACGTTTTGTGGGCATTATATCCTAGAATATAACGGAAATTGGCTGCTGTATAAAGTTATCGAGCATATTTATGTACTCAATTTGCACGTGGATTCAAAGCCACTACCGCGTTAACAGTAATTTATGTAAGGTTGTGAACTAGCACATAACATACGGTGTAGTTTATACGGTAGAATATAGAGTAGGATTGATATCAACGATATTTGAGTGTTCACGGTTATAAGTCTTGCTTCGTAATATTATATTCAGATTCGATTCCTACATCCGGGTAATTAAAGAAGCGGAACTTATCGACACAATATCCTTTATTATTCCGACGAGTCCCAACGTGTACACTTACAAACGGAATAATAATTCCCTATAAAAAGGTTAAACTAATATACGTATAAAGTTAGCACTAAGTTGACACGTTTAAAGAAACTAAGTTATATTTACGTACGCACGCGAACTTTACACAAACTTTACGATTAATTTTAATGAATACTGCCCGAGTATAAAATGATAAATCACAATAAGTCTGGTGATAGATAAATCATATACAGATCACGCGATATTGACTATAAAGGGTGGGTGAGTGGACTCGTGGGGAAGATGTGTTTAAAGAAACTACGTTGCAATTACGAATACTAATTTAGTATCATATTTAGTCTACTCTCGAATATGTAATAAGCTATAATCGTAAATACATATCATACGAATACAGAGTCGGGGTTGGAGATAAGCGACTTTATACTGTTCGGCAGGCGTGTACAATGTATTTAACATAGTAATAGATAGGACGCAAAGCTTTCCAGATACATGGAGTAGTATCAATGGGTTGGCGATATATCCACCAGGCTGTACTGTGTATATATATATATATATATATATATTATTTTCATAAGTCGATAAAAATACGATATAAATTAATATAAACAAATCAGGGTTGGTCGGTTTTTTTAACGGTTTTTTTGATCAAAAAACCCATTGTTTTTTTTGGTTTATTTGGTTTTTTTAACATTATAAAAGCGTTCAATCAAAAATAAGGAATCGATAAGGCTGCAAAACTTGTTATTTTATTGCGAGAATTATATTGATTATATTTCTATTAGAAATCATCTAATTATTATTATTATTATTATTATTTTTTAAATTATTATATTGTTACAATTTGTAACTTGTAATTTTATTGCGAGAATTATATTGATTATATTTCTAATTACTGTATTGTTATTTTTTTTAATTATTATTTTGTTACAATTTGTGATTATTTTTTTTATTATATTTTACTTTATTTTTATAATAAATATATTTTAATAAAATAATTTTATTAACATTTAATATTAATAATATATTATTGAAAATTTAATAATATATATATATATAATTAATATATATAAATAATATTCATTAGTGTTGTATATTTTATACTTACTCTATATATGTATGTTTTGCACAGACATTTAATAATCGATCTAGGTATATATAATATTTTCTAATTAATAATCTTAACATTTAATTATAAAAAAACCAAAAAAACCAAAAAAACCAAATAAACCAAAAAAACCACAAAAAATCCAAAAAAACTGCCAACCCTGAAACAAATATAAGTAAACTGTTTAAATTATATTTAAATAATATTTTAGTTAGTCGTTATATATATTGCGGATACAAAACGGGTTATATTTAGTGCAACGCTGTTCTGTAAAACTATTTCACGTAACATTAATCGCACGAGTGATAACAAGGAACATAGTTGTAAACATCACGTTAGTTTAGGTTTAGTTCAAGAGCTAGATTCACACACAGAGTTAGCTGTTCGTTACGAACCGATTCCAGATCTTCCTGAGGGTCGTAGTGTTCTTGAAAGTTCACGAAATTAATCAACAACACTTTGAAGAAACTATCTTTTTGATCCTTCGTCAACCCGAACAATATGTTATGCACATTGATACCCTAATCGAGGGCGTAATGAAGGGGGTAATGAAGGATGAAGGGGATGTAATGAAGGGGGTGTGATGAAGTGGGTGATGAAGGGGGTAATGAAGGGGGTGGTGAAGGGTGTTACTCGGTGGTTACAGCTGACTTCGAGCAATAATTTATAGTTTGAATATAGGGGGCGCTGTTCGATATACATAATTATCATATTAATAAAAGCCTAATCTATCCACTCGACTACATTACAATGAATGAATGAATTTTATTTAACGAATATTGGCTATAATAATCAGAGGGATACCCAGAAGCTATGTTTAGCTTATACTAAGGATACCCTTAAATTATATACTCATTCATTATATATTATAAACATGCAATGTTATACACGCGAAGAATGTAAAAATTCATAAAAAATTTGTTATATATAAATTGTACATAAATACATGTACAAATTCCTATTATATATTAAAAATAATTATTTACTAAATATTCCGATATTATTAGCACCCTCTATAGTATAACTATCACGTAACATTATGTACAAATATTTGCCTCTAGTCGAGATACCTAGCTACCTAGTTGTTATATCTGTGTATGTTAACCTTTTTAAAGAAACTATTCAGAGCATTCTCGTCCGAGTCTTTCGTGACCTTGAGGAATTTGTCTCTCACTTTTGAACTCATCTTCTATATATTCGCAAACTAAATCAGTGACGAATGTAACAATATATTTTATATATATATATATATAAATTATTCTGTATCGAATATGGCCAACGTTTGTTTTGATTACGATATAAGGTTAAATTCATTTCGATATTCGTTTCGATATTTGACACACATTGTGTACATGATAAACTTATATGTAATATGCACATGTAGTATATATTATTAGATATATAAATTAGTTATTATCACAATTAAGTATAAAAGGATAAAACGTAAATTATTTTTAATTAGACCTCAGAAATCGTAATCAAAACAAACGGGGGGATATATTTGATATTTAAACCATATTTGATATTTTCCTATAAATTGATATTTAATAATATATAAAATAATTAAATATATATATATATATATATATATATAAATTATTACATTATTAATTATTAATTTACATATAATCTATATATTTAAATATCATAACCAACATATTTCTATATAAACATACGTATACATACTTATTAGTTTATTAGCTACCCAACTAAATGCATCGATAGAGCTAGAATTAATAATAGAATGTTATTGAAAATAATTAAAAAAAGTAGAAGTAATATTAACGTATAGGTTAACAATTATTAAAAATGTATAATATAAATATTATTAATAATGAAAAATTAAAATAGTTTTATTTTAGTGAAGTCCTTTCCCATTCATGAACTTAGCGGAAGTTTTCACTTATAACAAATGGCTCTAATGTCCCTTAGAAGCTGCTCTCATTTTAAAGCATCCATGGTTTTATTCTAGCCGATCATCATTTTTTACACCATTATATATGATAAGTAAATATTATTTAAAGACCTATTTTAAAGGTCCGGACTAGGCTCGAACCCGTGTCCTACTACCTGAGAGTCTGACGTCTTAAGACACGTTAATGACATACATCCACATACTAATACGACGTACAATGGATGCATTGTACGGCATAGACCTGACGATAATCTAACGGCGCTTAGCCAACTGAGTCTCGTAGGAAGTCTTTATTTAAAACTTTTTATAAATAATTATTATTCTTGTTATCTTTATGAATGAATGAATTTTATTTACCGAATATTGGCTATAATAATCGGAGGGATACCCAGAAGCTATGTTTAGCTTATACTAAGGATACCCTTAATAAAATAATAATAATAATATATTATCAGATTCGGTTTTTTATACAATTATCATTTAGTCACGTGTAACCTAGCAACACAATAAAACGTAAATAGAATATTGGCTTCAACTGCGAAAAATAATAATGTATCGCTGAGACTTACTTTATGCTATAGTTAATTTTAGATTCGTTTAAAATAATCATTATATTAAATATTAAGACTAGTTAGTTTTCATAAATATCATTTATTATAAAGTATATTTAGAACTAGTAATCTAAAATGAGCCGAGTTTTTCGAGACGGACAGGGTTAGTGAACGGCTCGACTCGTTCGAGTCGACCCGGTCATAGTGCTCGATCGAGTTTATTATCCTTTGGAATTTTAAATATTTATCTTTTTTTTTTTTAAATTAAATAAATTTTATTTAAATTTAAAAAAATTAAAATATATTTTATCAAATGGATGCACCAATTATTATTATAGAAAAGAGTAATTAAACTATCGCTTATATGTATAACTTTTTTTATAAACTAAGCAATGCAATTTCGTTTTATAATAATATATTAGTTAAATGTCTATAAAAATTAATTTTGAAATAAATATTTTAAATTAAAATTTAATGGACGATATTATAATATTGTAATTAAAAAAATATCTAATTAATTTTAAAATACAATTGATTACAATTGATATTATTATAAATAAAAATCTAGAGTCACACTCATGTTCAACAATCTAATCAGATAAACTAATTTGAAAATCAATTATGATACGACAATCTAATTTTACAATCCATTTCGATAATCGAGTACGACAAATCGAATCGAGTATGAAAATCTAGTTTGCAATCAAGTATAAAAATCTAATCCGATAAACAAATTCGGCAATCAAGTATGATAATTTAATTCTATACGAAAATCTAATCTAGTATAACAATCATATATACTAAGATAATCTGATTTTGTAATCAAGTATAAAAATCTAGTTCGCAGTCAATTTCAAAAATATAATCCTATAAATAAGTTTGACAATATAGTAGGAATAAATCGAATTTGAATACTTATTATAATAATATAATGTATATTATAGGAATCTACCCATTCATGGCACATTATTTACACTGGTATAATTTATAAGCCAAGGTGGGCGGGGCCTATAGCGGTACCTATAGGCACATTATCAGGATTACCTTACCTTACCAGGTCGAGCTTGCTCGGCAGTTAACAACATCTTTTCTTCCATCCACTTCTGTCCTCCATCGCTGCGGGCAGTTCATTTAATACGCATTCTGTATCTTTTACTAGTTGATCGATAAACGTTTTCCTAGGTCTACCCGGTTTCGTTTTTCCATGTTTCGGGGTCCATAGTAACAATTCTGATGCTAGCTCCGTACGGGCTCTCCAACAGTGTCCACTGAAGCGTAGACGTTGACTCTTTATGGATTTCGACAATTTAGGGGTGTCACCGTAGAGTTCTTTATTTGTCGGGTGTGATTTCCATGATTTATTTAGAGCAGCTCTCAGCATCCTCGTATAGTTTCCATCTAGACGTTTCTCCATGGCTTTAGTCATAGTCCAGGTAGTAGATCCGTACACCAATACTGATTCTACAGTGGCTCTGAAAAAATTTCTTTTTAATTTATCTTTCAAATTTGATTTCCAAATTTTATTCATCGCGTTTAGTGCTGACCAACTCTTTGCCAATCTTATATCTAGATCTTTCTCGGTTGATGATATATAGCTCCCTAGATACTTGAAATCATTTACTTTATTTATTTCATTTCCATTTAAGCTTTTTATTTTATTCGTATTGTCTGTATTGTCTATATTTAGAGTCATATATTCTGTCTTTGCAGTGTTAATGTTTAAACCTATTTCTTTTGATACTTCTTCTAATTTATTTAGAAGTGTATTTGCATCTTTTATGTTGTCAGTTACAACTGCCAGATCATCCGCATAGTCAATATCAGTAATCTTTATAGCTGGGTGGCGTCTACTCTTTTTGACTTCTAATGTAAAACCTAAATTTATATTCATGGATTTTCTTAGGACATAGTCCAGACATACAATAAAAAGGAAAGGGGCTAATGTGTCTCCTTGTAGGACTCCGGCCGTTATATCAAAATAGTCTGTATCTCCATCTGGGGACCTAACCTTGCATTTGGTATTTATATACGATATCATAATAGCTTTAACAATTTCTTCTGGAAGTCCATACGCAGTGAGTATTTCTCTCATCTTTCCTCTGTGTATGCTATCAAAAGCTTTCGAGAAATCTATAAATAATAGAGTTGCAGGTAGTTGTTTATTATCAGGATAAGAGTGGTTATATATTTACTAATTGATTATATAACAATTTATTTTGTATTATAAATGTTGTAAAGAAAAACTAAATTAAACTATTAAATAAATTTAAGCTAATTATAAATTAATTTGTGTAATATAAAAATCAATTTATATTAAATTTAATAAATTATTAATTATAAAACTGTACAGTGTACAATGTACATACTATATATAGTATGTATATGTATTATATATTATATGTACATTATTTATAATTTATATATACATTATATATAATATATATAATATATATATATATATATATATATATATATAAAAATTACAAATATATGTATATATATATACTTGTTAATAATTTATTATGTTTAACTAATATAATTATATATATATATATATAATATTAATATAGTAAAGATAATAATGAGTGATTTCCTTTTTCCTATATGCATTTATAGGCTCACTTGGGATGTAATGCAGCTAAAAAAACCTTCAAAAATTAAAACTAAATCCAACCAAACCCAATCATTTCAAACCAAACCAAATTAAACTAACCCAAATTAAACCAAACCAGTGAAACCAACTAAAAGCCAATATATTAATTACCATATTATATATATATATATATTATATTATATTATATATATAATATATATATATATATATATATAATGTATATATAAATTATAAATAATGTACATATAATATATAATACATATATATATACATACTATATATAGTATGTAGTTTTATAATTAATAATTTATTAAATTTAATATAAATTGATTTTTATATTACACAAATTAATTTATAATTAGCTTAAATTGATTTAATAGTTTAATTTAGTTTTTCTTTACAACATTTATAATAAAAAATAAATTGTTATATAACCACTCTTATCCTGATAATGTGCCTAGCGCCACGCCCACCTTGGCTTATAAATTATACTAGTGTAAATAATGTGCCATGAATGGGTAGGCACGATATTATAACTAATATATTGAAATTATTTTTTTATAATAATTATAATAATTTCACAGTAACATTGTTACTATATAATCGAGTTAAATCATTAAATAAATGCAATTATTAAATCTATTGGTTGTAACGGACTAACGGCTATTTTATTTCAACATTATATTATTATAATAAGTAAATATAGAAATAAATACAGATTATAGAGTAACATTATATATAACTATGTATTAGTTTATCTATGATATACATTTAATACATCATGTATTATACATGCAGTCTATTTCGGTCAAAATTCAGTACTGCATATTTCGTTAGAACTCTTTAAAAGTATATATTCACTGACTATTATTTCAATATTAACTAATGTTGAGTTTATATTATATATACATGTAATTATTGTATACTATTCTAATGTTAATCGTGTTTAATATCATATATTAAATATTATTATAATAATATATATTTAGTGAACAATATTCATACATATTTATATTCAATAGTTACTAATAATTATTATATTATATATTATAATAATATATTATTAGACTAATAATTAGTAATAATATATTAAATATGTGAATTTTGTTGACATACAATTGCCGTTAGTCCGTATATAGAAATGTAGTGTACTTGTATTAAAACTAAACAAAGATATACTAAAACTCGAATGACATTTTTTTAATTAACTAGTTAGATAAATACACGATCCATTTATCCAAACTGCCTTTTCGATCAAAAATTGATACTGTATGTTGATAACAAAAGTTATGCTTCTTATTTATTCGGGTTCCCTTCGAGATTCACGAATAATAACTTGATATGAATTAATATGATATACATAATATGTATTACATATACATATATTTAAATAAATACATAAAATGTAATAGACTAATATATATATATGTATTACACTTATATGTGAATTAAACCGTATGGTTGTTTATATATTGATATCGATAAATTATGGTTTTAAATTTTATCAGCTTTTAAAATAAATTTATTTTGGTCAACAAAATTATAGCGTTATCATTGGTTGAGCCAAAGACGGTAAATATATTTTACCACTATTAAAGAATAGACGTTATAATTTCATGTTATAAAATATTCCAATTCGTTATTTTGGAGTTTGTAATTTGGCAAAATCGCCTTTAAGTTATATAGGTTTGGCAATAATTTAATTATAATATAATTTGTAAACTCAATATCAAAGATTTTGAAAACTTCGCAAAATCTTTGATTATATAAACAATTTTCGGAATACAAGTCGATTCGCCCCTCCATTTATAATTCATGCATAAGTCGAATTTCCTTATATATGTGGTAATAATACACGTTGAACCTATTCGCAATCGAGTCTCTCCATATATATTGAATGGGGTCGATTTTTATTCGGCGCGTCCCGTGACTTATTTAGCGTAACATTATGTTACGAATATGTTAGACATATTTGTCTGTTGAATTATTTCGAAGTAGGCCGCCTATTGTTATTATAAGAATGGCAGAGTTCAAGGTGCACGGTATTTATATATGCAGTGCACAATGTGCACTTCACATCCCATCAAACAGTATACTTATTATTATTATAATAGCAACATAAAAACATATTTAATAGCCTCAAATGTTTATATTAAACCACAATTGTGCTATTATGATAATAATTATCCTAGTTATTATGATAATACTATTATAATTAAAATATGCTGCTATTATGTTGTCATTATGTCTATATGTCTATTATCATAATAAGTATGCTACTATTAAGTTGTCCTGCTATTATGCTGCTGTAATGTTGCTATTTAAAGTCAATTATGCTATTATTATGCTTTTATTAATTATAAAAGTATATTTAATATAATATTATCATAATAATTATGATTATCATTAAATTATGCTGCTATTGTGTTGCTATTATTAGAATACGTATTATAAGATATTGTATAGTAACACAATATTGTATATATAGGCTCGCTTTTGGATATCCATATTATATATATAATGCAGCTAAAAAAAATAATAAAATAAAACCAAACCAAACAAAAAAAATCACACAACCCTAAAATAAAAATTGAATTCTGATATTCTAATAATAATAATCGTCGGCCTGCTTTGAGATTCATGGCTTTAACAATATGCCCATGTTTATAAATTTCGGTTGTGCATCAAAGTAGACAAATTTTTTAAATTATTTAATTAAATAAAATAAAAATCGTGTACTAAACACAATATTTTATAATTTCAATTCGGGAGGTAATGCAGCTAAAAAAACTAAGAAATAACCATATCCCTATATATCAAACAACCAAAAAATATCAATCCGTAAATATATATATATTAAATATTGTTTATTATTTAAAAAAAATCTGCCTACTTTGATACCGCTCGTGAATTTCCACTGATTCCTTGTCATTTTTACTAATAAATTCTACATTATTTATTGCTAGAATATTTGTTAATAGGTACATAAATGATTTCGGATAATCCATGAGTACATCTAGTAAATGTGACTTTATATTTAAATACGCATATATTAAATATATAATCATAAATAGGTGAAAGACTTGATAAGCTCTGCTTCTTCACACATGCAATTGTCAAATGTGATTTTATTATTATTTATTTATTTTATTATAAAAAATTATTTACTTTTAAATATAGTATAATACTAAGTATTAGATAGATATAATAATCTCTGCGATTAATATCATCAATGTATTTGAAACATTTTTAATTAATTTCCAACACAATCTTATCTTTATTATTAAAATATTTTGACATTCTTCATATTTATACTCCTTATTTGAAACGTAACTAGATATATAGCACACATCCATAAATTTTACTGATATTAATATTTGTATTAATAATTCCCGAAAGTTTTACTCTAATTGATAATTCAAAATTATAACAAATTTAAAAAACTAAAAATGTACTATAAAAATACAATTATTTAAAAAATATTATACTTTATATATATTGTTATATATTAATAATGTGTTTATTATATGATATTATCAAGTTATTATTAAGTTATATATTAATATATTGCTTCGCCCCTTAGAAATCTATGAATATTATCAAAGATTTTCCGAAGGAAAGATATACCACTCCCTATCTCTACATGAAATAATTTTTTGTAATGTTTAGAACTACGGTAAGATGGCGTTACTAGTCTTCATTCGAATTTAATTATCATTTTTTTTGAGATGTTTAAGAAGGCTAATGAACATATCATACAGAGACAAGATAACCAATATTGAGGTACTGAGTCGAGTTGTTAAAGAAATTGGCAAACACTCAGAATTGCTGGCGATGGTCATTGCAAAGAAGTTGAGGTGGTTTGGTCATGTATCACGATCAAACTCTATATCTAATACTATTTTGCAAGGATCCATTGAAGGTAAAAGAAGAAGAGGACGGCCAAGGACACAATGGCAAGATAATATCGTTGAATGGACTAGTCTTAGAATAGAAGATGCGATGCGAGCGACCCGGGATAGAGACCGATGGAAACGTATTGTATTGAAGTCAACTGCGCCCCTACGGCATCCAAATGCTATGGGATACGTAAAAGGTAAAAGGTAATTTTAAATATATTATGAATTATAATAATAATAATTATCTAGCTTTTATTAATTTAAAACTTATTTGTATTATTCAGCGTAAATATTTGTTAAATAAATTAATTTATATTTATATATATATATATATATATATATATAAATTAAATATAATAATTAAAATATATGTATATATATATATATATATATAAATATCAAAATGATTATCATACATAAGTATACACAAACGCATACTGTTTAAATATTCGAAAACAATATATAAATTAATTATAAATTTAATATCATGATAATTATGCCAAACTACAATATTAAATATTACATAATACCGAAAATGCGTTAACATAAGAATCGTATATATATATATATATGTTACTGATAAACTGTTGCATATATGATAGTCTATAAATAGACATACGCTAATTATAATGGCCAATCATACACAATTATAAAATCACTAATTCGAATATACAATTTAGCTGGCGTTCAACTTGTGAACCACTTGACCAGGTACCGAGTCCAGCCATCGTGATCGTGCACTTTCTGCAATAGCTGGTTCATTTCCATCTCAGTGTAATCAGATATATTGTTGAACTACAGTCTCTTCGGACGTCCTTGCTAACACTAACCTTCAAGCCTACCTCGCATTATAGTTTTAATGATACCGTCATGTCTGGATATGTGACCATATCATTTTAGTTTGCCTATTCCATTTAGTTTGCCTATTCTCTGTATATATTTATATAGTATTAATGGGCGTGATGTATAGCGTAATGTAGTTCATATAACGGTAATCACTTATTACCACCTGTCCTGTTATATGAATGATATCGAAGAAAGTAACGATAATCTTAATACACGAGGTATACTATATATATTACTGGTTAATTAGTATACCAATATCTTATTTCAGAATAACTTGTTGACACGAATCTAAATATTAAAAAGAAAATAAATATATTTTTTATTTACACATTTAATTTAATTTAATTCGGTATACTTGATTTAATCCTAATCCTAATAAGACGTAAGCATATTCATATTTTTAATAATAACGCAATAGCTTTTTAGATTCATAAAACCTATTAATTATGTTTATTAAATGTCTATTATACTTATTAATAATGAATTCTATATATAATAAAATTGCATACAATTTAGTAAGCATGCCCCCCACCCCCGAAGCTAAAATATAAAATCTTGTTTTCTTATTCTCCAATGTTAATTTAATATATATTTTCAATAATATTATAAATAATTTTTTTATTTTCTAATATATCTAAGTATACAATTTTAATACATCTTGATAATTCTATTTTACATAACTGTGATTATAATTCAATAAGCAAAGTTACATATGTATATATCATTGTATTAAGCTTCTTTTTCAAATAATTACTAAACAAGTACATGCAAACTTCTGTAGTTATACCCAAAATAGTACAAATATATATTTTGTAATGATAATAACAAAAAAAAACTATTTGCATTTACAAATCTAAACTTAATAATATGTATAATAAAGTAAATAATTCGATTCATAACAATTGTACAAACATTATTAATTAAATTCTATCATTTAGATTTCCATTTACATGTACATAATAGTTATAGAAATAATACATTTTCTGATAAATCATTGTAATTTTGTTATTCGTTTTCTATTTATTTTTGTTTTTATTTTTTATTATCTAATGAAACCTATAATCACCATGTGTTTGTGAAGTCATAATAAACTATATTTTATTTATAAAGCTGCGTTCACATATAGCGATTTTGCTGCAAAATCGCAGCAACTTTGCAGCAAAATCACGACGAACAAAATCGCCAGGTGTGAACACCACGGCAAAATTTGCAGCAAAAAACATTCACTAGCAAAATCACTGCAACTTTGCAGCAAAATGAATAGCAAACATGTTTGCTATATGTGCAACATTCTGTCTCGACAATTTTGCTGCAAAGTCGCTATATGTGATCGCTGCTTAATACAGACTCGGATGTAGAAAAAATATAAAAATATATAATAATTTAAATTATCAATATTCATAGCTTTTTTTATTTTTATTCATAGCATTTATATCTTAATTATATTGTAAATGTTTAGAATGAATTTACTCTGAATTATTATTTTGACTAATTTCATTCATTCAAAAACTATCAAGTCCTTCAATAATAAGTTTAATGAATTTAAATTTTGAAATAATTTAGAATATATATATAACTATACAATATTTGCATTTTTTTTAATTTAAAATATTCATAATTTTATGTTTTTTTTCAAAATAATAATAATGTATTAGTTAAACATAATTTTATATTAAATATTTTCTTTTATATACTATGAAATATGAAATTATTAGAGATCTAAATAATATCTATATTTATAAAACTTATAAATATTGTATTTAATAAATTTAATAAATGTATTTAATAATTAAATTAATAAAAAGTTAATACACTTTTAGTATACCACTATTTTTTATATTAAATACATGTATAAATCGAATATAGGATTAAAAAGAATCATTATTTTTTTGTTATCATTATAAATCATTATTTATAGGCTATAAATTATAGCACAAAATATTTTTAATTTTAGAAAATCTAGAAAAAAATTAACAGATACAAAAATAATTCTACCATTTGAGAATATTTACATAAAATTAATTATAATAAAAGTAGTATATAATATATTTGAAATCTGTATATATATTTGTAATATTTAATACATATTTAATAAAATCTACAGGTTATAATAAAATTATTATATTATAATTAATTATAATTATTTCTTGTATACACAAATATAAACTAACATATATATAACATATATAAATAAACTAAAATATTATATTATAATTTTATTAAAAAAATTTACAAATTGCATAAATTTTCCATAATATAAACAATTAGAAAAATGTGATAAAAAAATATATAAATATATATTTATATACAAATGAAATTACTACCCGAAACGAAATCATTAACATTACATTACATAGTGTCCCCCTTTATTACTGGCTGTATTGAATACGATGGCCAGTGGTCAAGAGTGGTGCTATTGCCTATCTAGAGTGGGCGGAGGCTGGGGACAGTTCTCCTGCATCACTGCTACATCGACAGCTTGGACAGAGGTTGTAGTGGTGGTCTCTGTAGTGGTCTCGGTAGTGTCAATGATCACTTCATCATTACAGACACCTGTGTGTGGGGGGGGGGGGGGTTATAGTAGTAGTAGTAGTAGTAGTAGTAGTGATAACAGGTATATTAGTATTAGTTAGCGGAAGCTTGCTTTAGTACATCTCCGATAACAAAAGAATGATCTCAGACTCGGTTTGTACAATAATCACAATCATAAATAGAGATTGAAACATCGATATCAAATAACTAAGATGTGATCATCGGTTACGCCTAGTACGACCAATCAGTGTTATTGCGCAATACAGTTAGGTTCGCGTACAGATGGTATCAGCCAATGAAACGCCTTCCCTCTAGTTACTGTTGCTAAACGATACGATAATGCAAGGCAGTAAGTAGAGTGGCTATTTACGTAGATTATAGGAAATATTAAAACATACTGGATAGAGATGATGATCATATACGTGAACATAGAAAAATGAACTATCAGTACATGGGGAGAGTGTTTGCTGAAAATGAAAGTCTCTGTTCAGTATCACAAAGCTCTGCCTTGTTTATATCACTACTACTGTCTACTGATTTGTTTACTGCCTACTACTGCCCTTCACACTAAATGCCATACAAGTGGTTACAACAAACCTTGGTCAAAGAGAATCATGTCCACACAGTTATATGGGGCCTTGGTACATTCATTACTGTTATGTTCCTGCAAATGAGGAGGTGGAGAATGTGAGAGTGGGAATGTGTGACAGAGTGGTAGTGTGTGATAGAGTGAGAGTGTGTGTGATAGAGTGGGAGTGTGTGTGATAGAGTGGGAGTGAGTGTGATAGAGTGAGAGTGTGTGTGATAGAGTGGGAGTGAGTGTGATAGAGTGGGAATGTGTGTATGATAGAGTTAGCTAGTTAATACAACGCACATGGTTACAATGTTCCTGTATTATATGACATAGTAAGCTGTAGTGATACAATGAGAAAGAAAGCAGACGGAACACTGTATGGGTGCTACATACTAGTGATGCAGTACATGATGACAGTCACATTATCCATGTAGTCTCACTCAGTTATCTAAAGTATCGACTCGGCTCGGGCTCGTTTAGTTTACCGAAAATGAAAGTCTCAGCTCGGCATCAATAACCAAAAGTGTGGGCTCGGCATAACTTACATCACTAGTGCATACAGATGAAACACTTTGTGGTGTTGATAATTAAGTCATACAGGCCCCGCCCCCTACAGGCCCCGCCCCCTACAGTCATGGGCCTACAGTCACTCTCTCTCTAGTAACCCGCACCCAATACACTACACTATACTAGGTGTACAATGTCTACTATAATAGGTGTACAATGTCTACGTGGTAGTAACGTTGAAGGATTGCGAGTCTTTGAAGATGCGGCAACATTTCTGGCACTGCGGCCTAGACAGGTATTGTTGAGAGCCCATCTTAGTGTCTGTGCGGATAGCGGGGTCGTTAGGGGTCGTTAGGGTCATTGCGCTCATTAGCGATCGTAACTAATAAGCAGTATTCTCTAATAATCGTTAGGTGTGAGACTGCGATGAACGATTCATTAAGGTGACGATGGCGGTGGTGAGGTATTAGTTTAATTAACAGAATAAATTACATAATTAAGTAATGCAATGATATTTATTAATAACAGTAAATGTTTCGGGTAATTAGATTAAAAGTTTCATTAACTGTATTATCTAAATGTATTATTATTGCAAACAATCGAGTAAATACTATATGTAGGTAAGCCCAGAATGCACCGTTGTAGTGGAGTTGTTGTTAATCGCTTGGTAACTAGTGATGGGTGTTGCTATGGATACCTCTATACCCGTAACTAAGGTATGGGGTAACCACGGTAACAGAGGTATGACTCACACACACACCCACATACATGATTACTTGAACTTTACTAACTAACTTTATGAACTGTACTGTAACAACACATTTCTAAACTATTTATTTTTAGTATTATTTGTTAATTTCCATTATGGAAAACTTTATTATTATTATTATATCTCATTTCCGAAATATTTATTAAAATTGGATTTTTGTGAATAAATAAATGATACTACTACGAAAAAAATTACTTAATCTAGATACTAATTTAGTACATTTAATATTTACTATTTATAATCAATATTAGATACAATAATTATTTTTAGATTCGTATTATGTTGAATACTTAAAATAATGTATTAAATTATAAATATTTTAATATTAATTTATAATTATATAAATATATATATGATAATATATATATATATATATATTTATAATTATATATTTATATTATTATGTTCATAAGTAAATATAGAGTATATAATTTGGGAAATATTAGATGGTGAAATTTTAATTATAATCAACTAATATCTACAAGTATGATATTTGTTATATTGATGCTATTGTAATATATTGTGTAGCATTGGAAAGCTTATTAAATTCTATAATATAAGTTACATTTTGGTTTTATTTATTTTTATTAAAACAAAAGTTATGATAAAAAATGTGGTATAAATTTGATTGCTTACATTTATTTTTTTATGAATTATAATTATTATGAAAAATAGAATTTATTATAAGTTTTTTATTTATTAAATATTTACTAAATTAATAATACACCTATTTCTAAATAATATAAAAATTATAATAAATATATGCATAGATTTGATATTTCTTTTGTAATAAATACATATTATTTTTAAATTCATTTTATCAGGTTTCTATTTACCAAAGACATTACTATATTAGTAATACACACGATATAATTAAATACCCATGTTTCCTATTATTTGTGCGTAGTGACATATTACATTTACATAGGCTTAACTTAGGCAGTGCTACTACTACTACCCTTCTCTCACACTAACATGCGTTGCCATTGATAACTGTGGCATGTCGCCTCTCAATGTGTTTCCTGATGTCGGTGAATGTGTAGCCGTAGAAATCACAGACTCCACATTTGTAGTCGCGTTGACCTTTATGTCTACAGAGGTCGTAGGTTATAGTGGTGAGGGTCATTGGTGCCTTGTCGATGCTTAGAGGCATGAACGTATACTTATTCAATTACATTTTTACATATCAATTTACATTTATGATGAAATACAAGATTTTTGAAATAGATGAAAGATAAATTAAAGTTTTAACTCAATTTAAATTAATTAATTTAGCTAACTTTTATATGTGCACGAATTTTTATTTCGTTAATTAACAATATATTACTATAGAGTAATACTATTTCTAAAATAATAAAAATTGTAATGAACAACTTCTAATTCGTATAAATATTAAACAATTCTGGTGTAAGTATTCATAGTTATCTTGATGATATTAGTAGATTGACGCTGTAGTTAGGCTAGGCAAATAGTGCACAACAAATAGATGTTTAGGCATAGTTGTGCTAATGCTAGTTACAGTTAGTAGTAGTAGTAGTAGTAGTAGTAGTAGTAGTATGTTCTATGGTGGTGAAGGACGTGACCTTTTCATGTGAAGGTCGAGGTTTTTACTGTGGCGGAACATCTTGCCGCAGACATCGCAGCTGAACTTGGGCTCGGCGTGGATCAGCATGTGTTTCTTGAGATCAGCTTTCTCGTTGCCTCTGTGTGTGTGATAGAGTTGTAATGGGGGGGGGGGGGATAGGATAGGTCTGTATGTTTAAATATCTACATAATTAGTGGAGACGACATGGAAAAGACAACTGCGTTAATTTGAAGCCTTTGTTAATTTAAAGAAAGTTCAAAAAAAATAAAAGGTGAAAATAATTACAATTTAATGCTCAATAAATATATTCTATTCTATTGCATAAATATACTATACTATAATACTATAATACTATAATATACTACTAATAAATATACTATTAATCTTCTAGTTCGTATTAGAGATAGTAATGCAAGTGGGTGAGTCACTAATATCCATCATTATGATGGCATCATATAAGTAATCGTAACTAATAGCACATTATTACGTAATACAATGTATCTAGGTCACACCTTTTATCCACTTAACCACTTGTCCACCTATCCATTTGCTCAGTTTCTATCTCATGACCAACTCATAACCACTTATGCACTTTCTATCGCATGATCTATACTTAGTATCCTATGTACTTTGTGCGAGCTCGTGCATCTCCCCTAATACAAACAAACAAACAAACACACACACAATAACAACAACAGACCTGTAGCTACAGAAATCGCACTTGTATTTACGTATCTGATCGTGCGTTCTGACGTGCCTCTTCAGATGTGCCTAGTGAAAGTGTCGGGTGTAATGGAGGTGGTAGTGGTGGTAGCGGTAGTGGTGGTGGTGGTGGTAGTGGTGGTGGTGATGGTAGTAGTGGTGGTGATGATGGTGGAGGTGGTGGAGGTGGTGGTGGTAGCGGTGGTGGTGGAGGTGGTGGAGGTGGTAGCGGTGGTGGTGGAGGTAGTGGTAGTGGTGGTGCTGGTAAAGAGCTATCATTTTGCTACGTATTATTCTACTACATTCTTCTTAATGTTAAACTCTATTTATTGCAGGCCATGAATATATACGAAGAGAACATGTGAACACAGTGTGAGCCTATACGATATAGCCTATAGCCTATAGCATATAGGACATATAGCCTATAGCACATAGCCCATAGCCTATAGGACATAGCATATAGGACATATAGCCTATAAGTATTACTTAGATATTGTCCATTATTAATATTTTACAAAAATTCACATTTTTTATTATACACTTATTTAAAAAAAATATTCTTTTTAATTATTCACAATAATTTTATAAATAATACTAATTATTTGAATTGTATTGAAGTAATACTATGAACATTTTTTTTTAATATTTAATATTTATTTGTCTATATATATATATATATGAATAAATGGAAAATATTGCTATTGAGATATTATTTTAGGTTTAAAAATTAAAACTGTATACTTTTTTTGTAAATTCATATTAAAAAAATATGTTAAATTTAAATAAATTTCAATTATATGAAATAAATATTTACGCTTACACAAATTTCGAGATTACATTTTTTTAGCATTCAAAATATTGTCAAAAATTAAATTGTTTTTTATTGTTCATTATATCACCTATAATATACTATTTTAATTATTTGAATTAAAAAAACAAAAGGGAAAGTCTTAGTGGTTGTGGTAAGTAGTAGATTGTTCTAAATACACGTGTTAATAACTATATGTTTTACAATATTACTACACATATTCTATAATAAAATATTGACTATAAATGAAAATATATTAGAAAATTGTATGTATTAAATAAATTTTGTATTCACTTATTTTCATTTTCGTATATTGTAATCTACATTTTCTGAAAAATTATATTTTCTTAATCGACTAGAAATAATCACAAGATTAGAATGTAGTAAATGTTTGAGCTCTAACCTTACGAGTGAAGTTCTTAGAACATGTTGCACAAGAGTAATGTTCTTCTGGTGGCATGTGAACCATCTTCATGTGAATCTTCAGGATATACTGATCCTAATTGTGGTTTAGAATATAAGTAGGACATAGTTTAGCTTATAAGTAGGCCTTTTTTCTGCCTTCATTAATAGTATTTATGTTCATAAACAATTTATAATACAATGTATTAATAATATATAATTAGATATTATTTATTAAAAATTGTCAAAATATATTAATATATTTGGATTGAAATTATAGAATTATTTAAATGATAAACTAAATTGTGGTAGATGTAATATATATTTAATAAATGGCATCATTATAAAATTAATTGTCTATCCATTTAGATCATATGAGTCATATCATATGACAGTAATTCAGTAAGGTGACTTGTATTACCCCCCTTTATTACTGATAAACGGAATGTTAAGGCTTCTAGAATATCTATGGGTGATTCTAGAATGAAAAGCTTTCATTATAGGTCAAAGTACACACTTATTGCGTAATACACTCTAGATTGTTCTAAGGAATTAGATTTGTACACAAAACATGAACAGCGCCACCTACATAGGTTGTTATTGAGGTGGACAATTGTGTTGTTTATAATGTTAATTTGTATCATACTATACAATTTTAAAATGTAAAATAAAATGTTTTAGATTATTATTAATATGATGAAAAATAAGTGTTCATTGTTAATATATAACAGCGCAATAGTATATTTTGGTTTTAATGCTATACACATCTATGCGGATATAAAAGATAACTTATATAGCATGTCATTTAATATAACAAACACTGTTTCATATAAACTGTGTCAAATCTATTTCAGTGATTCTATACTACCTATTAATTACGCTGCGTAGCCCCTTATCTTTGGTAAGAATACTATAATGGGTGCAGCATATCAAGGGAAGGGTTGTCATCAATACCCCTACATACTATTAGTAATGTGATAGATCATCTAATGGATACTATCATGGATAAGTGAGGCAGTCAGTTGCTGCCGAATACTAATGTGGATGACTGGGTCCTATAAGTTGAGGTGGTCTAAACGAATTATAGGCGCTGTTTTAGAGGTCAAATGCGGTCAGATGCAGACGAATATTTATACATATGGTTTTTGAGCGACTATTAGAAAGTTTAACCTCAGCTTATTGAAATTGATATTCTAACTTTTTTGAATTTAGTATTTAATATGAATAAACTATTGAATATGAATTTAGTATTGAATATGAATGAACTATTCACAGATAGTGATGTACTTGCCTCCTCACCGATGCGCCGCTAATACCGCAGCAGAGCGTGACTAAAGCCTACAGAGATGATGACCTTGTGACTGACTGACCTTGTAGTTCTTACCGCAGATGTCACACTTACAGGAGCCAGTCTTATGTCTCCAGCTGTGTCGTGTCAGCACGTAGCAGTATTCAGAGGTGAAGTCACACACGGGGCAGATGTTGCGGGGGTGAAACTCCTAATCGGGGGGGCAGGGGTTAATAAGTGGGGTGGGGTGATTAATAAATGGGGTGGGGGGTTCAATAAGTGGGGTGGGAGGGTTAATAAGTGGGGCGGGAGGGGAGGGTTATTATTGATTATGATGGTGAGGTATAAATTGTAATACTCATGGGCGAGGGTAGCTATTAAGGGTGATATGGGGATTTGAGGGATATTACTGAATGTTACCTCTACAATAACCTTATCTATTCTCACCTAAACAATAATGTATAGCTATGAAGATGATGTGTGTTCACTCTGAGTGGCATCCTAGTGTCACATATGACATCCTAGTGTCACATATGACATCCTAGTGTCACATATGGCATCCTAGTGTCACATATGACATACTAGTGTCACATATGACATACTAGTATTACATATGGCATCCTAGTGTCACATATGGCATCCTAGTGTCACATGTAAATAGGAACACTCTACTTTCACTATAAATTTTCTCTAGCATTTATTATTTGGCTAATTGCCAACATTGTTGCCAAAATTTGCCAAAATGTAATATATTAAGATTATATATATATATATATATCTATTAAATTACGTTTTTTTATGATTCCATTCTAATCTGCACCTATTCTCTTAAGACTAATTGCTAATTAGGCATCAGTTGCATTCTGGGCTTCGGACTCAGAAATATTTACTTTCAGTGGTGACTTAATTTTGTCAATTTATCGATTACAGATATGCTAAATATTTTTGTAATTTAAAAGGTTGTAACGGCGTGATGAAATCACTGGACCGTAACGTACGCAATGGGATGCTATACCGATGGATGACCTTGAAATGTGAGAGCATCTTTTGTTTAGTAGTGGTCAAGTGTGGGCAACATTTGCACTTGTTGATCACAGAGTGGTGAACGTCCTTTAGATGTGATTGGTATTCTTCATTGTAGTACGACTGTCGTGGTAGTAGTTGTAGTGGTAGTTGTAGTAGTGATATGTGAGTGTGTGTGCTAGATTAGTGATATTACGATACAGTGTACAGCTAAGAGTGATCATTCAACTGAATATGGTTCCTCCAATATGCGTGTACTAAGAGCTTAACAAATAAGTCAAAAATAAGTTTTAATAATATTTGATCATACTCGGGCTGGTGATAATTCCTAGAAGTTTAACATAGAGAGAATACGAAATTTAATTTGGGAATTTCAAATAATACTATAAAATTTATAATAATTATTTTTATATTATGAAATTTTAATAGCATATAGAATAAGTATGATAATTATGGAAAATAACAAAATTTAATTTTTTACCTATAAATGAAATGAAATTAACGACATTTCTAGGATTTTTTTAAAAACTCAAATATATAAACGACATTTTTTTTTACAATTTATTTGTTTATCTAAATAATATAAAAGGTAAAATTAAAAAAAAGATATTTAATTTATAAAAATATAATATCTATACCACTTTTACTATATTTATTGAGAAAAAATCATTATATTTTTTTCACTTTGTATGAAATATGTTTATAAATCAGATATCACAAACCTGGTGGTTACATATGGAGCATCTAAACGATGAGAGGATAGCTGCTTTGTCTATATGATGGTCAGAGGTTAAATATATCATCAAACGCATTTCTATCTAGTATACAATAATATATGTGTATGTGTATATGAACGTAAAAGTATGATTTATTGTAAAACACAGTGCTACGGCACTAAAGAAAGATAGTACTAATTTTATAGTTTGCTATATGAACGATGCGTTATGGGTTAGGGCTCTGGAACGATGTTGTATGTAGGGGGGACCAACTAATCAAAATAAATGTTGTGGTAAAAGTGGGGGGGGACCAATACATAGGAGGTCCCCCTAGTTTTAAAGTGGGGGGGGACATATCCCCCCCCCTGTTACATCGCCACTAGTTATGGGTAAGGGAAACCTTGAAAAGTTTTCTCTGCGTCAGTCAACACCTTGCGCTGTTCAGTGTTGTGAACTGTTGGATACATCATGGTTAACAAGTGGTCAATACACACACTGTAAGCACAGAGAGTCTATCATGTGCTATTAGTAGTACATGTAATGCGTTATACAATATATCAATATATAAAGTATCTAATTAGATATAGCAGGGGTGTACTGCTCTAGACATTGAATACATCACTGTAAAGGTATCATAGAGCAGGTTACCATTACGGTAGAGAGAAGGACACGCCCCCTGTCAATCTAGTTAGCTAAACTCTCTTGTAGTGTACCATGTATTACCCTGTATTGCCTTAGTGAATAACCCGCAGGTTGCAAACAACTTCTCCTACCCTCACTGATATGCACACAAGTCTGCATACACACTCACCAGGGTATGCGTTTGTGAATCTAACTTCATTTTTAAATTACAATTATACTAAAATATATTTTATGATATTTGTAATGTATCCGAATGAATATGATGATATTTTACACTTTACTTATTGTCAGTAGGTATCGAATCGATAACGTTTTTCACTTTCATTGATTCTCCTTAGATTTTGTCTATAAAGTGATTTCATTGACATACACCTACACACGCATACACCTACACACATACATATACACACATGTGTACGCGCGCCTATAGATGTGGTGCTAACACACTGCTACTACAAACCATTGACTATGTCCATAGCAGAGGCACAGATTTCTGTATAGTTTACAGCTTCGATTTGATTGGTCAGTAGCGAATCCTCTACGAGAGAGATAATCGTGTATGTGTATTTGTATATATGTAGCGAGTATAGCGAGTGAGTGGGGGGTGTTACCTTAATGTAGTATGTATGGGGTTCATAATGAATATTGGGGGGGTAATGTCGGGTGGGGGGGGGGGGGGGGGGTACTAACTAATAGGGGTGCCATCGGTATGACTCACCAGGGTAGCATCGACTACGTCTACTAGCTCGACGTTGTCCAGCATCTGCGCCCCGGCTGCCATTGTGGCTCTGGCAGGGGGACCTGTTTGTAGTCCTCCTGTGTAGCGGGGGTGAGGGGGTGAGGGGGTTAGGAAGAGTGGGGGAGAGTGAGAGGGTAAGGGAGAGAGAGAGATAAATAGAATAGGGTAAATAGAGAGATAGGGTTGGATAGTGAGAGAGTGAGAGAGAGTGAAAGAGAGAGAGAGGGTATGATGAAGAAAGAGAAAAAGATTGAGAGAGTGTGAGAAAAAGAGAGAGAGAGAGAGAAATTGAGGGTGAGATGGAGAGAGATAGAGTGAGAGATAGAGTGATATAACTACCATTGATATAAGTGGATAAGCATTGAATGTGTGGCACTTTGCGCTAGAAGAAGATAGAAGTCACTTCTATCAAATCCTACTGTTTAATATTTGATATAGATAATATGACTAATATGCAATCAAAATAACGGATGCCATTTTGTTAATTTATCTAGAAAGTTCTATTCGCATATCTATCTGTTAGGTGCGTTACGGGCTTCTATTGCACAGGTCCACTTGTATCTCTCTAGATCCATGGTTACTACCATAGAGCAAGAGAAAAATAGAGTGGTAATATTCAAAGCCTGACAGAGTAAGCCAATGCGGAAATAAAAAATCAGCCATCTTGCGGTGACCAAATATTAAAATATAACAACAAAAATAAAAAATTAAATAGGTCAAATCCGCAATTTTGCGGTGACCAAATTAGATTGACGCTTTCCGCATATCAGATACCTTGTTTACTACTGTATTTCTCTCTAGCTCTATGGCCTTACTACATACAACGTGATACATGCTATGTGATAACCTGTATTTGTGGCGTTGGGGGAGATAAGACTGTTCGTAGGGTACACAATGCAATCTGTAGGCAAACATCAACGATTACTGATTATATACATGAGTGGATAGATAGTTACTGTAATACTACTACTGGTGGTGGTGGTATAGAGATAATGGTTCTGGCAGCAGATTGTTAATGTTAATGAATTCAATACAGTGAATTGCATGGTATTCATTATCAGATAAATTCTCAGGTACCCTATCCTTACATAGTTCTATTATATATAAAGTGTATAAAGAGATACTCTCGACTACCCATCACAACCATGGCTGATGAAAAGGCACTACTATTTGTTATCAATAGTTATAATTGTTGTAGTAAAACTAGTAATGAAATGGTACAGGTATGATGAAGTAGATTTGTTAAGTAACTAACTTATTAGTCAGATATTCTATTTGATATTAAAAATAATGGTTTTGTGGAGAATTAACATATAATTACAAATTTTATAATAATATAATATGTTTATACTATAA
The DNA here is from genome assembly GCA_964019155.1 of Osedax fenrisi. Taxonomy (NCBI): domain Eukaryota; kingdom Metazoa; phylum Annelida; class Polychaeta; order Sabellida; family Siboglinidae; genus Osedax; species Osedax fenrisi. The sequence continues at coordinate 121,620,564 of OZ025239.1, read as the reverse complement.
ATAATTAATAAACGTCTGTTATATGTTCGTGTGAAGTCAGTGGTAATTTAATGATTACAAATATTACATAACATTCAAATAAACCGTGACATAACTATAATACGATGTCAACTTATATTTAATGTCCCAGATTAGCTTATATCTAAACTAAATGTAATCAACAATGGTATACAAATAGTGCTAATAATAAATAATAATTCTAGTTTTACTTATAAACAATAGCATAGAGGTCTATAGAGATTTTAGTGAGTAGAAGCTCAAGAACCTGATATCAAGAAATCAAATATAATATTAACTTACGCTATAAGAGCATTTAGATATAATTTCTTCATTAATAAGAAGATATATTTCATTAATTTATTATATATATCCTATATCCTATATACTATATAGTTATATACATGACATTCATTATTCTACAGCAAATTATATATCCATTTTAAATCATTGTTATTCGTTCATTTGTTTCCTACTTATTTTTATTTTCTATAGACACTCATAATCACCGTGTGAGGTCAATAAAACAAATAAGTAATATAACGACTGCATGGCTCGTAGGGTAGACTAACTGGTGTTGATGAGGGTGATCTGTTTCTCTGGGATGGAGATGACCGAAGGGGTGTTGCAGTTTGCACCCTCTCCTGATATCAGGCGCGTAGCGGGTAGTAGTTCTGGTATGTTAGACTTTAGGTGTACGTTCTAGGGGTTAAGGGATCAATATAAGGATTAGGGTTAGGGTAGGGGTTAAGGTGGTGGGCTAGTAGTGGTTCAGGTATGTTAGACTTTAGGTGTACGTTCTAGGGGTTAAGGGGTCAATATAAGGGTTAGGGTAAAGGTAGGGGTTAAGGTGATGGGCTAGTAGTGGTTCTGGTATGTTAGACTTTAGGTGTACGTTATAGGGGTAAAGGGGTCAATATAAGGGTTAGGGTTAGGGTAGGGGTTAAGGTGGTGGGCTAGTAGTGGTTCTGGTATGTTAGACTTTAGGTGTACGTTATAGGGGTCAAGGGGTCAATATAAGGGTTAGGGTAAAGGTAGGGGTTAAGGTTGTGGGCTAATAGTAGTTATGGTATGTTAGACTTTAGGTGTATGTTCTAGAGGTCAAGGTAGCGGGCTAGAGGTTATGATGATAATACTAGTGGGTAATGATGCTAGATTGGGCTAATGCTAGAGGTGGTAGGGCTAATGTTAGAGGTATTGGAGCTAATAGTAGGGTTGGGTCTACCTTTAAAGGGGTCATCATGATGGCTTGCTGGTTACCAGAAGCAGGGATTATGAACGCAGGTAAGATGTCACCATTATCTGGGAACCTCTTTCTGGGTCTTCCTCTTCCACGCTTCACTGATTACCATGTATTATTAGCTATTATTAGCTAATTTTTAAATTTTTTACTAAATCGAATAAATAAATTATCAATGGAATAATAAAAAAAAAAAAATTATATTATATATTTGTATCATCATCATATGAATATAATATTATAAGTATTGATATAGCATATATTTGTTCAAAAAATTACTTTTATTGATCATTTTAACAACAAATTAATTTTGTGGTAAACTAGTCGTAAATTTTTTTGTTAGAAAAATTATTATTATTTTTTTTTATTATACCTCGTAGATATCAATTATAGGCTCACAACAAAGTTTGATCCTTAATTAAAATAAGTTATCAACAAAATAGTCAAATCACTTTAATTAACAAATTTTAAAAATTAAAATTAATTTGAAATTTTTAAATATTGTTATACTTTATTAATATTATAATATATTTATACACTTATTTGCCAAATATTTTATATTTATGACAACGCGCACTTGTACAAATATATAAAATACATAAGAAAAAATTTCTATTTATAGAAATTTACATTGTAAAATAAATGCAAATATTTCTTCATTAAAGTGTTTTCGTTTTACCAATATTATATATTTGTTGATGAAATTTCATAAATATGTTTATTATGACATTTATGACATACTGTGAGCGAGATAGCAAAACTTTCAAAAACGGGCTCCCCTACTGTACAGTGTACTTGTGTAGAAACAAGGCCTTAGATATATCATTTTTTCGTGAAAATTGATGTATAAATTGAAGGCCTAATTACAATACTATATTCAACGTTATCATCAGAGAGGATAGCATTATTAAACTTAATTATTTAGCAAATAAATAATATAATTTATATATTAAGATATATAAAGAAACTTTAGATATTTTTACAACATATAATGCTATTTCTATCGGTAGAGGTCAATAGAGGTCACGCACGCACGAGAAGGGGGCGGGGCTTACCTGGAAGTCCTAGATCCGCTAGGAAGTTCTGCATTTGATATTTGTGCAGCTGCTTAGTTTTATCTTGAAGGTTATCTGTGGGGTACAGAAGGGGTACAGAAGGGGTACAGAAGGTATGCACTGCATAGCTATGCTAGCAAGCTACTGATGTGTATATACTTAAGATCGGCTGTAGTACATTTTCAGATACGAAATCAAATACAAATACATGGGTGATATTTTATTCGAATATAAATACAAATAAACTTTATAAAATACATGCGATAAAGTAAAAGTAAAATATGAATATCTATACTGTGGGATGACATAGTCTGGCAAGATTGGGAATTAGAGATTATTGGTTAGGTGATTTCGGAAAACTCTAAAGTATAGCTAAATAACATTATTTATGATAATAAAATTAATGATTAATCGGTATATGTGGAAATACTATTAGTATTCATCAATATACTAACTTAATAAATATTATTAATTAATTGAATTGGTATATATCAAAATAATAGATATGCAATTTTATTTGAGATGAATAGCGAAGTGGTCTACGATGAAGAGAAAAGTAATTTGTAATGTGTTAGTTGTAATGTGTTATTTAATACATTTTAATTTAATACTATTACTTTAAAATACTGATGCGTATGCAATTTATATAAATAAATCAAGAAGTGATTGTACAGGGATTGAGCCTGCCTTACGTTCTTAAGGGACTGTGTTAACATGTATTGAATGATAGATACACATGCTAGCACAATTAAGAATAGCTATTAGAACAATATTAAATGTTTTTTTAATTTACGTTATATGTTAAAATGATATGATATACTTTTATATTATTTATATATGTATATATGACATTTTTATAGTATATATTAGTATATATATCTGGTGTATCTTTGATACAATACGATTATTACATTTAATATACCATGATAACATATTAACGTTTATTAATAAGAGTATTACTCTAAATCATGATATTTAACTATTACATAAAGTTATCTTTTATTACATTTTTTTAATTATTAATTTTATACATATTAAAATCTAAAATGTATATATATATTGATACTAAAAAAACTGTTGATTTTTTACATTCATAAATATATTAAACTTATTAAAATTCTATATAAAATTTTTGTTTTTAATTAATAATTAAATATATTTTCAGTGCATTTGATAATATAAATACAACAATGAAATACAAATACAAATACATCAAATTAGTGTATTTAAATATAAATATAAATACATATTTGAGCCCATTCCTTGTGTGCACACACTAGTATATGTATCATGTACTTTGATATACATATGCCTACTAGTATCTATTATATTATCTATTATATTATACTATATTTTCTATTATATTATATTATATTATCTATGTATTATTTATTACAATGGCTGTAAAAATATAAATATATTACAAATGTTACAGATCATTATAGAGACTACTACAGGTCTAAATAAACACAAATGTAATGATAACTAATTAAATACCTAGTAAGGGGTGTGTCTTCGTGATTTTAGTCAGCTGATCGGATGCTTTAACCAATGGAGCGCTGCTTTCTTCATTTTCGCGCGCCGCTTTATCCGCAGATATTTCGTAATCTACGTGAGAAGGTCAGGGTTAAAGGTCACGCAGCGTAACACACATTAGTGTTGTTATTATTATCATAGTCTAGCGGTGATGATGATCAGTGAGGTAAAGGACACGCTGTAGGACGTAACCTTGTAGAGAGCGAGCCATTATCCTGGTTCTGGTGCTGCGTCGGCATGTATCTGTCAGGTGTCAGGTGTTGTTATACAATTATTGTATAAAGGTGTAAATAATCAATTATTGTATAAAGGTGTAAATAATATGACTTTATTACGCGTTACGATGTTGTTGTATCTGCCAATAAATAAGGAATGGCCTTTTCTAGAAATAACATAAAAAGTATATTTTATAACGCATTATTATATAATTAAAATATATAAAATTAATTATTTATTGTGTAATCAAACAACGGAACTGGTATACAATTAGTTATCATGTTTTATAAGTTTAATATCGAAAATACATCTTTAATTACACACCGTTCTGAAATTAATTTTTTATTTGTATAATTTTGAATGAATTTTACATTGAATAATTATAGAGCACTGTATATATAACTATGTATTAACATGATAATATGACTTTTATGGTTATTTTTTTAATTTTTTTTGATATATATAAAAAAAAATATATATATATAAAATTATTATCTTATGTATATAAATATTATGAAAAATAGTTATATGAAAAATAATATATATAGAAATAATTTTTAAAAATTATTATAAATTTGTATGTATATATATATATATTTATATATGAAATATACTCTATGATTATGATGAATGATTATGATGAATGACCACTGACATGCACAACTCACCTAAGTCAGTGTCTACATGCTAACTCATACTGCACTCATTTAGTGTTTAGTATAGGCTTTGGTGTCAATAAACAAGTATCGAACTACACAGCTATTGTTTAGGTGGATACCAGTGATGACTTGTGAAATGTTAATTTAAATAATTATTTATAAATAGCAGAATTGACATCGCGTACGAGATCATCAAACAGCCTGAGATCACTGGTTACAGTTTAGATATTAACCATTGTTTGAGTAAGGGGAGGTGAGGGAAGCGGTGGACATGTCGGATATGTCAAACTCTTCCAGACTTGACTGAGAGTTCACATGATGCATCTTCCTCCTGTCTAGTAGTAGTAGTAGTAGTAGTAGTAGTAGTAGTAGTAGTAGTAGTAGTAGTAGTAGTAGTAGTAGTAGTAGTAGTAGTAGTAGTAGTAGTAGTAGTAGTAGTAGTAGTAGTAGTAGTAGTAGTAGTAGTAGTAGTAGTAGTAGTAGTAGTAGTAGTAGTAGTAGTAGTAGTAGTAGTAGTAGTAGTAGTAGTAGTAGTAGTAGTAGTAGTAGTAGTAGTAGTAGTAGTAGTAGTAGTAGTAGTAGTAGTAGTAGTAGTAGTAGTAGTAGTAGTAGTAGTAGTAGTAGTAGTAGTAGTAGTAGTAGTAGTAGTAGTAGTAGTATTACAATTACTATATGTTAATAGATACAAACTTTTGATAGGGGTCGCACATTTCTTATTGATTACAGGGTAGGCCATCAGTTTGTTGGTCTGTTTGTCCATCTTTAGCAGACATTTCTTCTTTTCAATCTACAAGTGAGGTGATTATACAGTGTACAGTGGGGGGAGGCTTGAGCAATGTCATGCACAGATATATTGTAGTGTATATCTCATAGAGTGATCACCCTCAAAGTCGACACATAAAGACCATGTTAATTTAAAGTCGTTAAGCGAATAATGATAGAGATATAGCTAAGGATGCACACACTATTATAACGCACACACCGTATACACAACCATGTTCTATTCGCTTCAATATTATATCACAGTCATTATAATGTACTAGTTGTGTTGCTTATAGCCTACTTGCCAGTAGAGATGTGTACATATTGCATCATCAGTGATGACTCATTACGCTGACTAAGTGCGTGACTAATAGTGAGGTATTATGTAATATCTACCAGCAAGGACATCACTTATGCGTGTTCCCTATTTACTGACAGTAGTGGTAAGATAGGGCTCTCATGTGTGCGTCGCTAACACTGATATCTACACTCTTCAGTGACCTATATGTGTTTGTGTGTGTGTGTGTGTTGATTACACGACTGTTTACTGTCTGTGTATCTATTCATATGTGTGAGTGTGTGTGTGTGTGTGTGTTTGTGTGTGTGTGTGTGTGTGTGTGTATGTGTGTGTGTGTGTGTTTGTGTGTGTGTTTGTGTGTGTATGTGTATCTATTCCTGTGTGTTTGTGTGTGTGTGTGTGTGTGTGTGTGTGTGTTTGTATACTCCTACTCCTCGTTCTCCAGGTGGTGTGAGATGACATACAGTGAAATCACTCAACCGTGAAGTAAAATTATCAATGCTATTCATAAGCGATGTGCTCGGTTAGGTTGATGATGTAATATATGCTGTAATGGATGATGTAATAGATGACGTAATAGATACTGTAATAGATGCTGTAATAGATAACGTAATAGATGATGTAATAGATGCTGTAATAGATGACGTAATAGATGCTGTAATAGATGCTGTAATAGATGCTGTAATAGATGCTGTAATAGATGCTGTAATAGATGATGTAATAGATGACGTAATAGATGATGTAATAGTTACCATGACGACTGTTTCATCGGCGAGGACAAACGGTTCGCTGGCTGTGTCCTTCTCGATGATTGACGCGATACATTTATCTACTATTAACTGTGTGTGTTTGGGGGCATGTGTTATAGGTGGCTGAGGTAGCATATAGCGTAGTGATGATGGTGATAGTGTCGGGTATGATGATGATAATATATTTATACATCACATTGTAACAGTAAACCATAGATATAAAGAAAGTGGATAAGCAATTGACGCACGCAATGCATGTAAAAGATAAACACGTGAATGACACTTTTATCGATAAATTAACAAAATGGTATCAGTGATTTTGATTGGATATTAGTCATATTATATATGTCAAATATTAAAACAGTAGGCTTTTCGTCGAAATAGATTAAAGTGACTTCTATCTATATCAATGGATTTAGATTATAAATATCAATAAAATAGTATGATATCTTCAATTTAAATACACGAAATTACAAGGAATGTTGATATGATGTATTTTAAATATATAATTTTATTTTTACTATAAATAGTACATTAAAATTGGTAGTAATTATCAATATATATGTATAAATAAATATTATTATGAATAAAAAGTAGTGGGCCAGATAGTGGGTTTCGACTGCAGCACTCGTAGCGGATAGTGCCATACACTACATTCAATTGCTTATCCACTTTCTTTATATCGATGCAAAAAACATATTAATAGGTAGATTTCTATTTAATTTATTTATTTCTATAGTATACGTCGTTACTAACAAACATTGCCATTTCAATCTATTATTACCTATCTTTATAAATAAACTAGTTATACTAGAATACAGATAACTTTACATACTAACTTGGTTGTTGACTATATCTATAGCTCCATTCAGAGCTGCATCATCTATCCGCTCCGAGTCCTTGTCTATGGCTAGTATCTGTGTCTGAAGAGAGGTAGAACACTGGTTATATTACATATAATACATGAGGCTAAACATGAGCTGTGGTGGTGCGCTCATGCAATGATATCAATCTAAACTAAAATATCATTATTCCTGAATTATTATAATAAGTGTTCGAGTTGTCTTAAATATAATACAGAAATATTGTTTTACTTACAAATTCGCGTATAAATAAATCTAGATATAAGATCGAATGAACGCGTACTAGAGATCCACATTTCTAGTAGTTCAAATAGTGAAGATTATTTTCGAGGCGACATTTGAATCAAATTTATATATAACAAAATTGTTATAACAATTTAATATAATTTATATTGAATAATTTATATTGAAATGTACGAGTGATATGCTAAGGGGTGTGTTCACATCGCGGTCAACAAGCACAACGTTGGGTTTGCTTTTGATGTTTAAACATGTTGATAACTAATGCTTACATAGACGTATGATTATAAATCCATATACGTATATATATATATATGATCGGCTCTCGTTAAAATCATGGATGCCTTAACATATATTAGAGCGGCTTCGAAGGGACATTAGAGCCATATATTGTTATAAGTGAAAAATGTCATTCAAGTTCGTGGATGGGATGAAAGGACTCCACCAAATAACAATAACAATATACTTATACATAAATATATAGCGGAGGTGGTGTTGTGATAGAGGTTAGAGGTTAACCTGTTTAGTATCCGTGTCCGCGAGTAGAATAGGCAATGAATCTAGGCTCGCAACTGTTAATCATGAGTCATATTAGTTATGTATTAGATAGGCGATATTAGAATATGAGTCATATCGTTCCGAGTCAATTTGTACCGAGTGTTTTCGTACCACAACAAATTCAATTTGACTTCATGCGGTACACTATTTTTGGTACAAATTGACTAGGGATGAAATGACTATAACTCCATTTTATACTCTACATTGCATAGACATAATTCAGTATGCTTGTCTACATTATTAACATCTACTCATTGGCCATGGTTATAATCATTGATACAAATCAGGCGGTACATAATAATGTTAATTTACGCATCAGTATTATTCGGATTAAAGTTTTATTTAGAATCTAATCGTAATTAAAACATTGATATTAATATGTTTAGTCAGCTAATGATTGCATGATTGCCTCTATATAATGACTTCAATACTTGTTAAAGTTAATTATATATAATTTTTATAAATGTAATACTCTTGTAATAACTATAACAAGGTAAAGAGTGATAGATAGTATTATCAACTTTCGATGCATTAAATAGAGGAAGATATAGGTTAACAACAATGTAATGTATTATATGATTATGTAATGTATTATATAATAGGGAACAAATCTAGAAAAAATATCATTTCTCGAGCGATTTCAAAAAGTTTACGTATAAATTAATCATATTATAATACGTTAATTAAAATGTTAATTAAAGATATATTTCCTAATTATCTATTTAGATCAGGTTTGTTGGTTTTTTTACGTTTTTTTTTGGTTTATTTAGTTTTTTTGTGACGAATATTTGTTTTTTTATTTATTATTTAATAAGTGTTATTTATAAATTGTTATATTAAATGTTATTTGTAATAAATACTTCGATAGATATTTGATTATTGTTAGATATTTCGTGTATATTATATTAAAAAGATATATAATGTAGATATGTTTTAAATAAACATAAATTATCTTACAAATCTAACCTAGTGTATATATTTTGTTATTAATTCATCCATAAAAAATACTTTAACTTTAATGTACTTTTTACTAATTATAAATATATATATATATATATATATATATATATATATATATATTATATTTAAATGATATATATATATAAGCTCATATGAAATATTCAAAATTCAAATATAAATTATGATATTGTGTTTTATTGTTGCCAATATCTGTTTTCATGAAATAATGAATTCACACTAACAGTGCATATAAAAAGCTATGCATATCAACATTTCTATAGCTATATTATTATTATTTTGTACATTATACTGAGAAAATCTGTTTATATATTACAATAGAGATTTCATGAATATTATTTTCTAATAATAGTAAAAATACAATTTCTATAGAATAAATGACAATAAATAATAATTTAAAATTGTAATTTATATAAAAGAGGCTATATATAATAAATATTATAAATATATCTCTATTATAGTATACATGGCAAATTAGAAATATAATTTGAAAAAAATAGATTGATTCAATTTTTATAATTCTGGGCAATATGCTATTAATAGACCATATGGTGCCTATTTATTTACATGGTAAACTGTGAAATGACACTGTGACATTTTATTTTATTTTGTCACCAATTTTATAAAATCCAATACATCATAATTATATTTTTTAATATTGTACCTCTGGAATTGTGCATACATATGTTATTTATATAAAGTAAAATAACTTATGTGAATTTCTTATGAACATGGCAACAAAATATATTCTGAGTAAAGCGCATTTGAAAAGTTAACAATAAATAAATTCAATAAAATTCAAATAAATTATAAAGTAATAAAATTATACATTTAGCTAATATAAAATTAATATTATAAAGTAATAGTTTTATATTTTCTTATCAATATATAAATGTTATTTTAAAAAAATGTATATATTAGATCATTGTTTAGATGAACGCACGCCTCCCCCCTTAAATGAATACATTTATATAATACACATGATCTATATAATTATTAATAATATTGATAGATTTGTTGATTTTTATTGTTTTTATTATAGTTTTTTTGTTTTTTTTTGATTTTTTGGTTTTTTCTAAAAACGATAAAAATCAATAACACTGCCTTATATAATTAATATTTATACTAATTTTAAATGATATAATATTGAAATTAATATATTTATCAATAATTGTATACAATAATCAAAAAAACCAAAAAAACCGAACAACCCTGATTTAGATAATCAGTTTAATAGATGAAGGGTCAGACAGATATGTTAACTTAGTGTGTGTATATATTACACTAAATGTACGTTATACGTACATATACTATCGTTATAGAACGTTACACATATACTAGGCCTTTCATCATACTACGATGCAACATATCGAGTAGCTAATAGCTATATATATAAGTATAATAATATATGGAAGGTAAATTATTGTGAACGTTTCCACAGACTACACTAACATAATTAGTAGAAAGTTACACGCATCATAATTATTTATCGCAATATACTATTTAAAAAATATAAAATCATTTAAATATGAACAAATTATTCGATAGATATCCAATTTATCGCTTATCTTTATTTGACATCTAATGTACATCACAATAACAAAACTATATATATATTTAATAATTTGTTTGTTGATTTATAATTATTTTTGAACTAATTTATATCAGTACTTATATAATATATATAATTTACTTAATATTATACATTTTTTTCGATTATAATATTCATCAAATAATGTTTCCTATATATTGTAGATATACATTGTATATTTCTATGTTAACTTTGGGAAAATAATTTGTATATGTACAATAATTAAAAAATATACATTTGTATTGTAAAGTGTATTCCTAGATATATATATATATATATATATATTATATAGAGATATTTAGAATTTGTATACATATATATATTACTAAAAATTTATAATTATTGAATTCTGCAATAAACTTATTATTATATAATAAGCATATATTTAGATCCACTATTACATATTGATTAGTTGCTAGTTTATAAATTATAAAAAAAAAGAATATTTAATTTATCTTAAATCTAACAATGATAACATTTCCATTCGATTCTAAGTTAAATTTAAATTTGCAATCATTAGCGTAATAATTGATTAAACAAAATTGAGATTTATTAAAATTAAATATACCACTAGACGAGAATATATGTTTCATAGGTAGTATACCAGTAGTATGGCATCCTCACGAATAGGCTTAATGCATGTGTGTATACTGGATACGTTACAGCAGCGCAAGTGTTCACTAGGGCTGACTAGATAACACACACACATGCGTGTAAGAGGTGTATATGCATCAATATTATATAGTATAGTATAGTATAGTATATTCGCATATTATGAAGTAATCAGTGGTGCTTGTTAGATGTCCCTTACATCTTATAAGGAATGTAGCAATCCCTAGCGAAGTTTAATATATAAACAGTATTAATACAAAACTAAAATGAATCAAGAGTTGGAAGATAGTTATATGATAGGGTTTGATGCTTATACTATAGCAGGACATATGGACAGGCAACAATTGTAGCAATGCAATGAATCAACTGTCCACTGTCCACCTGACCACCTGACCACCTGACCACCTGTATGGCTACAAAGTCTCACCCTATGTATATTCATATGTGTTACATTGTAACGAATCTTACCCATACGGTGGTGATATGGTACCCATTATTAATGTATACGAGCGATACCTGTGCAATACCCACCCCGCCCCTAATCCACTCGGTGGAAGCTGATTGGCTGATGATAAGCAGTAGTCACGCCCCTAATCCACTCGGTGGAAGCTGATTGGCTGATGATAAGCAGTAGTCACGCCCCTAATCCACTCGGTGGAAGCTGATTGGCTGATGATAAGCAGTAGTCACGCCCCTAACCGGGTTGTTCCGCTTCGGCGGCCACGAAATTCTCCAGATTTATGTACAGAAGTTGTTTGTCTCCATCAACGCTAGATACCTGATGTGTGTATGTCGGTGTTGTTGTTGTTGTTGTTATTGTTATTGTTGTTATTGTTATTGTTGTTGTTGTTGTTGTTGTTGTTGTTAAGTAAAAGTAATTTAGACCAAGTCATTAATAATAATAAGTAATAATCTATAATATGTAATTTTCTAATAATATATATCACATATAGATACAAATAGCGAATAAAATACGATATATATAATAGTATATAACCATGGGCATAGAAATAATCATGATGCAAAATAATGTTGGTTGATAAGACATTTTTTAAATGTTGTGTTTGTGTGTATGTGTGTGTTTGTGTATGTGTGTGTACATGTGTGTATGTGTGTATGCGTATATGTGTGTACGTGTATGTGTGCATTGTCTACACTTGATATATAATGTGTATGTGTGTAATATTATATAATAGTTATTATGTATGTATAGTTTTTTGTTCATTTATTAAATATCTATATAACATTAATATAAATATTATCTCGATAAGCTCTGATTCTATAATTACCCTGGTGTAAAAATTTAAATCTGATAATAGTAATAATAATAATAATAATAAAATTTAAAAAGGGATGTAAATATTTCAAAAAATTGATTTTTCGAAAAAAATGAAACATTCAATTGTTAGGTTTCGAAACAAATTTATAGAAACAAAACTTTGGTTATAGATAACAATTAAATAAAAAATTTTGGTTTCATGTTACAAAGAAAGTAATAAAGCTATTATTCATAAAGTTAATGGAAGTACACTGTACTACGAATATATGTATTATACTAAGTACACCATGATAATAATTATTTTATTTAAATTGCATTGCAAATTTATTTGATTATTTGATCAATTTATTTCAATTGAATTTTAATAGTAATATCAATATATTTAACATGTTAGTATTACAACAAATGTTATTAGATTTTTAATAATTTAATAATCATGAAAATGGGAGCTCCTCCCTTTAATGAGATAATCATTGAATTAACTATACTTATTATATCCAATAATAAATAAATAAATAAACTAATGGAATATACAATTATGACTCCCACTGCACTGTGGAGGGAGTCACATGTGCCTCCTATATCTTCAGAGGATATGCAGAGGCTTATGATATAATACCATGTGTACATTGTATGAATAAATTAATGAAATAACCAGATTTTGTCTTATATTGAATACCCGGTTATGTTTCATTGTGCATTTATAAGACTCTGGTATTTTTAAATGAAACATATGCATACAATCAAATACCTGTCTTTCATTCACTTATATGATAATCAGGTACCCAGGTACCTCAGTATACATATATGTATATGTACATATATATGTATATGTAAATGTTTATATATATATATATATATATATAAATATATATATATATAATTATAGTATATTAAATAGTAACTATTAGTTAATGTAAGTTATGCCGGATATTATTATAATTAATAATTTTAATAATATAAAGATTTCAAAATAATACTAGAATACATAGAAGTGATACGTTCCATTTTAAAGCGAGGAAATACTTTAATACTTTAAACAAATAATTGTATAATCTATTGTACACACGATACAATATATTGCATGAACCCATATATACACATATATATATATACACACATATATATATATATATATATATATATATATATATATATATATATATATATATATATATATATATATATACATATATATATATATATATATATATATATATACATATATATATACCAGGGTTGTTCGGTTTTTTTTTATCAAAAAATCCATGGTTTATTTGGTTTTTTTGATTTTTGTATATAACATTATTGATAAATATATGTAGTATGGTAACTACGTAGTATGAATGTTAGGTGGAATATTTGATATAATTTTTTGTAATTGTAAATAGTTGGCGTGGTTTATAATAACTGAATTAACTAACATATATATATTCGTATTATTATATATGATAGCACGAAGTATTGTATACTTGTTGGTATCATATACCTTAATATATATTATATGTATATATACACATATATACATATATTATTAAATTTCCAAAACTCTGGTTTATTCCATTAACTTGCTATTGTCAACTATCTCTATAGAACTGTATATTGACAATGTAAATTTAACATAAATGTATTTATATGCCATTAATTTAACCATTAACCAAGAAATACTTTCTTTATATCAATGCCATTGTTAGAAGGCTGTTATTTTAAACATTAACCTTAAATTGATCTAATTCAAATAAAAAATCCACAAATGGTATTATTCTTGATTTGGAGTGCATTAGTTTCTTGCTATAAAAGCAATTGGGTCACTACAGTTGAGTGATTACACTAGAATCCTTGACATACTTGATCATACTATTTTACTTTTCATTAATTTAATAAATTAAATAAACCTTATATAGGTATCCCAAACATATCTATGTTCTTCCTATAATTAAATACAACCTGACGAGAACTATCATTCTCCGTGGATAACATATTTTTCACACGAGATAACATATATTAATTTTAATATTATTTCATTTAAAATTAGTATCAATATTAATAATAATAGTATATATTATGTATATTATATAAATTATACCTTATAATTTTAAATTATATAAGGCAGTTATATTGGTTTTTATCGTTTTTAAAAAACCAATAAATCAAAAAAACCAAAACAAAAACAACAAAAATTAACAACCCTATCAATATTATTAATAAATGTATAGATTATGCGTATTATATAAATGTATTCATTTAATGTACAAGCCTGGTCGAAAGAAAAATATAACTTGATAGAATTTACTGAATCCTTGTATAAATTATACTACAATACTTTTTAATATAATATACACGAAATATCTAATAATAATCATATATCTTTAGAAGTATTTATTACAAATAACATTCGATATAACAATTTATTAATAATAATTATTTAAAAAAACAATATTCTTCACAAAAAAACCAAAAAAATCAAATAAACCAAAAAAACCAAATAAACCAAAAAAACAAACAACCCTGATATATATATATATATATATATATATATATATATATATATATGTGTATATATCTATATGAACTACAGGGTGGAAACCTGAAAGAACTGGGTGTGACCTTCAGATGATATCTTCAGTATTTCTCCGTCTGCAAAATTCTCCAGGCTCTGGTCGTTTAATTCTAATGATCCATTCTGTCAATAGGGAATCAAAGTAAATATAAATACTGGTTGTAGTTATTTAATAATGCATTAAAAACTTACTTCACTAGTGTAATAATTTACTAATTAGATTTATCTAGAATCTTTAAATGTCGTAAACATGTTTACTTTATTCAATAAATTATTTTCATATTTTAATTTTCATCATTGATATTAACCTATAAATTTCACATACATTTTATAAGCGTATCATTGAGCATATTTATATCTCTTGAAATGATCAGGAAAATACATATAAATATATAAGATATAGATATACAATATAATTGTTAGGGGGACGATGACATAGTATTTAAAAAAAACACTTACAAAAATGTATATATATATGAACAATTTCGAATGTAAATGTCACACGTCCATTTAAATATTACATTGTATATCTATGTACATGTTATAGAACTATATACACTGCAACATAACAATAGTAAATATAATGTAACTAAGTATTAGTGATATATTCAAATACAAATTTATAAAAATAAATAATAATAAAAAGATATTAGCCTTAACAAAATAGTCTTTTACCTGTATTTTACATGTTAACTTGCGAAAGTTTCGCGTTCTCTTAATACCATACGTGTACATTACACCCCAATCCTAGACACCCTGAATGTACACTACTATATTAATACAACGTTAACCAATAGGTATATTATAGATCAGTAGAGGTTTAATGACGGCGTTTGCTTAGGAATATAAGTTAGATAGGTGAACAGAGTATGACTTCACGTTTACATTGTACAAACACTGTGCATACACTGTGCTTTCTAATTGTTTAATCAATGATATATAATAAGAATAATAATATTGATATTCATTATAAGAAGTTTGTTTCTATTTCATTTTCTAGTTTATAATATTGATATGCTTGAATATTGTTTCTAAAGGGCTTCCCAATAAAGGCCTATATAGCCTGTTTGACTCATGTGTTATCACCAGTATACACACGATGTGATACGAGGTGCTTCGACTATCTGTGATGTAATCAACTGATAGATGTAATGGATATGAGTGGAAACTATTGACCACTAATGGCCGTAATACTATCAACTCTTGACCACTACTGGCTGCAATACCATCAACTCTTGCCCACTACTGGCTGCAATACCATCAACTCTTGACCACTAATGGCTGCAATGCCATCAACTCTTGCCCACTAATGGCCGCAATACCATCAACTCTTGCCCACTACTGGCCGCAATACCATCAACTCTTGCCCACTAATGGCTGCAATGCCATCAACTCTTGCCCACTAATGGCCGCAATACCATCAACTCTTGCCCACTAATGGCTGTAATACTATCAACTATTGACCATTAATGGCCGCAATACCATCAACTCTTGCCCACTAATGGCTGCAATGCCATCAACTCTTGACCACTACTGGCTGCAATACCATCAACTATTGACCACTACTGGCCGCAATACTAACAATCAACTCAGTATTGTAGTCTTCTGCTGAGATGTTGCCGATGGTCTCGGCGATAACCTTACTGACGCTGTGACTGTCCAATAGCACTGAGGTATCTGTACAGTATCCATGTAGTGTACGGTATTTAATCGGGTAGACATGTATGTGTAGGTAGCTAGCTAATATAATGAAATGTACGACGTCGGCCATCTTGTGTGTAGGGACCATGCGACTTGGCGATTTATATTTATACAGGGATTTTATTCGTTTAGAAATTTGAATGTTTTTCCGATTTTATTATAAATAAATTAAGATTACAGTAATATCCTACATATGCTCATATATTTATTATAATAACGACATTATTATAACGTAATAGTACATTATATAATATTTATAATAGCTATTTTCACATGGTCATTACTAAAAAAATGGCTAACTAGATGTTTCGTTAAATTGCATAGGCGGTATTCACAAATGCCTATCTACCTAATTATATATCAGTGCTAGAATATGATATAATAGAGTAGAATAGTTAAACTCTGATATGGTATTAATAATAATCTCGCTAGCACGTGTATATGTGTACGTCGTTAAGAGCATCACTAATGAGTCATAATAGTAGGATAATAATAGGATAATAATAGGATAATTTAAATTCTCCGAACAACTGTTCCTAGGAGTGGGTTTAAATTAAATATCTTTATTCGTAGTGAAATTGAGTTTATTAGTATTCGATAAGGTAGAGTTTGACCTCTGCCGGATAATAGCGCCGGGGAGGTCGCGAGTATAACCTTCACCGTCGGGCGATTCGTTCGAGTAATACATAGAGTTGGCGGCGTGTTCACCGATCATAGAATGGCCGGCGTCCATCATGGTGTCGGTGCCCCCGAGGTCAACTAACATCCGAGGCGGCGGTGGCTGGGTTAGGTCGTCCGTCATGGTTACTGTAACGAGGTCAACACGAGGTCACGATGAGGTCAACACGCGGAGAGTGGAGAGGGGTATACGCGCTGTGATTCGTGTGATCGAGTTCACGGTAATTCGCGATCGTAATACAGGTAATAATTCGTAGTATTTTTATAGATTTTTTAATGGTTATTAAATCTCTCTCTCTCTCTCGAGTCGAAGAATACTTTTTACGTTCTCAACGAATATTGCAGTAAAGCGAATCGAACATGGTTAATGTGCACAAATATGATGGCTCAAATTAACCTAGTTACTACTAACATTGCATCGTATATGTATTATCTATTATAAATATATTGTGCGATGAGTTAAAAAAACTATTATATTAAATAAATGAATTTATTTTAAAGATTAAAAAACATTTTATAATTGTATCGAATATTTAATATTATCAGTGATTTAACAGTGATACTGGTAAAAAGGATAATTTTCAAATCATATAAAATGTGTTAGGCGGGGTGGGCTTACGAGAAATAGCATTACGAGAAATTATTACATAATCGTATGGTCATTGAATCAGTATTATTATTACATACATAATACAAATATCCTGTACATACGACGTACACAACTTTATTGCAAAGTATGATATATGTGTCGTACCAGTTTTATATATATATATGATATGTATACACATAATAGATGTGTAAAACATCGCCACATGAAAATTAACTTATTTATAGATTTCCATTTTAAATATTTAATATACTTCTAAAGCGCTGTTCACACGTGAGCAATCTATTCCAGCAATTTCGCAGTAGAATACTTAAGAATTGCAAAATTGTAAAAGTCTATGTTATTTTCTGCGATTATTGTTAAATGTTCTAATCCGAATTTATTCTAGTTTTTGTGATAATTTACGCAATTGGTAAATAAACACGCGCAAAATTATACTGACGAGTATTAATGCATACGCATTTACCTTTCTATGGGTCAATCTATTTATAATCGTTTACTATTGTACGTGATTAAGATTAAGTGATTTAAGCGTTTACGAATGTACGCGTGTACAAAAGTAAGCGTTTAAGAATACGAATTGTGATTATTATGTACTATTGTATACATTATATCAAATAATCATAATTAATAATTATAATTATAATATATAATTATTAAATTATGAATATATATATATATTACCACTTTATGATTATATAATGAACTTATATAATATAATTATATAATTAAGTTCATAAAATGTATGTATTTTTAGGGCGAAAATTGCAATAATAGATTGCTGATGTGAAAAGCGCTGGAGTATTATCCAGGAATTCACAAAGGGCGGGTCCCAAATTCAAAACTGAATGTATTTATATTGTAATAGAGTTAAAGGTGTTACATTAAATCGGATTATATCGAAGTTAAGGCCACCAAGATAATTTTCATATTTAATATGGGCATACCTAAATATTCAAAGATAATTAAATATATTAGTCATGTATGTTAATATTAAATATTCAAATATTGCAATATAAAAACTCGAATATTAAAATATGTAAATGAATATAATGCATATCCAAATGTATAACGTATATACTAATATATACACATATATAGTATATAAGTTATATCATTCAATTAACATATGTTTTACGATGATACGTATAGTTATCAAACATTTTCTGAAGGAAAGAAATAAGACTTACGCGAAATCGTGTAATTCGAATTTGTATATAAAATACCCCAGTACCACCTATATCGGGTTATTTTTAGGAACTATGTGTTGTTTATAATGTAAATTCGTATCAAACTACAACTTTTAAAATGTCTAATAATATGCTTTAAATTAGTATTTATATGATGAAAACTAAGTGTTCATTACTAATATATAACAAACAAATATGATATGTATGTTTAAAATTCCATAAGTATATATTTGGTGAGTAAAAGCTAATTTATATTGCATGTAATTTAATAGAGCAATGAAAACATTGTTGTATGAAAACAGAGCAGAACCTAAATATATTTCAGTGATTCGATACTACTGCTAGCAGTGGCATCGGGTATTACTAAATTACGTTGCATGAAAGGGAATGTTATATCTTTGCTTCGCAAAATTTTTATAGATATTATTAAAATGTCTAAATATTCAAATTTAATAAATATAAATACGGAGATATCATAGCGAATAAATAAACAGATAAACAGTTGTTCAATGAGTATGTGGCTTCAATATTAATTATATTACTCTATGAATGACTTATATTTATAGTAGATTGTTTACTTACAAGTTCTTTTAAATTTATAAAATGTATATAATTAATATTCAAACTTAAAAATCTGTTTACGAGTTTTATTAAACTAGGCACATGATATTAAATAAAAGAAAAAACATTTACTAATTTCACAATTTGTGTAGGCTCACTTCAGATTGTAATGCAGGTAAAAAAAACCTATGAAAATAAAACCAAACTTAAATTCTTTTTGACCCCTCAAAAATTCATAGACTTATACATCTTATAAATAACTTTGAATATTTTTGCTACGGAAAATACAATACAAATAGTAACAATATAAATATATATGTATACATATGTTACTGATAAGTCATTGCATGTATGATTGTCTATAAATAGACATTACCTTACTTACCGGATCGGGATAGTTTCCCGAGCACTTTCAACAATTTTCTTCCACGTCATCCTGTCTTTCATAGCTGTCTTCAGTTCTTCAGTCGTCAGTCCTGTATCATCACATAGCTGTTTTACATAGGTTTTTCTGGGTCGTCCAATCTTTGTTGTACCATGGTTCGGTGTCCACAACAAAACATCTTTTACGATTTCTTCCTCACTTCGATAACAGTGGCCTGCGAAACGTGTTCTTCGTATACGTATTATACTTGTTAGTGGTGGAATATTTCCGTAAAGGCCAATTTTTGTTGGATGCTCTTTCCATGATATATTTAATATGGCTCTCAACATTCTTGTGTAAGTTCTATCGAGTTTTTTCTCATGTTTTTTAGTTAGGGTCCAAGCTTCAGAGCCGTATAATAGAACAGATTCTACCACGGCTCTAAAGAAGTTCCTCTTTAAAGTTGTGCAGAGTGGTGATTTCCATATGGAACTTAACTTGTCTAGAGCTGCCCAGGATTTAGCTATTCTTATTTTTATTTCTTTATCAGTCGATTCTATTTCGCTTCCAAGATAAATGAAATTATCGACATTTTTCAAGACTTCCCCATCTATAGATTTTACCATTTTATTTGAGTTTATGTTCATGTGTTGCGTCTTTTTAATATTTACTTTGAGACCTACTGTTTTCCCACTTTCTTCTAAGACATTCAGTAGGTTTTCAGCATTTCTGCTAGAATCTGCAAATATTACAAGGTCGTCAGCATAATCTGCATCTGTTATCTTGATTGCTGGATATCTTCTACTTCGTTGTTTCGATAGTATTAGGCCTAGATCTTTATTTTTATCAATAGATGTTCTTAATACGTAATCGAGTGTAATAATAAATAATAAAGGTGCCAGAGTATCTCCCTGTAGAACACCTGCATTTATATCAAAATATTCTGTGTCACCATCAGGTGACCGTACCATTGATTTAGTATCTCTATATAGTATCATAATTGCATTGATTATCTTCATTGGAATACCGTATGACTTAAGAATTTGTGCCATTTTTGCTCTATGTATTGAGTCGAAAGCTTTAGAGAAATCTACAAATATTAGGCTGGCCTCAAGATTCTTTTCTTTAACACCTTCGATTATCCTTCTTACAGTTAGAATTTGTCCGACGGTTGATCTGTTATTTCTGAAACCATTTTGATTTGGTCTGAGGATCATATCTAGGGTGGGTTGTATTCTTTCTCTTAGTAGCGTATTATATATTTTAGCCGCGATACATGTTAGTGTAATACCTCTATAATTGTCTGTAACAGTGAGGTCACCTTTCTTTGGGAATGGGAGGATGCAACCTTTCGTCCAGTATTCAATTGGTTTCTGAGAGTACACATCGTTGCAGAATTCTAGTAATATATGATTGAAGTGACCTGTCTTCCATACTTCGGCTGGTATTTCATCTAATCAGGCGGTTTTATTTTTCTTTGTTTTTCTGAGTACCATTTCAAGTTCTTTTATAGTAAATGGACCTTGCTCAATCTGAAGCTCTTTGTCCACTATTTTTACTATGTCTTGATTAGTTGTTATCGGATTTTTTCCTAGTAATAGAGAGAAATGTTGTTTCCATTTTTGTATACGCTCTTTGTCATCTTTTGCTTTAATTTTAGATCTATTTGTTGTCTTTCTACCAGTAATGTTGTTTACAATTTGCCATGCTATAGCGGATTTCTTATTATCTGCAGCTGTCTTGATATCATCTATTTGTTTTTGCAAATATTTAGTTTGCTCGTTTATATATGTATCTTGGAGATTTTTTCTAGCTTTGTTAAACTCTATTTTTTGGTTAGTGTTAGAATTTTCTTTCATTTTCAATGATAGTTTCGTTTCTCTATTATATTTATATTTTCCCATGGTACTCTTTTCTTTTCTTTTATTTTAATCGGTATAAATTTCTTAGTTGCTTCTGCATGAGAATCAACAAATGCTAAGTATTTATCATTTGTACTTTTACATGATTTAATTGAGTCTTCGAAATGTTGTTTTAGATAGGTTGTATAATTCTTTTCAATAGATTTGTCTTTTGTCAGAGTAGTCCAGTCATATCGTTTTTTGTTAACTATTGACTTTTTATTAGATCTTAAACTTAATTTAAGTGTAGCGGTAACAATTCTATGATCAGAGTAAACACCTTCGAAAGTATTGTAGGCTTCACAGTTCCTAGCACTATTTATCCATTTATTATTGACAATTATATAATCCAGTTGGGATTTGAAGCCATTTGGATGTGTATGAGTCCATAGTTTACCACTTTTCTTTTGAAATTTAGTATTTAAACTTTTCAAACCGTTTTTAATTATGAAGTGATCAAGTATATAACCGTTTCTATTAGTTTCAGTATGATATGCAAATTTATTATCATGATCAATACCCAGATGTGCATTGAAATCACCTGCTATTATTAAAACATTATGTTTTGGTACATAGCGAGTAAATGAACTCATGTTATTATAAAATTCAGAAACATCATCTTCATCAGAAACATTTGTTGGGCTATAACAGGAAACTACTGTCGTAATAGGGTTTCCATTGAAGTTTGCTGTAATTATTCTAGGACTTATTTTTTCCACATTTATTAAAGATTTTATTGCACTGGGACTTATAAGTAGGCCTATTCCACCAATTGAGCTGTTCGATTTATTTTTCCATGAAGATGATGTCACAAGAGTCCATCCATAGTTTAAAATATTATATTTAATATCGATATC
>OZ025239.1:121395012-121592512 GCA_964019155.1 Osedax fenrisi | reverse complement strand
ATTTTTATTACTTATCTAAATATTTGAACTATAGACTGATATTAATCTAAATTAATTACGATTTATGAATCCACAATAATTAATTTGATAAATCATAAATGAATAAGTTTATTTTACATTTTTAAATGATATTGTTTGTAATTTATTACCAAATATCTAAATTATCTATAAATATAATTTTCTAATAATTATTTAAATGTATATATTTATATTTAATTAGTGTATGATATAAATTAATACAATACCTATATCATGTAATGATATATATTTAGTATATTTTACATTGAATATTTATAGAAATAATTATTAAAATTTATTAAATCGTGTTAATAATTAAAATGTATTCAGTATTTTTGATAATTTAAATTTATTAAAAAATATAAAACATTTACGGTTCAATCGTCATTATTTTTATTACTTATCTAAATATTTGATACATTGACTAATATTAATCTAAATTAATTAATATTTGTGTTTTAATTAAAATTAATTTGATAAATCATAAATGAATAAGTCTATTTTACATTTTTAAATGATATTTTGTGTAAATTGTTACTAAAAATCTACATTTATTTACACATATTATTTGTTAATGCTTATATAAATTGTTAATTTTATAATTAAATAATGTATACAATAAAGTAATACAATACCTATATTTTTTAATAATATATATATTTAATACATATTATATTAAATATTTAAATAAATAATTATTAAAATTTGTTAAATCAATTTAATAAGTTAATTATTTAATTATTTTAAAATATATTTCAAATTATAGATATTTTTAAAATGTTAACGATTTTGAAAAATCGATTAAACACTCAAAATTAAATATTAGTTTATATTTTATATACCATATGACATATAATTTAATAATCTATATAGCTATATAAATATTAAAAATAAATATATATTTATTTTTTAAATACATTTTTACTAAAAAAAATGACATGCCTACTTAACACGGATTCTGAAATTGAAATGGAAACCCCTCAAATTTTCAATTAACTTTTATACAGTTCGTAGATATTGCACTGATTATAAATCATTTTAATTGGATTTAAAATATTTATTAATTACTATATTACATGAGTTTGAAATTGACAGATATTTTTGAAAATATCTTATTATTTACAGAGAATTATTTGTCTGAATTTTAAAAAATGTGATTGCTATACCTATATAATAATTGAACTATTATTATTATTATTATACATTAGTATATTATTAAATACTTGTTTGTAGTCATCTGATAACTGTTATTAGGTAAATGCCAAATTAAATGTGGATCAACGGAACTTTGCGATCAACGGACAAAATCGATGTCCGTCGATCTTGTAATAATAATTATAATCATAATTACTATAATTCTAATGCAGTATAATTAGTATACTTAAATCAAGGTTGACAAGGTAGAGTTTTTGAGTTTTTTAGGTTTAAACAAGTACAGTACCTCTGCTCATGCATATTTTGTGAAATTTTTATTTTCCGCTTGAATGATTTTATCCTATTGCATCATTGTCTAGGATTACAAATTTGAATTTGATAATAAATGTAAAAACTCGCTATAAAATCAATGATTTCAGTAAATATAATAGACATTATATTTCGACATGAATGTCGACATAAATAATATATAAAACATCATTCAATTTAAACTTAATTTATAAATAAATACATATTTTTAATAAAATATTTATATATAAATACAAAATTAAAAATTTGAATGCACATTAATACAAATAAATCAATATCTCTGATATATTTGATTCAGAGATTGAAATAATTAACAAATAATTAAATATACCTTTGAATAGTATCAATAAAATAACCATTGCAGATGTAATAGCAAATGTCCTATCCTTGTTCAAAACTAAATAAAAAAAATATAATTTTGTTTGGGTTTTTGTTAATATATATGGTTTTTTAATAATTAGGTAGGTAATTAATTTATTGGAGTATTATATTAGAAACAGTTTTTATTAATTTTAATAAATTATATTTTATTAAAAGTTATACTTATTATTATATGAATTTGATATGTTAACGATAGTTATATGTTAACAATTCATACTATAATAAATCATAATATGAGATTAAAATTAAAAGTTACAATAAATGTATTTATCAACAAAATAGGAAAAAGCAAACAACTAGGAAAACCAACATACAACCCAAAACCTATTATAGAATCTATACGAATGCATTTGGTCTATATTTATTTAGCCAAATTAGTAATCATACACTTAGTAGTAGCTCTATGCACTAATGCTTTAACATACAACTTGAATTACAGAATGATTATAGCGAACTAAAGGCAAGAATTCATATACCGGTACTAGTCGATATAAAATTATTATATTATTATATTACTAAAAGCCTGATATTTACTTGATTATACTTTGTATATAATCATTTATGTTACAATACAAACACATATATTGTATACAGGATATAATTCTAGAGATTCATACACTATATTAAACTCTAATAGTGCCCTCTATAGTTACTATGAACTATGGCCTAGTATTGTTTACAAATGTTACCTTTAGTTGAGATACAGCGTTACAAACTATTATGCAAGCTAAATCCCCATTGGATGTAACCCGCCGTATATTTCTATATTGTAAGCCTCTTATCCCCCGTACAGCCACCATTCTCTCACTACCTCTATTTCTCTGTTATCCCTATAGCATCTCTGGTGAACAGAACAAGACATCGCGTGCTATTACAGGGAGTCCATCTAGATTGTTCCGCCTTCGCCTCATTGCAGGTCAGTGAACTATGTTCGAATACCAGTCATTTCATACCATACAAAATGATAATATGACTTATGTATAGTATGAATTGATTTTTTTCTCGATATGAATTAGTACGAATTTATTTAGTACAAAATGACTGTTATTAATGATTAAATACGTTTTAGGAAGGTTTTAAATCTTAGTTAATGATGCTAGTTAATCTTTATTAGATAATTATTCATTTATTTATTTAGTATTTAAATATCTATGCATTTATATATATAAATAATATATAAGTATTACATATATAAATATAAGATATACTAGATACTATCTAGTAGATAGGTATCGTGCTTCTTCGTTTACTATGGTTATGCCTAAATTCTGATATATATATATGTAGTATGGTAACTACGTATATAACTGTATGTAGGTATTTATAAATATGTTGTGTATGAAGTATAAATGTGTTATGTAATTTAAGATAAATGTTGAATTAATATATTTTGTTATTTGTGTTTTTTATATAATTTGATTTCTTTTTTGTAAATTGCAATTAGTTGACGTGTCTTGAACGAATATAAATGTTATGTAATTTGGATGAATGTTGATTTAATATATTTTGTTATTTTATGATTTCTGTTTTGTAAATTGTAAAAGAGAGTGTAGTTTATAATTAGATTAACTAGTTTTATCTAGTTATCTAATTAGAGATACGCCCATCACGTGATTTCGTTATTATCGGTTTATTATAAGTTCGGTATGATATGGTTTATTAGTGCAAATAGCGTACACTGAAAGGCTAGTAAATCATATCATATTAATTATAAGAACTTATCGATAGATACATATTTAATCATGACTGTTGATATTTATGATGTTTAATATGTATTCATATTTGTTTTAGTTTGAGGTTTCCTCCATTCTCGATTCGACCAACACGTCTATCCTCCATTCCCCATATACCCCTATCCACGAACACACACATTATCCATATACCCCCATTCACGAACACAAAAATTCCCCATCTACCCCCATCCACGAACCACACCACATCCCCCATCCACGAACTACCCATATTCCCCATCCACATCCAGTCGTTTCCATTCAATAAATCTATAACCTGTCGAGAACTATCATTCTCCGTTTTCTGGAGACAACATATATATATATATTTATATATATATTGTTATTGTTATTTTATTTGGTGGAGTCCTTTCATCCCATCATGGATGAACCTAGATGACATTTTCACTTATAACCATATATGGCTCTAATGTCCCTTCGAAGCCGTTCTCATGTTAAGGCATCCATGGTTTTAACGAGAGCCGATCATTTATTTATACACAATTATATAAGATCACTTCTAAATAATATTTTAAGACCCATTTTATAAAATTAATTAATGGTCCAGACGAGGCATATTATATACATATATAATACGCCTCTCTATAAGTTACGTATATATATATATATATATACGTAACTTTTGGTGAGTCTTAACACTATAACAGAATACCCTTAGCTTATGATATATTCACAGTTAAACACATTACTCACGTTAACATTTGCACTATCTACAATCGCACTAAAATAGAAATTATATATTTACCTATGTAGTCTGATAGTGTTGCTGATTCGGATATTTAGTTTGTGGCCAATTCGAGAGCGTGGTGATTTTGAATTCATACCAATTATTTATGATGCTTTACGATTTAAAAATTGTTAATAGGATATCATATAATCTTATTTAGTATTTTATAATGATCGTTGATATTATTTTAATATATTAATATTTTAATTTATATTATTAAAAAATTTATTCTTACAATTACCACAATGTAATAATAAGGATACTCTTTAATCTCTAGGCAAATAACTCGAGGACCTGATCGCTTTACTGAAATAATCGGCAAACTAATTGATAAGGAGTATGATCTATCAATTATTAAATTACATATTATAGAAATAGGCTATGAACTTTTCAAATAAAATTGAACAAATCTAGAAAATATTTCACCTGACAAAAATATCTTCATTTTATCATAGTGGATATTTCATCGGCTGAGGTATCAGATTCTCTGACTAGTTAATAGTAGATCACTAGGAACACATGGCTCACCAATGTCAATTGTATACTAGGATAATTTATTTCAATTATCACACCTACTGAAGCTATGATAGATATAGTGAAATATACGATTAATGTGTATGCTAGAACCTTGTTCCTCATTAGATCAAAACCATCCTATACGGTTCTCATTATGTATATAATATGATATCTCATATTAAAGAACAACCTTTCTATAAGGAATATACTACTATACTTTTTAGATTAATAATAGAAATGTTTACTATGCACATAGAAAATATATGTTAATATCGATGTTAACTGATGATAAAGCTTAGATAAGATTATTAATTATTAATAAGATATTACTATTTAGACAAGCTTACTAGATATTTAAACATAAGGAAGAAATATCAAAATCTAGTACATTTTATTCACATGATATAAATGTAAATGTATAATGAATATTATTTGATGATAGATGAATATGACTATAGACTCTAGTATGAATCTGAATTTACAGAATATATGCCTACTTCTACACTAGAATTATATACAATCCATTTTTATCCCTGTGATTCACAATCTATTTTTACCATCACGGCTTGAAGTGCATCTTCTAAAATGAATGATGATACTGATCTTTTAAAACATATTAAAATATATCTTTAATTTTGGATATATACAACATGATTATTAAAAATAAAAAATAGTCTATTTTCATAAAATCTATTATATATTCAGAAGCACACATATTTACAGCGTATTGAAATTGTCGCCAATCTCTGCAATATTTAATGCTCTGGATTGCACAACACGGATGACACTCCCCTGGATGTACTTTGAAAACATTCATTGACCGACTGGTGGATGACACAAGTTACAATGACGACCAACTACAAGTGTAATGGGCGATAGGGATGAATGGAAGAAACAAGTCATAGAATATAGAGAATGAGGCACCTGCTAAGATAACACACACACACACACATATATATATATATTTCTAATAATAACGGTAAATTGTAAAATATTTTACATTCCTTATTGTGAATTATGTATTACTTTAGTTTATTGCAATAACCTTATCATCAGTAAATATTTCTAATTTCACTATATATTTGCTTAATCAACCAATAACACTATTTATTATTAGTAGTTAATAGAAGTTTTATTTTATAATAAATATTCTGTATACTAGTGATTCTAAAGTGCTTTAAATAATACGTAATAATAATACTCAATCCATAATAATATATCTATATCCGACAGAGAAATCGTTCCCACTGCTACTGGACGGTATCCAGTTATTGAACATGTGCTGTCAGTCCATAGAGATGAAGAAAGTACTTATGATAGACGAAGAAGCTGACACTCAAATGCAGTCAGGTTACGTTACCGATTGCATGTCTATCGCTGACATCGCTGACCTATTGTCAATAGTGAACCGGCTGAACGCGGCCGCGACCTTCAGCCCAGAGGTCACAATCTCGAGCTTCACCCCAACTGCATACGCACAAATAATAATAACTATTACTTCTATATATAAACTCTATATATTACCTCTATATATGACCTCTATATATGAACTCTATATATTACTTCTATATATGACCTCTATATATGAACTATATATATTACCTATATATATAAACTCTATATATTACCTCTATATATGACCTCTATATATAAACTCTATATATTACCTCTATATATGACCTCTATATATTACCTCAATATATTACTTCTATACTTTAATTATCTACATATGATACAAATAGAATGAGAAGTTATCCAAGAAGAAATTCTCATTCAATTGTTTCCTGATTTCAATTTATACGAAGAATCATTTGAGGTTTTTAATTAAATTATTAATAGTAATACTTTTAGCATATAATTATAACATATATATCTTATTTAGTTTGTTATTTATATGGTATCAACAAATTAGAGCTTGAAACTATCTACAATTCATGATAATAGATATTTAATAACATGTACTACTTATAAAATAAATATATATGCAAACAAAATATTTCAAAATACATTTTAATTATAACTATTTTGTAGTGGTTATACTTTCCAATTTTAAAATTTCAAATATTATTATATCATTAAAGATTAAAGTTTATTATAATATTTGGCGAAGTTTGCATGTGTGGGCACCCCCCACCCCATACTTCACTGAATCTGAATATCAGATCATAACGGCTATCATGATATTATAGTTATGAAAAGTATAATCAATTTATAGTAATATATTAAATCCTTTGATGAGTATATTATATTTATATAATTTAATGTATCTATTGTGCTTTTTCTATCGAGCTTTCTCTGCATTCTATGACTCATTTCTACCATTCATCCATAACATCTTTATATATATATCACCAACCCAAACAAAATATAATTTGTTAATATCTATTGTCATACAATGTTTTACCCTGTTACCCGAAGTTAGTCATGCAACTGGGACAAAGACTTGCGGATGAATTGTGATCATGACACCTTAGCTGTTGTTTACATTCTTATATGTATTTATAAGGTTAACTAGGGGTCTATGTATTAATCATTTATTTCATTATTTTTACAGTTAATTATCATTTTGATTTATCACTTAACTATCTATACTGAGATATACCAATGTAAAGCTATCTATAAAGCTATTTTCAAATATATCCAACTACTTTGATTTAATAAGTATTAACATATAAACAATTTATAAAATGAATACTAATATGTAATATATATTTTATAAATTATTATTTAATGATCAGCTATAAATATTACTTAAAAATTAAAACACCTATAATTTATTTTTTATTTATTATTTTTAATATAATTTCTATTCAGTTATATTAAATATTAGCTGTAATAATATTGTAAGATGTTATAAATGTATGATGTTTATCTATTCTAATCTTCCCTATGAAACTAGATTCATCCGATTTAAAACCCATGGCTGATGACTTAAATAAATGTATACACAAAACTAAACAAATTTGTGTATATATTCAAAGGTATGAAATTCCTTATATATTTTAGTAAAATCATATATTATATATTTATAATTTGAAATACTATATTTTATGATTAATAATAATTATAATACATTATAATTTCCTAATATAGAATTATTAATGGTAATCTTCATAATTGCATATTTAATAATAGCAATTATTGATAAATAATACAAATCATTGCTTTACAGTACGATTGTGAACTCAATAACTTTATAATAACTAAACTAGATAATTAGCATATTTATTTATAATATTTCTATTAATAAATAATCTTTTTGTTATTATTTTATTTTATAAATATATATCTAGTGAAATAAATCTATTTTAAATAAATATTTAATCAGCTTTTCTAGGGTAATTAATATATTTAAATAAAATATCTAAATAAAATAAAAATAACCAATTTCGTGAAGGTATTTATAAATTTGTGATACCATAATACTAACTGTTGGAACTATAATTTTGTTCATTGATTCATATATGTAATTTAATTAACTATAGGTAGAAATTCTTCTAGAAATAATTCATAATCAAGATAATATAAATAAATTGTAAATTAAATAATAACTGGTTTAAAAAAATTAGGAAAATAATAATACAATTTTACGTTATGTAAATTTAATATTAGTGATACATTTAATAATATTAAAATAAATAAGAATACAACAATGGCTGATATCAATAAACATATCGTAGTTAATAGAACATTAAAGTTGCACTATTGGTCTTCCTCAAAGAAATTTTCTTTCAATATAATCATATTAATAACTTTAATTTAAACTTGAAAATAATGACTAACATCATATACATTTGAGAGGATTTCGCGATGTAGAAATATTGCTATTTTTGAGTTTTCTATTTTATTTTTTTTACGATTTATTATTCAAATATATATTAATTATATAGTGTGACATTTTTAAATAACAAAATTCTTTATTAGTACTCTAAAAGAGATATTATTTATAGATAGGTAAACATAAAATCTATAATTATAATGTATTCAATAATTATCCGTTTTTAACTTTGTAATTTGTATATAGACGTATATATTTATATAATAACATTATATAAACCTTTTTATTTATTGTATTATAAAATAAATAAAATTAATAAAATAATATAAATTATTAGAAATAATGCATTTATCTCAGAATAATTATTTTCTCACAATCACTTAAATATGAATGACAAACTTTCCATTATCAAATTATTCAAATAATATATATATATATAACGTACATATTATATAAATTTAATAAGTTATAAATTAATATAAATATATTACTACTATAATATATAAATATATTATTATTTAAATAGTACCCCAGTATTCAATACTCGTGTTTAACATGTCTTGAAGTCGAGACTCGACTCGTCTCGATCTAAGTAGGCTATTTTGTTGTCAAAGATGAACGCAAGATTGAACTCGTGTTCAAGATGTGACATACTCGAGTTTGAATTCGTATTGAACACGTTTTAAATCAAGTTTGAATTTGAGTTGACCCACGTTTGAGATCATCTTACATCATAGATTAATTAATACATCATAGATTAACTAATGCAAGTTTGAATATATGTTTTACTTGTATTAATATAAATTTACTTAGATATTTTTGTCAAAAAATTAATAACAAATTATGTTTCAATCAAATTTTATTCAAGTAATCTTTGACATACATAGTATTACTTATACTTTACCGTCCATACTTTTCTTTTTAGAATTTCTTAAGAAATTACCATCTCAAAACTTGTCTATGTTTCATGTTGTCTTAGTGTTGTATCTGATGTAAAATAATACATTACCTAATATGTTTATGTTACTATATATATGTTTTTTATTATAAAAATATATACATAATTATATTTTAATAAAATAAAATGTATGTTATATTATTGGTATATTATTAAGGTTTGTGACATACAAAATAAAATGTAGTATTAGTAATAATAAATTATCATACCGATGATTAGAGAATACACTCCAGTGTCGCTCAGCTTGAAGTTGTCACATTGTCCGTCCTTACTGCAGCGCTGCCATACCTCCCGTTCACATGTCCTATCCATTAGCTTGACCACAGGTAGTGCTTTTACTTGAACCACAGCAATATCTTCCCAAATATAATGTCTGCAATATTTATTAATGTATTAATTCCACATGAATTAGCTAAAAGAGGTATATATTTTCAATAAATTATAAAAATACATATATATATATATGTATATTAAAAGAGAACAAAAACTTCCTACAAACGACAATAAATAGTTTTAATAACTATAAATATAGATACTGCACACCAGACATTGAATTTCGTTGAGGATTATTTAATAAATTTATAATTGATAATAATAACATTTAATAATAATCATAATAGTAATTATATGGAGTAAACTCTTACTATGAGATAGAAATACTTACGGATATATTCTTACGGCGTTTACATGGCATGCGGTATGAAATCTTACAGCATTCACAAGCTCTTTTAGGGCTCGACATGGTAGGTGTTTATTTAGCAGAGTGACACGACATCCAACCTCTTTAGCAACTCGACACGGCAGACGACTTCTTTAGCAGCTCAATATGGCAGGCGAACTCTTTAGTAGATTGACATGGATCTGTTGTGATAGGTTTTATAGTTTTAGGTGATAGGCTAATAGATTTTTTGAATATGAAAAAGATTATTATACAATATTTTTTTTAATTTAAATAATAATACGTACACCGGATTTTAATATTATTGAATTTCGTTGAGTAATATTGAATAAAGTTATCATTTATAATAGCAATTCTTTATGATCGTCATTTTAATAAATCACTACAAAATGCATGCAAACTTTCTACATTAAATATATTACTTAAACTGTGGCTACGTTTTACAGATTTATAATATTTGTTATAATTTGAAACAGACATTATCGATATTAAACTTTAAAATGTTAATAAAATATTTTTAAAAGAAGATTAATAGCTTAATAAGTATTTTATCATCTTTTATAGTTACAATAATATTAATGATCAATGTTATTATGTTCAATATATAATGATTTTATAGTTACAATAATATTTTAAAGATTTTATAATTAATACAATACGTATAAATTTAGTAATTTTTCCTTTACGTAATAAAAATTAATAATCATTATAATTTACCTATATCTGAATTAATAAAATATAAACTATGGTAATTTAATAAAAAAAGTATAATAATAAATACCGTCCAGTCTATAGACTGGGTCGTATGCAGGGCCGGCTTTAGGGGGGGGCAAATCGGGCAATTGCCCGGGGCCCCAAATTTTGGGGGGCCCATGAATTATTTGATAAATTTTTTTTTTACTATTTATATGAAAACAAAAATTTCTTAACTATTTTTCTTATATATTATTAATTCTAATTCAAAAAATAAAAATAATATAATAAATTAATTAAATATGAGTCATTTAGGCCGATTTGAAGAGTGAATTTTACAAAAATTGACACGAAGATATGGTGGAAACAGCTACATGAAGATTTTGGAGCACATGCTAATAGTTATAACATAGATCTTCTCACACATATCTGATTGTTAGATAAAATAGTATGAAACGGATTGATAAATAATTGTTTGATAAACTAGAAGGTGATACATGATAAACGTATTAAGGG
Source organism: Osedax fenrisi (assembly GCA_964019155.1). NCBI lineage: Eukaryota > Metazoa > Annelida > Polychaeta > Sabellida > Siboglinidae > Osedax > Osedax fenrisi. Next base: position 121,581,031 of record OZ025239.1, on the reverse strand, counting down.
ATTATTAACCAAAGTTGAATATTAACAATTTATAATTCTATAATTAGTTTACAAAACAAAAAGTATACTTTTTTTTATTAAAATTAAATATGATGTATATAATAAGATATATTTTAACTATGATTTCTGATATTTGTAAATGATTATATTGATTATAAATTACGAAAAACGATATTCTATATAGATTTATAATTGTTATAGTAATTAAAAAAATAGATATTTTCAAAATAATTAATTGTCTCTATATTATGATCGTATTAATAAAATGTGTACATTATCATAGTGTATATATTATTATAGTTGTATTAGTACACATAATATATATATATATATATATATATAATAGTTTTAATTTAAATAGGATTATTCTGTTTTAGGTTATTCCTATAGTATTTGTAATAATGTCTATTGATGAAAGGGAATTATGTAAATAAAATGATTATATTTTTCAACATACTATTAATACAGAAAGATATTATATTTATTGAAACAGATATTATTTATAAATATATATATATAACATAAATATAATACTAAAGGCATTTTTCAATTATCCACCTATTACTTACAAATGAATGTTAGATTGACATCACCCTCATCTATTTATTTACAAATAAATACACACAATGGCGATATTCGTATTGGAGAATAGGTGATAAGTTATCACTGATAACTACATAATTGAAGAAATACAAAATTCAAAATATTATATTATATATCAGTGTATTCAATTCCAGATATATCACATGTAGCCTACATGATGTAGGTAGGTAACAATTATCGTTATTTATATCAAATTAGGTACTATTATTATATAAGTATTTATTGATTTACGATTGTACGTTGAGATTCATTATCACTGATAATGTATCACATCGGTCAATATTTAGCTACCGATCTATTAGCATTTTTTAAATAAAAATATAATTATAATAGATTATAGAGCTCAAAGTTATGAAAATACCAGCAATATCTCTGGAAGATTCAACGACATGAAATATATTATAATATACCATAGTCCATTAATGGACTATGGTCAATATGGATCCACATATCTACACTGTGTATTCCTTAAATCTGGTTGGGCAAAATTCCGTTAAATCTTCGAAAAGTGTAGCAATATTCTTTGACTTCATCCCAAATCAATATAATTTATTTAGCCAAACTATATAAAGAATATATTTACATCTAGATTAAAGAAGAATATAATATTTTTTATTGAAAGCATTATCGAATATAAAATGGTGATCGCAAGCAGATTCTATTAGTGCACTCTCTTGTGGACTTCTTATAATTACATAATTTATATCTGATATTATATATGTTAACATATAACGTAAATTACATTACTAGAGTCAACGTATTTATTCAATAAAATGCAAGAATTTGAGACTTCAATATCATGAAAACCGTTGAACTAATTACTTTGTAGAATAAAGTCGATGGGAAAAGTATTGTAATTAGATTACATTGAGATAATAGCGGTAATACAAATATTTATGCACTCTATAAATCAGTGGTTCCCAACCTATGGGTCATTGAGTATTTTTTGTAGGTCATGAGTCAATTTCTAAAAAATAATATAAATGCTTTTATATGCAAATTGGATTTATGGACGAGAAAAATTTAAGATGGAAATATATATTTAAATATATGTATATTAATGTTTATATGATTATTTTATGATTAAAGTACAATAATAACAAAATAAAATTTTCATTGGGTCATGGTATATTTTTTAATTAAGAATTATAAAAAAGGGTCACGGTGAAAAAAGGTTGGGAACCACTGCTCTAAATATATATGCGAGAAAAGAAATTATTATGAGGAGTTGATTAAAGTATACAAACAAATTACAAAATAATTAGTATAATGATAAGATATGATAAAATTGAAGAGTTATAAATATTAGTTTTTGCTAAAATGGCCCATTTAATATGTTATTCAATTATTATGGGGCCCATACGTTTTTTTTTGCCCGGGGCCCATAGTATGCTTAAGCCGGCCCTGGTCGTATGAACGATTTTCGCATAACTTCTGTGATGAACTTATTCATAATATATATATATATATAATGTATATTAGATAATCCTTAATGACGTTAATATTAAAAAAAAAAAGCAGGTAATAATCTATGTAGGACCTATTATAGCTTACAAAAAAAACGAACCAAACATCCGTAATACTACTGTTACATTATTCTATTTAAAAAGATATATATCAAAAATTCACTGATTATAAAAAAGCTTTCGATAGAGTATTGCATAAAGGATTATGGAGCTGCATTGCAAAGTATACACTTTCACCACCAGGCAGCATGTTGCGCTCCGATAGATTCGTACGAATACGCAGTCTCTTACTCCAACAGATCTGCTGTAATGCATCGTCTCGGCAAATATACGGTAAATAACCTTTATACACCTCATCCTCTCAATCCGCCAACACCCCTATGAGAAATTCCACGTGTTCCTACTAAGATGTCGTGCTCTACTTAGCTATTGTCAATATTCAAATTCAGAGGAACCCCTTATGGATGCCATTGCATTATCGGTGGCATTATCGATAGCCAATCTGCTAAAGAGATGCTGCGGATGACCAAACCTTCACTATCAACATCGATATAGGTCGAAACTAAACCAACTCAACAAGATGAATGACGCGCTCCAGCCTATTGTTTGACTACAACCTGTCGTCGTCGGGTTGTTAAATATTTTGTATATATATTGTTTTCATGTTAAATAAAAGTCACTAATCTTATCAATACTGCTATACGGGTGCGAAACTCGGACCATAACGGAATGAGAGGAAAAAATGATACAAGAATTCGAGAATAAAGCCCATAGTAGACTATTATTGTATAACATATTTTATTTCATCTATATAGTATATTAAATTGGTTGTAATCATTATAATAATAACAAAATTCCATTGTTTATATTAAATATAATTTAAATATTATTAAAACAATTAGTTCTTAAAATAAGAAGCAATATAATCAATATCAAAATATGTACACAAAAATCATGTGAATATATAAATCAAAAATAACAATAATTAATTATATATATATTATAATTATCTAAATTATATTAAGTAAATCTATGTAATCACTAAAATACATTTTTTTTACGATAACAAATTTCTAATAAATAATTATATTAAACTTATCAGTAAAGGATAATAACATTATTAGATTGATTAAATATACGTTACAGTGCCAAGTATAATAACTGTTAATAGGAAGGTATGAATAATAAATATAATAAATCGATACGAAAATATCAAGAAAAAATAAATATATTAAAAGTTGTGACCATGTATGACCTATATATCAGAAAAATGCATAATATTAATACATTAGTAAATACTTTAACGTATCGATTTACAAATGGGACAAATTTGTACACAATTATAGATCCTTTTATGTGTTATGATGAATTAGTAATAAAATTAAATGAAATATTTAATAAGTTTTGTCCCATATCTTGTCCCAAATTGATTATAAAAAAGCTTTCGATAGAGTATGTCATAAAGGATTATGGAGCTCCATTACAAATGGCGGCATATCACAAGAAATTATAAATATAATAGAATCAGTATAAGCTAATTCAAACAGTACGATACTCAATAACAATACTCAAGAACATGACAGGAGAATTTTTAAAACTACAGACAAGATACATCACCATCGCAGCCTATCCTTCGGACGAATGACCCGTTCCAGCCTATTTTTAGACAATTAAAAACAGAGCTTATTATACTAGTAAGGAATTTAATAATATAAATAAATCATCAATAGTTGATTTTTGTTTGAAAAATATTATAGTGTAACTCAAATATTAGATTATTTGTTAAGCTATTAGTCATATTTATATCATGGCATATTCAGATATTAAAATGAAGGTTGATACTGAATAAAGTGATTGCAGAATAACACATTTATCTTTGATCTGTGGACTCACGGTAATTCGTCTATTCATACGGCGACCGTACAACATTGGTTGATAATTTATAATTCAATCAGACCTTATAAAAAATGCAAAAAGTAAAATGACTAATAAGGTTAAATTGAAAGTCAAATTTATAAATAATTCCTTTAAAATAATATCTTTCATATCTGAATCATAACAGAAAAATGAATAATACAATTAAAAACAGAGCTTATTATACTAGTGACGAATTTAATAATATAAATAATACATCAAATATAACTATACGATACTAAACATTAGAAATCTCAATACAAATATCAATAAATGTAATATCTTTATTGATACATTAGTCAGTAGACCATATATATTAATACTAACTGAAACATGGTTTATTGATACTGATGATCTATAAATATATCTAAAAGATTTCAACATGTACATAACAAATCGTAAACTAAAAAAAAAAAAGTGGAGGAGTTTAAATTTTTGCTAACACAAATATAGATTGTTCATATATAGAATATTTATAAACAGCGGTTTATGATGACCTCGAAATAATTAGTATATAATTAAATTAAAAATTTAAATATAAACCCTTAATAATCACAGGGTTATATAGAGCACCAAATATTAATAAAACTTTCTTTAATGATTTCTTTTTTAAGTTTTTTAAATATATTAATTCTGAAATTTTTATTTGTGATGATTTTAATATTGATTTTTTAAATATATTAATTCTGAAATTTTTATTTGTGGTGATTTTAATATTGATTTTTTTAGATGTTTTTAATTCATTCACTATTGATTTTAATAATATCATTTCACAATTAGGACTAGATAATTTATTAAAAATACCAACTAGATTATCAACTTATAATAATTCATTAATAGATAACATATTAACAAATAGTAATTCAATTTTATTGAATGGAGTTATTAATAATACAGATATATCTGATCTGTTATATTTACTACGTTGAATATAAAAAATAAATATATTAAAAGTTGTGACTATATATATATCAGAAAAATGAATAATATGTATACATTAGTAAATACGTTAACGTATCGATTTACAAATGGCTATTTTTACACAATTATAGATCCTTCTATGTGTTATGATGAATTAGTAATAAAATTAAATGAAATGTTTAATAAAGGTAAAAGTATAAAAAAAAATATAGCATTAACAATCCATGGTAATCGATGATAATCGTGTAGAGCAACGAGACATTATTATGAACGGAATATGATCACCGTACCACTATGCAGCTCGTGTGACCAGATACTGTTGCATAACTATAACGTTGCCCGAGTTAGTCATAAAAGTAATTTTAAAAAATGAAACTGATAAGATTAATGTAATCATAAATTTCTTTTAAATTAAAAGGTTCTGAATTTAATAAAGTTGGTATAACGCATACATTTTCCAAAGAACAACTTATAATTCAATCAGACCTTATAAAAAATGCAAAAGTAAAATGACTAATAAAGTTAAATTGAAATTTATAAATAATTCTTTAAAATAATATCTTTCATATCTGAATCATAACAGAAAAATGAATAATACAATTAAAAACAGAGCTTATTATACTATTAAGGAATTTAATAATATAAATAATTCATCAATAGTTATTTTTGTTTGAAAAATATTATAGTGTAACTCAAATATTAGATTATTTGTTAAGCTATTAGTCATATTTATATCATGGCATATTCAGATATTAAAATGAAGGTTGATACTGAATAAAGTGATTGCGGAATAACACATTTATCTTTGATCTGTGGACTCACGGTAATTCGTCTATTCATACGGCGACCGTACAACATTGGTTGATAATTTATAATTCAATCAGACCTTATAAAAAATGCAAAAAGTAAAATGACTAATAAAGTTAAATTGAAATTGAAATTTATAAATAATTCTTTAAAATAATATCTTTCATATCTGAATCATAACAGAAAAATGAATAATACAATTAAAAACAGAGCTTATTATACTATTAAGGAATTTAATAATATAAATAATTCATCAATAGTTATTTTTGTTTGAAAAATATTATAGTGTAACTCAAATATTAGATTATTTGTTAAGCTATTAGTCATATTTATATCATGGCATATTCAGATATTAAAATGAAGGTTGATACTGAATAAAGTGATTGCGGAATAACACATTTATCTTTGATCTGTGGACTCACGGTATTACGTCTATTCACACGGCGACCGTACAACATTGGTTGATAATTTATAATTTATTAACCTTTTTCAAAGGTTAGTAAATTTCGTAGTATCATAGACCAAATTGAAAGAGTGCAAAGATTATTTACTAGAAGATTAATTACAAGATGCGTAGGATATACAAATTCATCAAATATTAATTATAAATCATATATAGAGAGATTGGTATATTTTAAATTAGAATCAATTGAACTTAGAAGATTAAAAATAGATCTAACCACAATTTTTAAAATTTCAAATAATTGTAGAACTAGAGGTAATTGTAAAAAATTAAATGTAATACATAATTATGATAATACAATTACAAATTTAATTAATAATAGATCAGTTAATAAAGTTATGACTATGTATATATCAGAAAAATGCATAATATCAATACATTAGTAAATACTTTAACGTATCGATTTACAAATGGGACTAATTTTTACACAATTATAGATCCTTCTATGTGTTATGATGAATTAGTAATAAAATTAAATGAAATGTTTAACAAGTTTTGTCCCATATCTAGTATAAAAAAAATAAATATAGCATTAACAATCATGGCTTTGGAAAAATGTGAATCAGATCAATAACATAATAAGCAGTCTGATACAGTATAAACCACGTGGCTGTGGGTGATAGGAATATAGACTTACACCTATACAATGACGTACAGACAATAGACGAGGTTAGTTCAGAATGTTTATCATATTCAAAAAGATTGCCCGATACCGACGATAATCGTGTAGAGCAACGAGACATAATGAACGGAGAACACATACACGATATTTACAGCGATTCGTACATGAAGATTGTAGTCAGTACTAGTGTCGACATCTAGGCGTCTCAGAAATATGAAACACTACCAGAAGTAAGAAATCGTATTATCGGTATGAGGATTCAGCTGAAGAAGTTGAAAAATAAATTAACACGATCAGAAGCAGAGTGCTGATTTTATGACGAATGTATTACACATATTACCTATAAATATATATATATATATATATATATATATATATATATAGATATATAAATGTTATGTTATCCACATGTATTGTGATATCATTTGATATGACACCCCTTATTTATGTCGTATTCATATAGGATCATTCCATATAGTCTATATATGGATAAGGTACATAATGGAATATTCCAAATGTTCTAGACCTCCATATATTCCATATATGGAAAGATCGTTGTTATGTAATCTCTGTATTTATCAGCGTGATACCAGCACATACACCTAGTACCTGCTATCACGCACACACACATTACTGCCGACCGCCTGACGCGCAAACGGCTGCTTATATATAGCGGATCGCCGCTATATATATCAATATATACTTAGAGTCACTAATAAAGTACCTAAGCCTTGACGCTTGTCTTAATACATATATACATATACACATGGCATCCCTACATACATAACATATATTAACAAGGTAGATACTGATTTCACTAATAGGCACTTAGAGTGTGCAACACATGAGAAAACTAAATATAATAGCTAAGTATAATACTAGATATGATTTCGTTACGTGACTGAAGAAAGAGATGTGCGCTGACCAGAAACAAGTTAAGGAGCTAACTAAGTTATTTAATTAGGTAAAGTTTGTATACATTCTTTAGTTATACCTTTGTTAAATACAACTTAGATTATTCAAATATCATTAATTGCAGACCTATCACATCTATATATTCTAAGTGAAATAACTGAGAAGTTTAAGAATTGTAGCATAGTTATAAACATCAATATTAGCGTATACAACGCTATCAGAAACAAGCATAAACTCTAATATGGTTATTATTAAACACTAGCCGATGGTAAATAGAACCATGATACACACAACTTCAGTTCTAAATACAGAAGAAAAAAGTAATAGCCAATCAGAGGTATTAAAATACTATTAAAATTAGAAAAACGGATAAGAATAATCAGTTGAATATTTAAAAACAATAAATTATAACAACTTCATGTTATATATATATATATATATATATATATATATATATAACATGAATACATAGAAAAACCTAAAGCTGTATTTATATACTATGTACATATATATATCCATATAAACTATTTCTATAAAATCGCGATCCAGCCTATTGTTAGACTACAAGCCTGTGTCGTCGGGTTACGCCCAACACCGGCAGCTCTACCTGGCGGCCGCTAATCACTATAACGTACGGCGGAACATGTGCATAGCTTACAAGACGCTTCCACCAATCACCGTACCACTATGCAGCTCGTGTGACCAGATACTGTTGCATAACTATAACGTTGCCCGAGTCAGTCATAAAAGTAATTTTTAAAAATGAAACTGATAAGATTAATGTAATCATAAATGCTTTTAACTTAAAAGGTTATGAATTTAATAAAGTTGGTATAGCGCATACATTTTCCAAAGAACAACTTATAATTCAATCAGACCTTATAAAAAATGCAAAAAGTAAAATGACTAATAAAGTTAAATTGAAAGTCAAATTTATAAATAATTCTTTAAAATAATATATTTTATATCTGAATCATAACAGAAAAATGAATAATACAATTAAAAACAGAGTTTATTATACTAGTAAGGAATTTAATAATATAAATAAATCATCAATAGTTGATTTTTGTTTGAAAAATATTATAGTGTAACTCAAATATTAGATTATTTGTTAGGCTATTAGTCATATTATCATGGCATATTCAGATATTAAAATGAAGGTTGATACTGAATAAAGTGATTGCAGAATAACACATTTATCTTTGATCTGTGGACTCACGGTAATTCGTCTATTCATACGGCGACCGTACAACATTGGTTGACAACTTATAATTCAATCAGACCTTATAAAAAATGCAAAAAGTAAAATGACTAATAAAGTTAAATTGAAATTGAAATTTATAAATAATTCTTTAAAATAATATCTTTCATATCTGAATCATAACAGAAAAATGAATAATACAATTAAAAACAGAGCTTATTATACTATTAAGGAATTAAATAAAGTTGGTATAGCGCATACATTTTCCAAAGAACAACTTATAATTCAATCAGACCTTATAAAAAATGCAAAAGTAAAATGACTAATAAAGTTAAATTGAAATTTATAAATAATTCTTTAAAATAATATCTTTCATATCTGAATCATAACAGAAAAATGAATAATACAATTAAAAACAGAGATTATTATACTATTAAGGAATTTAATAATATAAATAATTCATCAATAGTTATTTTTGTTTGAAAAATATTATAGTGTAACTCAAATATTAGATTATTTATTAAGCTATTAGTCATATTTATATCATGGCATATTCAGATATTAAAATGAAGGTTGATACTGAATAAAGTGATTGCAGAATAACACATTTATCTTTGATCTGTGGACTCACGGTAATTCGTCTATTCATACGGCGACCGTACAACATTGGTTGATAATTTATAATTCAATCAGACCTTATAAAAAATGCAAAAAGTAAAATGACTAATAAAGTTAAATTGAAAGTCAAATTTATAAATAATTCCTTTAAAATAATATCTTTCATTTCTGAATCATAACAGAAAAATGAATAATACAATTAAAAACAGAGCTTATTATACTAGTAAAGAATTTAATATAAATAAATCATCAATAGCTGATTTTTGTTTATAGTTATGGTAGTTATAGTGTAACTTAAATATTAGATTATTTGTTAGGCTATTATCATGGCATATTCAGATATTAAAATGAAGGTTGATACTGAATAAAGTGATTTAATAAAGATGAAAGCGGAATAACACATTTATCTTTTATCTGTGGACTCAAATGAAACTGATCAGATTAATGTAATCATAAATGCTTTTAAATTAAAAGGTTATGAATTTAATAAAGTTGGTATAGCGCATACATTTTCCAAAGAACAACTTATAATTCAATCAGACCTTATAAAAAATGCAAAAAGTAAAATGACTAATAAAGTTAAAGTGAAAGTAAAATTTATAAATAATTCTTTAAAATAATATATTTTATATCTGAATCATAACAGAAAAATGAATAATACAATTAAAAACAGAGTTTATTATACTAGTAAGGAATTTAATAATATAAATAAATCATCAATAGTTGATTTTTGTTTGAAAAATATTATAGTGTAACTCAAATATTAGATTATTTGTTAGGCTATTAGTCATATTATCATGGCATATTCAGATATTAAAATGAAGGTTGATACTGAATAAAGTGATTGCAGAATAACACATTTATCTTTGATCTGTGGACTCACGGTAATTCGTCTATTCATACGGCGACCGTACAACATTGGTTGACAACTTATAATTCAATCAGACCTTATAAAAAATGCAAAAAGTAAAATGACTAATAAAGTTAAATTGAAATTGAAATTTATAAATAATTCTTTAAAATAATATCTTTCATATCTGAATCATAACAGAAAAATGAATAATACAATTAAAAACAGAGCTTATTATACTATTAAGGAATTAAATAAAGTTGGTATAGCGCATACATTTTCCAAAGAACAACTTATAATTCAATCAGACCTTATAAAAAATGCAAAAGTAAAATGACTAATAAAGTTAAATTGAAATTTATAAAAATTCTTTAAAATAATATCTTTCATATCTGAATCATAACAGAAAAATGAATAATACAATTAAAAACAGAGATTATTATACTATTAAGGAATTTAATAATATAAATAATTCATCAATAGTTATTTTTGTTTGAAAAATATTATAGTGTAACTCAAATATTAGATTATTTATTAAGCTATTAGTTATATTTATATCATGGCATATTCAGATATTAAAATGAAGGTTGATACTGAATAAAGTGATTGCAGAATAACACATTTATCTTTGATCTGTGGACTCACGGTAATTCGTCTATTCATACGGCGACCGTACAACATTGGTTGATAATTTATAATTCAATCAGACCTTATAAAAAATGCAAAAAGTAAAATGACTAATAAAGTTAAATTGAAAGTCAAATTTATAAATAATTCCTTTAAAATAATATCTTTCATTTCTGAATCATAACAGAAAAATGAATAATACAATTAAAAACAGAGCTTATTATACTAGTAAAGAATTTAATATAAATAAATCATCAATAGCTGATTTTTGTTTATAGTTATGGTAGTTATAGTGTAACTTAAATATTAGATTATTTGTTAGGCTATTATCATGGCATATTCAGATATTAAAATGAAGGTTGATACTGAATAAAGTGATTTAATAAAGATGAAAGCGGAATAACACATTTATCTTTTATCTGTGGACTCAAATGAAACTGATCAGATTAATGTAATCATAAATGCTTTTAAATTAAAAGGTTATGAATTTAATAAAGTTGGTATAACGCATGCATTTTCTAAAGAACAACTTATAATTCAATCAGACCTTATAAAAAATGCAAAAAGTAAAATTACTAATAAAGTTAAATTGAAAGTCAAATTTATAAATAAATCCTTTAAAATAATATCTTTCATTTCTGAATCATAACAGAAAAATGAATAATACAATTAAAAACAGAGCTTATTATACTATTAAGGAATTTAATAATATAAATAATTTATCAATAGTTGATTTTTGTTTGAAAAATATTATAGTGTAACTCAAATATTAGATTATTTGTTAGGCTATTAGTCATATCATGGCATATTCAGATATTAAAATGAAGGTTGATACTGAATAAAGTGATTGCAGAATAACATATCTTTGATCTGTGGACTCAAATGAAACTGATAAGATTAATGTAATCATAAATGCTTTTAAATTAAAAGGTTATGAATTTAATAAAGTTGGTATAGCGCATAAATTTTAGATTATTTGTTAGGCTATTAGTCATATTATTGTTATATAATGTATATACATATATACATATATATATATATATATATATATATATATATATATATATATATATATATATCTTATATTCTTATATTCTTATATTCTTATATTCTTATAATGGACTATTCCGTACCGTGAGCATAATGGAATGTTCCATATCTAGCTAACGAGCTAGATATCGGACGTCCCATTATGTAATATGTTTACTGTCTACGGAATCAGGTCAACGCACGCACTGCGTGCGTGGCCTCCCTGATTCTAAGGGACAACGCAATCATAGGATACCATGCACCTGTCTGCACTTGGGCATACCGCCTCGTCCCATTACCACACATTGGTATCTCCCCCTTGTCGGCGTCCTCGTCACGCTCCCCCATTCCCACGTATCTCCCCCTTGTCGGCGTCCTCGTCACGCTTTCCCATTCCCACGTATCTCCCCCTTGTCGGCGTACTCGTCACGCTTCCCCATTCCCACGTATCTCCCCCTTGTCGGCGTACTCGTCACGCTTCCCCATTCCCATCTTGCCTACATATATACTAATAAATATGCAAACTACCAACACCCCCGTCTTCTTACTTATTCAACCACATAACAATTATCATGGCATATTCAGATATTAAAATGAAGGTTGATACTGAATAAAGTGATTGCGGAATAACACATTTATCTTTGATCTGTGGACTCACGGTATTACGTCTATTCACACGGCGCCCGTACAACATTGGTTGATAATTTATAATTTATTAACCTTTTTCAAAGGTTAGTAAATTTCGTAGTATCATAGACCAAATTGAAAGAGTGCAAAGATTATTTACTAGAAGATTAATTACAAGATGCGTAGGATATACAAATTCATCAAATATTAATTATAAATCATATATAGAGATATTGGTATATTTTAAATTAGAATCAATTGAACTTAGAAGATTAAAAATAGATATAACCACAATTTTTAAAATTTCAAATAATTGTAGAACTAGAGGTAATTGTAAAAAATTAAATGTAATACATAATTATGATAATACAATTACAAATTTAATTAATAATAGATCAGTTAATAAAGTTATTGTTATTGTTATTGTTATTGTTATTTTATTTGGTGGAGTCCTTTCATCCCATCCAGGAACTTAGATGAAGTTTTCACTTATAATCATATATGGCTCTAATGTCCCTTCGAAGCCGCTCTCATGTTAAGGCATCAATGGTTTTAACGAGAGCCGATCATTTATTTATACACAATTATATAAGATCACTTCTAAATAATATTTTAAGACCCATTTTATAAAATTAATTAATGGTCCGGACTAGGGTCGAACCCGTGTCCTACTGCTTGTGTGTCTGACGCCTTAGCCATTGAGCCACACAGGCAGTTATGACTATGTATATATCAGAAAAATGCATAATATCAATACATTAGTAAATACTTTAACGTATCGATTTACAAATGGGACTAATTTTTACACAATTATAGATCCTTCTATGTGTTATGATGAATTAGTAATAAAATTAAATGAAATGTTTAACAAGTTTTGTCCCATATCTAGTATAAAAAAAATAAATATAGCATTAACAATCATGGCTTTGGAAAAATGTGAATCAGATCAATAACATAATAAGCAGTCTGATACAGTATAAACCACGTGGCTGTGGGTGATAGGAATATAGACTTACACCTATACAATGACGTACATACAATAGACGAGGTTAGTTCAGAATGTTTATCATATTCAAAAAGATTGCCCGATACCGATGATAATCGTGTAGAGCAACGAGACATAATGAACGGAGAACACATACACGATATTTACAGCGATTCGTACATGAAGATTGTAGTCAGTACTAGTGTCGACATCTAGGCGTCTCAGAAATATGAAACACTACCAGAAGTAAGAAATCGTATTATCGGTATGAGGATTCAGCTGAAGAAGTTGAAAAATAAATTAACACGATCAGAAGCAGAGTGCTGATTTTATGACGAATGTATTACACATATTACCTATAAATATATATATATATATATATATATAGATATATAAATGTTATGTTATCCACATGTATTGTGATATCATTTGATATGACACCCCTTATTTATGTCGTATTCATATAGGATCATTCCATATAGTCTATATATGGATAAGGTACATAATGGACTATTCCAAATGTTCTAGACCTCCATATATGGAATATATGGAAAGATCGTTGTTATGTAATCTCTGTATTTATCAGCGTGATACCAGCACATACACCTAGTACCTGCTATCACGCACACACACATTACTGCCGACCGCCTCACGCGCAGATGGCTGCTTATATATAGCGGATCGCCGCTATATATATCAATATATACTTAGAGTCACTAATAAAGTACCTAAGCCTTGACGCTTGTCTTAATACATATATACATATACACATGGCATCCCTACATACATAACATATATTAACAAGGTAGATACTGATTTCACTAATAGGCACTTAGAGTGTGCAACACATGAGAAAACTAAATATAATAGCTAAGTATAATACTAGATATGATTTCGTTACGTGACTGAAGAAAGAGATGTGCGCTGACCAGAAACAAGTTAAGGAGCTAACTAAGTTATTTAATTAGGTAAAGTTTGTATACATTCTTTAGTTATACCTTTGTTAAATACAACTTAGATTATTCAAATATCATTAATTGCAGACCTATCACATCTATATATTCTAAGTGAAATAACTGAGAAGTTTAAGAATTGTAGCATAGTTATAAACATCAATATTAGCGTATACAACGCTATCAGAAACAAGCATAAACTCTAATATGGTTATTATTAAACACTAGCCGATGGTAAATAGAACCATGATACACACATCATCAGTTCTAAATACAGAAGAAAAAAGTAATAGCCAATCAGAGGTATTAAAATACTATTAAAATTAGAAAAACGGATAAGAATAATCAGTTGAATATTTAAAAACAATAAATTATAACAACTTCATGTTATATATATATATATATATATATATATATATATAACATGAATACATAGAAAAACCTAAAGTTGTATTTATATACTATGTACATATATATATCCATATAAACTATTTCTATAAAATCGCGATCCAGCCTATTGTTAGACTACAAGCCTGTGTCGTCGGGTTACGCCCAACACCGGCAGCTCTACCTGGCGGCCGCTAATCACTATAACGTACGGCGGAACATGTGCATAGCTTACAAGACGCTTCCACCAATCACCGTACCACTATGCAGCTCGTGTGACCAGATACTGTTGCATAACTATAACGTTGCCCGAGTCAGTCATACAAGTAATTTTTAAAAATGAAACTGATAAGATTAATGTAATCATAAATGCTTTTAACTTAAAAGGTTATGAATTTAATAAAGTTGGTATAGCGCATACATTTTCCAAAGAACAACTTATAATTCAATCAGACCTTATAAAAAATGCAAAAAGTAAAATGACTAATAAAGTTAAATTGAAAGTCAAATTTATAAATAATTCTTTAAAATAATATATTTTATATCTGAATCATAACAGAAAATGAATAATACAATTAAAAACAGAGTTTATTATACTAGTAAGGAATTTAATAATATAAATAAATCATCAATAGTTGTTTTTGCTTGAAAAATATTATAGTTTAACTCAAATATTAGATTATTTGTTAGGCTATTAGTCATATTATCATGGCATATTCAGATATTAAAATGAAGGTTGATACTGAATAAAGTGATTGCAGAATAACACATTTATCTTTGATCTGTGGACTCACGGTAATTCGTCTATTCATACGGCGACCGTACAACATTGGTTGACAACTTATAATTCAATCAGACCTTATAAAAAATGCAAAAAGTAAAATGACTAATAAAGTTAAATTGAAATTGAAATTTATAAATAATTCTTTAAAATAATATCTTTCATATCTGAATCATAACAGAAAAATGAATAATACAATTAAAAACAGAGCTTATTATACTATTAAGGAATTAAATAAAGTTGGTATAGCGCATACATTTTCCAAAGAACAACTTATAATTCAATCAGACCTTATAAAAAATGCAAAAGTAAAATGACTAATAAAGTTAAATTGAAATTTATAAATAATTCTTTAAAATAATATCTTTCATATCTGAATCATAACAGAAAAATGAATAATACAATTAAAAACAGAGCTTATTATACTATTAAGGAATTTAATAATATAAATAATTCATCAATAGTTATTTTTGTTTGAAAAATATTATAGTGTAACTCAAATATTAGATTATTTGTTAAGCTATTAGTCATATTTATATCATGGCATATTCAGATATTAAAATGAAGGTTGATACTGAATAAAGTGATTGCAGAATAAAACATTTATCTTTGATCTGTGGACTCACGGTAATTCGTCTATTCATACGGCGACCGTACAACATTGGTTGATAATTTATAATTCAATCAGACCTTATAAAAAATGCAAAAAGTAAAATGACTAATAAAGTTAAATTGAAAGTCAAATTTATAAATAATTCCTTTAAAATAATATCTTTCATTTCTGAATCATAACAGAAAAATGAATAATACAATTAAAAACAGAGCTTATTATACTAGTAAAGAATTTAATATAAATAAATCATCAATAGCTGATTTTTGTTTATAGTTATGGTAGTTATAGTGTAACTTAAATATTAGATTATTTGTTAGGCTATTATCATGGCATATTCAGATATTAAAATGAAGGTTGATACTGAATAAAGTGATTTAATAAAGATGAAAGCGGAATAACACATTTATCTTTTATCTGTGGACTCAAATGAAACTGATCAGATTAATGTAATCATAAATGCTTTTAAATTAAAAGGTTATGAATTTAATAAAGTTGGTATAACGCATGCATTTTCTAAAGAACAATTTATAATTCAATCAGACCTTATAAAAAATGCAAAAAGTAAAATTACTAATAAAGTTAAATTGAAAGTCAAATTTATAAATAAATCCTTTAAAATAATATCTTTCATATCTGAATCATAACAGAAAAATGAATAATACAATTAAAAACAGAGCTTATTATACTAGTGACGAATTTAATAATATAAATAATACATCAAATATAACTATACGATACTAAACATTAGAAATCTCAATACAAATATCAATAAATGTAATATCTTTATTGATACATTAGTCAGTAGACCATATATATTAATACTAACTGAAACATGGTTTATTGATACTGATGATCTATAAATATATCTAAAAGATTTCAACATGTACATAACAAATCGTAAACTAAAAAAAAAAAAGTGGAGGAGTTTCAATTTTTGCTAACACAAATATAGATTGTTTATATATAGAATATTTATAAACAGCGGTTTATGATGACCTCGAAATAATTAGTATATAATTAAATTAAAAATTTAAATATAAACCCTTAATAATCACAGGGTTATATAGAGCACCAAATATTAATAAAACTTTCTTTAATGATTTCTTTTTTAAGTTTTTTAAATATATTAATTCTGAAATTTTTATTTGTGATGATTTTAATATTGATTTTTAAATATATTAATTCTGAAATTTTTATTTGTGGTGATTTTAATATTGATTTTTTTAGATGTTTTTAATTCATTCACTATTGATTTTAATAATATCATTTCACAATTAGGACTAGATAATTTATTAAAAATACCAACTAGATTATCAACTTATAATAATTCATTAATAGATAACATATTAACAAATAGTAATTAAATTTTATTGAATGGAGTTATTAATAATACAGATATATCTGATTTGTTATATTTACTACGTTGAATATAAAAAATAAATATATTAAAAGTTGTGACTATATATATATCAGAAAAATGCATAATATGTATACATTAGTAAATACGTTAACGTATCGATTTACAAATGGCTATTTTTACACAATTATAGATCCTTCTATGTGTTATGATGAATTAGTAATACAATTAAATGAAATGTTTAATAAAGGTTATGAAAAAAATATAGCATTAACAATCCATGGTAATCGATGATAATCGTGTAGAGCAACGAGACATTATTATGAACGGAATATGATCACCGTACCACTATGCAGCTCGTGTGACCAGATACTGTTGCATAACTATAACGTTGACCGAGTTAGTCATAAAAGTAATTTAAAAAAATGAAACTGACAAGATTAATGTAATCATAAATTTCTTTTAAATTAAAAGGTTC
Source organism: Osedax fenrisi (assembly GCA_964019155.1). NCBI lineage: Eukaryota > Metazoa > Annelida > Polychaeta > Sabellida > Siboglinidae > Osedax > Osedax fenrisi. Next base: position 121,562,814 of record OZ025239.1, on the reverse strand, counting down.
TGAATTTAATAAAGTTGGTATAGTGCATACATTTTCCAAAGAACAACTTATAATTCAATCAGACCTTATAAAAAATGCAAAAGTAAAATGACTAATAAAGTTAAATTGAAAGTCAAATTTATAAATAATTCTTTAAAATAATATATTTTATATCTGAATCATAACAGAAAAATGAATAATACAATTAAAAACAGAGCTTATTATACTATTAAGGAATTAAATAAAGTTGGTATAGCGCATACATTTTCCAAAGAACAACTTATAATTCAATCAGACCTTATAAAAAATGCAAAAGTAAAATGACTAATAAAGTTAAATTGAAATTTATAAATAATTCTTTAAAATAATATCTTTCATATCTGAATCATAACAGAAAAATGAATAATACAATTAAAAACAGAGCTTATTATACTATTAAGGAATTTAATAATATAAATAATTCATCAATAGTTATTTTTGTTTGAAAAATATTATAGTGTAACTCAAATATTAGATTATTTATTAAGCTATTAGTCATATTTATATCATGGCATATTCAGATATTAAAATAAAGGTTGATACTGAATAAAGTGATTGCAGAATAACACATTTATCTTTGATCTGTGGACTCACGGTAATTCGTCTATTCATACGGCGACCTTACAACATTGGTTGATAATTTATAATTCAATCAGACCTTATAAAAAATGCAAAAAGTAAAATGACTAATAAAGTTAAATTGAAAGTCAAATTTATAAATAATTCCTTTAAAATAATATCTTTCATTTCTGAATCATAACAGAAAAATGAATAATACAATTAAAAACAGAGCTTATTATACTAGTGACGAATTTAATAATATAAATAATACATCAAATATAACTATACGATACTAAACATTAGAAATCTCAATACAAATATCAATAAATGTAATATCTTTATTGATACATTAGTCAGTAGACCATATATATTAATACTAACTGAAACATGGTTTATTGATACTGATGATCTATAAATATATCTAAAAGATTTCAACATGTACATAACAAATCGTAAACTAAAAAAAAAAAAGTGGAGGAGTTTCAATTTTTGCTAACACAAATATAGATTGTTCATATATAGAATATTTATAAACAGCTGTTTATGATGACCTCGAAATAATTAGTATATAATTAAATTAAAAATTTAAATATAAACCCTTAATAATCACAGGGTTATATAGAGCACCAAATATTAATAAAACTTTCTTTAATGATTTCTTTTTTAAGTTTTTTAAATATATTAATTCTGAAATTTTTATTTGTGATGATTTTAATATTGATTTTTTAAATATATTAATTCTGAAATTTTTATTTGTGGTGATTTTAATATTGATTTTTTAGATGTTATTAATTCATTCACTATTGATTTTAATAATATCATTTCACAATTAGGACTAGATAATTTATTAAAAATACTAACTAGATTATCAACTTATAATAATTCATTAATAGATAACATATTAACAAATAGTAATTCAATTTTATTGAATGGAGTTATTAATAATACAGATATATCTGATCTGTTATATTTACTACGTTGAATATAAAAAATAAATATATTAAAAGTTGTGACTATATATATATCAGAAAAATGAATAATATGTATACATTAGTAAATACTTTAACGTATCGATTTACAAATGGCTATTTTTACACAATTATAGATCCTTCTATGTGTTATGATGAATTAGTAATAAAATTAAATGAAATGTTTAATAAGTTTTTTCCCATATCTAGTATAAAAAAATAAATATAGCATTAACAATCAAGGCTTTTGAAAAATGTGAATCAGATCAATAACGTAATAAGCAGTCTGATACAGTATAAACCACGTGGCTGTGGGTGATAGGAATATAGACTTACACCTATACAATGACGTACAGACAATAGACGAGGTTAGTTGAAAATGTTTATCATATTCAAAAAGATTGCCCGATACCGACGATAATCGTGTAGAGCAACGAGACATAATGAACGGAGAACACATACACGATATTTACAGCGATTCGTACATGAAGATTGTAGTCAGTACTAGTGTCGACATCTAGGCGTCTCAGAAATATGAAACACTACCGGAAGTAAGAAATCGTATTATCGGTATGAGGATTCAGCTGAAGAAGTTGAAAAATAAATTAACACGATCAGAAGCAGAGTGCTGATTTTATGACGAATGTATTACACATATTACCTATAAATATATATATATATATATATATAGATATATAAATGTTATGTTATCCACATGTATTGTGATATCATTTGATATGACACCCCTTATTTATGTCGTATTCATATAGGATCATTCCATATAGTCTATATATGGATAAGGTACATAATGGACTATTCCAAATGTTCTAGACCTCCATATATGGAATATATGGAAAGATCGTTGTTATGTAATCTCTGTATTTATCAGCGTGATACCAGCACATACACCTAGTACCTGCTATCACGCACACACACATTACTGCCGACCGCCTCACGCGCAGATGGCTGCTTATATATAGCGGACCGCCGCTATATATATCAATATATACTTAGAGTCACTAATAAAGTACCTAAGCCTTGACGCTTGTCTTAATACATATATACATATACACATGGCATCCCTACATACATAACATATATTAACAAGGTAGATACTGATTTCACTAATAGGCACTTAGAGTGTGCAACACATGAGAAAACTAAATATAATAGCTAAGTATAATACTAGATATGATTTCGTTACGTGACTGAAGAAAGAGATGTGCGCTGACCAGAAACAAGTTAAGGAGCTAACTAAGTTATTTAATTAGGTAAAGTTTGTATACATTCTTTAGTTATACCTTTGTTAAATACAACTTAGATTATTCAAATATCATTAATTGCAGACCTATCACATCTATATATTCTAAGTGAAATAACTGAGAAGTTTAAGAATTGTAGCATAGTTATAAACATCAATATTAGCGTATACAACGCTATCAGAAACAAGCATAAACTCTAATATGGTTATTATTAAACACTAGCCGATGGTAAATAGAACCATGATACACACATCATCAGTTCTAAATACAGAAGAAAAAAGTAATAGCCAATCAGAGGTATTAAAATACTATTAAAATTAGAAAAACGGATAAGAATAATCAGTTGAATATTTAAAAACAATAAATTATAACAACTTCATGTTATATATATATATATATATATATATATAACATGAATACATAGAAAAACCTAAAGTTGTATTTATATACTATGTACATATATATATCCATATAAACTATTTCTATAAAATCGCGATCCAGCCTATTGTTAGACTACAAGCCTGTGTCGTCGGGTTACGCCCAACACCGGCAGCTCTACCTGGCGGCCGCTAATCACTATAACGTACGGCGGAACATGTGCATAGCTTACAAGACGCTTCCACCAATCACCGTACCACTATGCAGCTCGTGTGACCAGATACTGTTGCATAACTATAACGTTGCCCGAGTCAGTCATAAAAGTAATTTTTAAAAATGAAACTGATAAGATTAATGTAATCATAAATGCTTTTAACTTAAAAGGTTATGAATTTAATAAAGTTGGTATAGCGCATACATTTTCCAAAGAACAACTTATAATTCAATCAGACCTTATAAAAAATGCAAAAAGTAAAATGACTAATAAAGTTAAATTGAAAGTCAAATTTATAAATAATTCTTTAAAATAATATATTTTATATCTGAATCATAACAGAAAAATGAATAATACAATTAAAAACAGAGTTTATTATACTAGTAAGGAATTTAATAATATAAATAAATCATCAATAGTTGATTTTTGTTTGAAAAATATTATAGTGTAACTCAAATATTAGATTATTTGTTAGGCTATTAGTCATATTATCATGGCATATTCAGATATTAAAATGAAGGTTGATACTGAATAAAGTGATTGCAGAATAACACATTTATCTTTGATCTGTGGACTCACGGTAATTCGTCTATTCATACGGCGACCGTACAACATTGGTTGACAACTTATAATTCAATCAGACCTTATAAAAAATGCAAAAAGTAAAATGACTAATAAAGTTAAATTGAAATTGAAATTTATAAATAATTCTTTAAAATAATATCTTTCATATCTGAATCATAACAGAAAAATGAATAATACAATTAAAAACAGAGCTTATTATACTATTAAGGAATTAAATAAAGTTGGTATAGCGCATACATTTTCCAAAGAACAACTTATAATTCAATCAGACCTTATAAAAAATGCAAAAGTAAAATGACTAATAAAGTTAAATTGAAATTTATAAATAATTCTTTAAAATAATATCTTTCATATCTGAATCATAACAGAAAAATGAATAATACAATTAAAAACAGAGATTATTATACTATTAAGGAATTTAATAATATAAATAATTCATCAATAGTTATTTTTGTTTGAAAAATATTATAGTGTAACTCAAATATTAGATTATTTATTAAGCTATTAGTCATATTTATATCATGGCATATTCAGATATTAAAATGAAGGTTGATACTGAATAAAGTGATTGCAGAATAACACATTTATCTTTGATCTGTGGACTCACGGTAATTCGTCTATTCATACGGCGACCGTACAACATTGGTTGATAATTTATAATTCAATCAGACCTTATAAAAAATGCAAAAAGTAAAATGACTAATAAAGTTAAATTGAAAGTCAAATTTATAAATAATTCCTTTAAAATAATATCTTTCATTTCTGAATCATAACAGAAAAATGAATAATACAATTAAAAACAGAGCTTATTATACTAGTAAAGAATTTAATATAAATAAATCATCAATAGCTGATTTTTGTTTATAGTTATGGTAGTTATAGTGTAACTTAAATATTAGATTATTTGTTAGGCTATTATCATGGCATATTCAGATATTAAAATGAAGGTTGATACTGAATAAAGTGATTTAATAAAGATGAAAGCGGAATAACACATTTATCTTTTATCTGTGGACTCAAATGAAACTGATCAGATTAATGTAATCATAAATGCTTTTAAATTAAAAGGTTATGAATTTAATAAAGTTGGTATAGCGCATACATTTTCCAAAGAACAACTTATAATTCAATCAGACCTTATAAAAAATGCAAAAAGTAAAATGACTAATAAAGTTAAAGTGAAAGTAAAATTTATAAATAATTCTTTAAAATAATATATTTTATATCTGAATCATAACAGAAAAATGAATAATACAATTAAAAACAGAGTTTATTATACTAGTAAGGAATTTAATAATATAAATAAATCATCAATAGTTGATTTTTGTTTGAAAAATATTATAGTGTAACTCAAATATTAGATTATTTGTTAGGCTATTAGTCATATTATCATGGCATATTCAGATATTAAAATGAAGGTTGATACTGAATAAAGTGATTGCAGAATAACACATTTATCTTTGATCTGTGGACTCACGGTAATTCGTCTATTCATACGGCGACCGTACAACATTGGTTGACAACTTATAATTCAATCAGACCTTATAAAAAATGCAAAAAGTAAAATGACTAATAAAGTTAAATTGAAATTGAAATTTATAAATAATTCTTTAAAATAATATCTTTCATATCTGAATCATAACAGAAAAATGAATAATACAATTAAAAACAGAGCTTATTATACTATTAAGGAATTAAATAAAGTTGGTATAGCGCATACATTTTCCAAAGAACAACTTATAATTCAATCAGACCTTATAAAAAATGCAAAAGTAAAATGACTAATAAAGTTAAATTGAAATTTATAAATAATTCTTTAAAATAATATCTTTCATATCTGAATCATAACAGAAAAATGAATAATACAATTAAAAACAGAGCTTATTATACTATTAAGGAATTTAATAATATAAATAATTCATCAATAGTTATTTTTGTTTGAAAAATATTATAGTGTAACTCAAATATTAGATTATTTGTTAAGCTATTAGTCATATTTATATCATGGCATATTCAGATATTAAAATGAAGGTTGATACTGAATAAAGTGATTTAATAAAGATGAAAGCGGAATAACACATTTATCTTTTATCTGTGGACTCAAATGAAACTGATCAGATTAATGTAATCATAAATGCTTTTAAATTAAAAGGTTATGAATTTAATAAAGTTGGTATAACGCATGCATTTTCTAAAGAACAATTTATAATTCAATCAGACCTTATAAAAAATGCAAAAAGTAAAATTACTAATAAAGTTAAATTGAAAGTCAAATTTATAAATAAATCCTTTAAAATAATATCTTTCATATCTGAATCATAACAGAAAAATGAATAATACAATTAAAAACAGAGCTTATTATACTAGTGACGAATTTAATAATATAAATAATACATCAAATATAACTATACGATACTAAACATTAGAAATCTCAATACAAATATCAATAAATGTAATATCTTTATTGATACATTAGTCAGTAGACCATATATATTAATACTAACTGAAACATGGTTTATTGATACTGATGATCTATAAATATATCTAAAAGATTTCAACATGTACATAACAAATCGTAAACTAAAAAAAAAAAAGTGGAGGAGTTTCAATTTTTGCTAACACAAATATAGATTGTTTATATATAGAATATTTATAAACAGCGGTTTATGATGACCTCGAAATAATTAGTATATAATTAAATTAAAAATTTAAATATAAACCCTTAATAATCACAGGGTTATATAGAGCACCAAATATTAATAAAACTTTCTTTAATGATTTCTTTTTTAAGTTTTTTAAATATATTAATTCTGAAATTTTTATTTGTGATGATTTTAATATTGATTTTTAAATATATTAATTCTGAAATTTTTATTTGTGGTGATTTTAATATTGATTTTTTTAGATGTTTTTAATTCATTCACTATTGATTTTAATAATATCATTTCACAATTAGGACTAGATAATTTATTAAAAATACCAACTAGATTATCAACTTATAATAATTCATTAATAGATAACATATTAACAAATAGTAATTAAATTTTATTGAATGGAGTTATTAATAATACAGATATATCTGATTTGTTATATTTACTACGTTGAATATAAAAAATAAATATATTAAAAGTTGTGACTATATATATATCAGAAAAATGCATAATATGTATACATTAGTAAATACGTTAACGTATCGATTTACAAATGGCTATTTTTACACAATTATAGATCCTTCTATGTGTTATGATGAATTAGTAATACAATTAAATGAAATGTTTAATAAAGGTTATGAAAAAAATATAGCATTAACAATCCATGGTAATCGATGATAATCGTGTAGAGCAACGAGACATTATTATGAACGGAATATGATCACCGTACCACTATGCAGCTCGTGTGACCAGATACTGTTGCATAACTATAACGTTGACCGAGTTAGTCATAAAAGTAATTTAAAAAAATGAAACTGACAAGATTAATGTAATCATAAATTTCTTTTAAATTAAAAGGTTCTGAATTTAATAAAGTTGGTATAGTGCATACATTTTCCAAAGAACAACTTATAATTCAATCAGACCTTATAAAAAATGCAAAAGTAAAATGACTAATAAAGTTAAATTGAAAGTCAAATTTATAAATAATTCTTTAAAATAATATATTTTATATCTGAATCATAACAGAAAAATGAATAATACAATTAAAAACAGAGCTTATTATACTATTAAAGAATTAAATAAAGTTGGTATAGCGCATACATTTTCCAAAGAACAACTTATAATTCAATCAGACCTTATAAAAAATGCAAAAGTAAAATGACTAATAAAGTTAAATTGAAATTTATAAATAATTCTTTAAAATAATATCTTTCATATCTGAATCATAACAGAAAAATGAATAATACAATTAAAAACAGAGCTTATTATACTATTAAGGAATTTAATAATATAAATAATTCATCAATAGTTATTTTTGTTTGAAAAATATTATAGTGTAACTCAAATATTAGATTATTTATTAAGCTATTAGTCATATTTATATCATGGCATATTCAGATATTAAAATAAAGGTTGATACTGAATAAAGTGATTGCAGAATAACACATTTATCTTTGATCTGTGGACTCACGGTAATTCGTCTATTCATACGGCGACCTTACAACATTGGTTGATAATTTATAATTCAATCAGACCTTATAAAAAATGCAAAAAGTAAAATGACTAATAAAGTTAAATTGAAAGTCAAATTTATAAATAATTCCTTTAAAATAATATCTTTCATTTCTGAATCATAACAGAAAAATGAATAATACAATTAAAAACAGAGCTTATTATACTAGTGACGAATTTAATAATATAAATAATACATCAAATATAACTATACGATACTAAACATTAGAAATCTCAATACAAATATCAATAAATGTAATATCTTTATTGATACATTAGTCAGTAGACCATATATATTAATACTAACTGAAACATGGTTTATTGATACTGATGATCTATAAATATATCTAAAAGATTTCAACATGTACATAACAAATCGTAAACTAAAAAAAAAAAAAGTGGAGGAGTTTCAATTTTTGCTAACACAAATATAGATTGTTCATATATAGAATATTTATAAACAGCGGTTTATGATGACCTCGAAATAATTAGTATATAATTAAATTAAAAATTTAAATATAAACCCTTAATAATCACAGGGTTATATAGAGCACCAAATATTAATAAAACTTTCTTTAATGATTTCTTTTTTAAGTTTTTTAAATATATTAATTCTGAAATTTTTATTTGTAATGATTTTAATATTGATTTTTTAAATATATTAATTCTGAAATTTTTATTTGTGGTGATTTTAATATTGATTTTTTAGATGTTTTTAATTCATTCACTATTGATTTTAATAATATCATTTCACAATTAGGACTAGATAATTTATTAAAAATACTAACTAGATTATCAACTTATAATAATTCATTAATAGATAACATATTAACAAATAGTAATTCAATTTTATTGAATGGAGTTATTAATAATACAGATATATCTGATCTGTTATATTTACTACGTTGAATATAAAAAATAAATATATTAAAAGTTGTGACTATATATATATCAGAAAAATGAATAATATGTATACATTAGTAAATACTTTAACGTATCGATTTACAAATGGCTATTTTTACACAATTATAGATCCTTCTATGTGTTATGATGAATTAGTAATAAAATTAAATGAAATGTTTAATAAGTTTTTTCCCATATCTAGTATAAAAAAATAAATATAGCATTAACAATCAAGGCTTTTGAAAAATGTGAATCAGATCAATAACGTAATAAGCAGTCTGATACAGTATAAACCACGTGGCTGTGGGTGATAGGAATATAGACTTACACCTATACAATGACGTACAGACAATAGACGAGGTTAGTTGAAAATGTTTATCATATTCAAAAAGATTGCCCGATACCGACGATAATCGTGTAGAGCAACGAGACATAATGAACGGAGAACACATACACGATATTTACAGCGATTCGTACATGAAGATTGTAGTCAGTACTAGTGTCGACATCTAGGCGTCTCAGAAATATGAAACACTACCGGAAGTAAGAAATCGTATTATCGGTATGAGGATTCAGCTGAAGAAGTTGAAAAATAAATTAACACGATCAGAAGCAGAGTGCTGATTTTATGACGAATGTATTACACATATTACCTATAAATATATATATATATATATATATAGATATATAAATGTTATGTTATCCACATGTATTGTGATATCATTTGATATGACACCCCTTATTTATGTCGTATTCATATAGGATCATTCCATATAGTCTATATATGGATAAGGTACATAATGGACTATTCCAAATGTTCTAGACCTCCATATATGGAATATATGGAAAGATCGTTGTTATGTAATCTCTGTATTTATCAGCGTGATACCAGCACATACACCTAGTACCTGCTATCACGCACACACACATTACTGCCGACCGCCTCACGCGCAGATGGCTGCTTATATATAGCGGACCGCCGCTATATATATCAATATATACTTAGAGTCACTAATAAAGTACCTAAGCCTTGACGCTTGTCTTAATACATATATACATATACACATGGCATCCCTACATACATAACATATATTAACAAGGTAGATACTGATTTCACTAATAGGCACTTAGAGTGTGCAACACATGAGAAAACTAAATATAATAGCTAAGTATAATACTAGATATGATTTCGTTACGTGACTGAAGAAAGAGATGTGCGCTGACCAGAAACAAGTTAAGGAGCTAACTAAGTTATTTAATTAGGTAAAGTTTGTATACATTCTTTAGTTATACCTTTGTTAAATACAACTTAGATTATTCAAATATCATTAATTGCAGACCTATCACATCTATATATTCTAAGTGAAATAACTGAGAAGTTTAAGAATTGTAGCATAGTTATAAACATCAATATTAGCGTATACAACGCTATCAGAAACAAGCATAAACTCTAATATGGTTATTATTAAACACTAGCCGATGGTAAATAGAACCATGATACACACATCATCAGTTCTAAATACAGAAGAAAAAAGTAATAGCCAATCAGAGGTATTAAAATACTATTAAAATTAGAAAAACGGATAAGAATAATCAGTTGAATATTTAAAAACAATAAATTATAACAACTTCATGTTATATATATATATATATATATATATAACATGAATACATAGAAAAACCTAAAGTTGTATTTATATACTATGTACATATATATATCCATATAAACTATTTCTATAAAATCGCGATCCAGCCTATTGTTAGACTACAAGCCTGTGTCATCGGGTTACGCCCAACACCGGCAGCTCTACCTGGCGGCCGCTAATCACTATAACGTACGGCGGAACATGTGCATAGCTTACAAGACGCTTCCACCAATCACCGTACCACTATGCAGCTCGTGTGACCAGATACTGTTGCATAACTATAACGTTGCCCGAGTCAGTCATAAAAGTAATTTTTAAAAATGAAACTGATAAGATTAATGTAATCATAAATGCTTTTAACTTAAAAGGTTATGAATTTAATAAAGTTGGTATAGCGCATACATTTTCCAAAGAACAACTTATAATTCAATCAGACCTTATAAAAAATGCAAAAAGTAAAATGACTAATAAAGTTAAATTGAAAGTCAAATTTATAAATAATTCTTTAAAATAATATATTTTATATCTGAATCATAACAGAAAAATGAATAATACAATTAAAAACAGAGTTTATTATACTAGTAAGGAATTTAATAATATAAATAAATCATCAATAGTTGATTTTTGTTTGAAAAATATTATAGTGTAACTCAAATATTAGATTATTTGTTAGGCTATTAGTCATATTATCATGGCATATTCAGATATTAAAATGAAGGTTGATACTGAATAAAGTGATTGCAGAATAACACATTTATCTTTGATCTGTGGACTCACGGTAATTCGTCTATTCATACGGCGACCGTACAACATTGGTTGACAACTTATAATTCAATCAGACCTTATAAAAAATGCAAAAAGTAAAATGACTAATAAAGTTAAATTGAAATTGAAATTTATAAATAATTCTTTAAAATAATATCTTTCATATCTGAATCATAACAGAAAAATGAATAATACAATTAAAAACAGAGCTTATTATACTATTAAGGAATTAAATAAAGTTGGTATAGCGCATACATTTTCCAAAGAACAACTTATAATTCAATCAGACCTTATAAAAAATGCAAAAGTAAAATGACTAATAAAGTTAAATTGAAATTTATAAATAATTCTTTAAAATAATATCTTTCATATCTGAATCATAACAGAAAAATGAATAATACAATTAAAAACAGAGATTATTATACTATTAAGGAATTTAATAATATAAATAATTCATCAATAGTTATTTTTGTTTGAAAAATATTATAGTGTAACTCAAATATTAGATTATTTATTAAGCTATTAGTCATATTTATATCATGGCATATTCAGATATTAAAATGAAGGTTGATACTGAATAAAGTGATTGCAGAATAACACATTTATCTTTGATCTGTGGACTCACGGTAATTCGTCTATTCATACGGCGACCGTACAACATTGGTTGATAATTTATAATTCAATCAGACCTTATAAAAAATGCAAAAAGTAAAATGACTAATAAAGTTAAATTGAAAGTCAAATTTATAAATAATTCCTTTAAAATAATATCTTTCATTTCTGAATCATAACAGAAAAATGAATAATACAATTAAAAACAGAGCTTATTATACTAGTAAAGAATTTAATATAAATAAATCATCAATAGCTGATTTTTGTTTATAGTTATGGTAGTTATAGTGTAACTTAAATATTAGATTATTTGTTAGGCTATTATCATGGCATATTCAGATATTAAAATGAAGGTTGATACTGAATAAAGTGATTTAATAAAGATGAAAGCGGAATAACACATTTATCTTTTATCTGTGGACTCAAATGAAACTGATCAGATTAATGTAATCATAAATGCTTTTAAATTAAAAGGTTATGAATTTAATAAAGTTGGTATAGCGCATACATTTTCCAAAGAACAACTTATAATTCAATCAGACCTTATAAAAAATGCAAAAAGTAAAATGACTAATAAAGTTAAAGTGAAAGTAAAATTTATAAATAATTCTTTAAAATAATATATTTTATATCTGAATCATAACAGAAAAATGAATAATACAATTAAAAACAGAGTTTATTATACTAGTAAGGAATTTAATAATATAAATAAATCATCAATAGTTGATTTTTGTTTGAAAAATATTATAGTGTAACTCAAATATTAGATTATTTGTTAGGCTATTAGTCATATTATCATGGCATATTCAGATATTAAAATGAAGGTTGATACTGAATAAAGTGATTGCAGAATAACACATTTATCTTTGATCTGTGGACTCACGGTAATTCGTCTATTCATACGGCGACCGTACAACATTGGTTGACAACTTATAATTCAATCAGACCTTATAAAAAATGCAAAAAGTAAAATGACTAATAAAGTTAAATTGAAATTGAAATTTATAAATAATTCTTTAAAATAATATCTTTCATATCTGAATCATAACAGAAAAATGAATAATACAATTAAAAACAGAGCTTATTATACTATTAAGGAATTAAATAAAGTTGGTATAGCGCATACATTTTCCAAAGAACAACTTATAATTCAATCAGACCTTATAAAAAATGCAAAAGTAAAATGACTAATAAAGTTAAATTGAAATTTATAAATAATTCTTTAAAATAATATCTTTCATATCTGAATCATAACAGAAAAATGAATAATACAATTAAAAACAGAGCTTATTATACTATTAAGGAATTTAATAATATAAATAATTCATCAATAGTTATTTTTGTTTGAAAAATATTATAGTGTAACTCAAATATTAGATTATTTGTTAAGCTATTAGTCATATTTATATCATGGCATATTCAGATATTAAAATGAAGGTTGATACTGAATAAAGTGATTTAATAAAGATGAAAGCGGAATAACACATTTATCTTTTATCTGTGGACTCAAATGAAACTGATCAGATTAATGTAATCATAAATGCTTTTAAATTAAAAGGTTATGAATTTAATAAAGTTGGTATAACGCATGCATTTTCTAAAGAACAATTTATAATTCAATCAGACCTTATAAAAAATGCAAAAAGTAAAATTACTAATAAAGTTAAATTGAAAGTCAAATTTATAAATAAATCCTTTAAAATAATATCTTTCATATCTGAATCATAACAGAAAAATGAATAATACAATTAAAAACAGAGCTTATTATACTAGTGACGAATTTAATAATATAAATAATACATCAAATATAACTATACGATACTAAACATTAGAAATCTCAATACAAATATCAATAAATGTAATATCTTTATTGATACATTAGTCAGTAGACCATATATATTAATACTAACTGAAACATGGTTTATTGATACTGATGATCTATAAATATATCTAAAAGATTTCAACATGTACATAACAAATCGTAAACTAAAAAAAAAAAAGTGGAGGAGTTTCAATTTTTGCTAACACAAATATAGATTGTTTATATATAGAATATTTATAAACAGCGGTTTATGATGACCTCGAAATAATTAGTATATAATTAAATTAAAAATTTAAATATAAACCCTTAATAATCACAGGGTTATATAGAGCACCAAATATTAATAAAACTTTCTTTAATGATTTCTTTTTTAAGTTTTTTAAATATATTAATTCTGAAATTTTTATTTGTGATGATTTTAATATTGATTTTTAAATATATTAATTCTGAAATTTTTATTTGTGGTGATTTTAATATTGATTTTTTTAGATGTTTTTAATTCATTCACTATTGATTTTAATAATATCATTTCACAATTAGGACTAGATAATTTATTAAAAATACCAACTAGATTATCAACTTATAATAATTCATTAATAGATAACATATTAACAAATAGTAATTAAATTTTATTGAATGGAGTTATTAATAATACAGATATATCTGATTTGTTATATTTACTACGTTGAATATAAAAAATAAATATATTAAAAGTTGTGACTATATATATATCAGAAAAATGCATAATATGTATACATTAGTAAATACGTTAACGTATCGATTTACAAATGGCTATTTTTACACAATTATAGATCCTTCTATGTGTTATGATGAATTAGTAATACAATTAAATGAAATGTTTAATAAAGGTTATGAAAAAAATATAGCATTAACAATCCATGGTAATCGATGATAATCGTGTAGAGCAACGAGACATTATTATGAACGGAATATGATCACCGTACCACTATGCAGCTCGTGTGACCAGATACTGTTGCATAACTATAACGTTGACCGAGTTAGTCATAAAAGTAATTTAAAAAAATGAAACTGACAAGATTAATGTAATCATAAATTTCTTTTAAATTAAAAGGTTCTGAATTTAATAAAGTTGGTATAGTGCATACATTTTCCAAAGAACAACTTATAATTCAATCAGACCTTATAAAAAATGCAAAAGTAAAATGACTAATAAAGTTAAATTGAAAGTCAAATTTATAAATAATTCTTTAAAATAATATATTTTATATCTGAATCATAACAGAAAAATGAATAATACAATTAAAAACAGAGCTTATTATACTATTAAAGAATTAAATAAAGTTGGTATAGCGCATACATTTTCCAAAGAACAACTTATAATTCAATCAGACCTTATAAAAAATGCAAAAGTAAAATGACTAATAAAGTTAAATTGAAATTTATAAATAATTCTTTAAAATAATATCTTTCATATCTGAATCATAACAGAAAAATGAATAATACAATTAAAAACAGAGCTTATTATACTATTAAGGAATTTAATAATATAAATAATTCATCAATAGTTATTTTTGTTTGAAAAATATTATAGTGTAACTCAAATATTAGATTATTTATTAAGCTATTAGTCATATTTATATCATGGCATATTCAGATATTAAAATAAAGGTTGATACTGAATAAAGTGATTGCAGAATAACACATTTATCTTTGATCTGTGGACTCACGGTAATTCGTCTATTCATACGGCGACCTTACAACATTGGTTGATAATTTATAATTCAATCAGACCTTATAAAAAATGCAAAAAGTAAAATGACTAATAAAGTTAAATTGAAAGTCAAATTTATAAATAATTCCTTTAAAATAATATCTTTCATTTCTGAATCATAACAGAAAAATGAATAATACAATTAAAAACAGAGCTTATTATACTAGTGACGAATTTAATAATATAAATAATACATCAAATATAACTATACGATACTAAACATTAGAAATCTCAATACAAATATCAATAAATGTAATATCTTTATTGATACATTAGTCAGTAGACCATATATATTAATACTAACTGAAACATGGTTTATTGATACTGATGATCTATAAATATATCTAAAAGATTTCAACATGTACATAACAAATCGTAAACTAAAAAAAAAAAAGTGGAGGAGTTTCAATTTTTGCTAACACAAATATAGATTGTTCATATATAGAATATTTATAAACAGCTGTTTATGATGACCTCGAAATAATTAGTATATAATTAAATTAAAAATTTAAATATAAACCCTTAATAATCACAGGGTTATATAGAGCACCAAATATTAATAAAACTTTCTTTAATGATTTCTTTTTTAAGTTTTTTAAATATATTAATTCTGAAATTTTTATTTGTGATGATTTTAATATTGATTTTTTAAATATATTAATTCTGAAATTTTTATTTGTGGTGATTTTAATATTGATTTTTTAGATGTTATTAATTCATTCACTATTGATTTTAATAATATCATTTCACAATTAGGACTAGATAATTTATTAAAAATACTAACTAGATTATCAACTTATAATAATTCATTAATAGATAACATATTAACAAATAGTAATTCAATTTTATTGAATGGAGTTATTAATAATACAGATATATCTGATCTGTTATATTTACTACGTTGAATATAAAAAATAAATATATTAAAAGTTGTGACTATATATATATCAGAAAAATGAATAATATGTATACATTAGTAAATACTTTAACGTATCGATTTACAAATGGCTATTTTTACACAATTATAGATCCTTCTATGTGTTATGATGAATTAGTAATAAAATTAAATGAAATGTTTAATAAGTTTTTTCCCATATCTAGTATAAAAAAATAAATATAGCATTAACAATCAAGGCTTTTGAAAAATGTGAATCAGATCAATAACGTAATAAGCAGTCTGATACAGTATAAACCACGTGGCTGTGGGTGATAGGAATATAGACTTACACCTATACAATGACGTACAGACAATAGACGAGGTTAGTTGAAAATGTTTATCATATTCAAAAAGATTGCCCGATACCGACGATAATCGTGTAGAGCAACGAGACATAATGAACGGAGAACACATACACGATATTTACAGCGATTCGTACATGAAGATTGTAGTCAGTACTAGTGTCGACATCTAGGCGTCTCAGAAATATGAAACACTACCGGAAGTAAGAAATCGTATTATCGGTATGAGGATTCAGCTGAAGAAGTTGAAAAATAAATTAACACGATCAGAAGCAGAGTGCTGATTTTATGACGAATGTATTACACATATTACCTATAAATATATATATATATATATATATAGATATATAAATGTTATGTTATCCACATGTATTGTGATATCATTTGATATGACACCCCTTATTTATGTCGTATTCATATAGGATCATTCCATATAGTCTATATATGGATAAGGTACATAATGGACTATTCCAAATGTTCTAGACCTCCATATATGGAATATATGGAAAGATCGTTGTTATGTAATCTCTGTATTTATCAGCGTGATACCAGCACATACACCTAGTACCTGCTATCACGCACACACACATTACTGCCGACCGCCTCACGCGCAGATGGCTGCTTATATATAGCGGACCGCCGCTATATATATCAATATATACTTAGAGTCACTAATAAAGTACCTAAGCCTTGACGCTTGTCTTAATACATATATACATATACACATGGCATCCCTACATACATAACATATATTAACAAGGTAGATACTGATTTCACTAATAGGCACTTAGAGTGTGCAACACATGAGAAAACTAAATATAATAGCTAAGTATAATACTAGATATGATTTCGTTACGTGACTGAAGAAAGAGATGTGCGCTGACCAGAAACAAGTTAAGGAGCTAACTAAGTTATTTAATTAGGTAAAGTTTGTATACATTCTTTAGTTATACCTTTGTTAAATACAACTTAGATTATTCAAATATCATTAATTGCAGACCTATCACATCTATATATTCTAAGTGAAATAACTGAGAAGTTTAAGAATTGTAGCATAGTTATAAACATCAATATTAGCGTATACAACGCTATCAGAAACAAGCATAAACTCTAATATGGTTATTATTAAACACTAGCCGATGGTAAATAGAACCATGATACACACATCATCAGTTCTAAATACAGAAGAAAAAAGTAATAGCCAATCAGAGGTATTAAAATACTATTAAAATTAGAAAAACGGATAAGAATAATCAGTTGAATATTTAAAAACAATAAATTATAACAACTTCATGTTATATATATATATATATATATATATAACATGAATACATAGAAAAACCTAAAGTTGTATTTATATACTATGTACATATATATATCCATATAAACTATTTCTATAAAATCGCGATCCAGCCTATTGTTAGACTACAAGCCTGTGTCGTCGGGTTACGCCCAACACCGGCAGCTCTACCTGGCGGCCGCTAATCACTATAACGTACGGCGGAACATGTGCATAGCTTACAAGACGCTTCCACCAATCACCGTACCACTATGCAGCTCGTGTGACCAGATACTGTTGCATAACTATAACGTTGCCCGAGTTAGTCATAAAAGTAATTTTAAAAAATGAAACTGATAAGATTAATGTAATCATAAATTTCTTTTAAATTAAAAGGTTCTGAATTTAATAAAGTTGGTATAGCGCATACATTTTCCAAAGAACAACTTATAATTCAATCAGACCTTATAAAAAATGCAAAAAGTAAAATGACTAATAAAGTTAAATTGAAATTGAAATTTATAAATAATTCTTTAAAATAATATCTTTCATATCTGAATCATAACAGAAAAATGAATAATACAATTAAAAACAGAGCTTATTATACAATTAAGGAATTAAATAAAGTTTGTATAGCGCATACATTTTCCAAAGAACAACTTATAATTCAATCAGACCTTATAAAAAATGCAAAATTAAAATGACTAATAAAGTTAAATTGAAATTTATAAATAATTTTTTAAAATAATATCTTTCATATCTGAATCATAACAGAAAAATGAATAATACAATTAAAAACAGAGCTTATTATACTATTAAGGAATTTAATAATATAAATAATTCATCAATAGTTATTTTTGTTTGAAAAATATTATAGTGTAACTCAAATATTAGATTATTTATTAAGCTATTAGTCATATTTATATCATGGCATATTCAGATATTAAAATAAAGGTTGATACTGAATAAAGTGATTGCAGAATAACACATTTATCTTTGATCTGTGGACTCACGGTAATTCGTCTATTCATACGGCGACCGTACAACATTGGTTGATAATTTATAATTCAATCAGACCTTATAAAAAATGCAAAAAGTAAAATGACTAATAAAGTTAAATTGAAAGTCAAATTTATAAATAATTCCTTTAAAATAATATCTTTCATTTCTGAATCATAACAGAAAAATGAATAATACAATTAAAAACAGAGCTTATTATACTAGTAAAGAATTTAATATAAATAAATCATCAATAGCTGATTTTTGTTTATAGTTATGGTAGTTATAGTGTAACTTAAATATTAGATTATTTGTTAGGCTATTATCATGGCATATTCAGATATTAAAATGAAGGTTGATACTGAATAAAGTGATTTAATAAAGATGAAAGCGGAATAACACATTTATCTTTTATCTGTGGACTCAAATGAAACTGATCAGATTAATGTAATCATAAATGCTTTTAAATTAAAAGGTTATGAATTTAATAAAGTTGGTATAACGCATGCATTTTCTAAAGAACAACTTATAATTCAATCAGACCTTATAAAAAATGCAAAAAGTAAAATTACTAATAAAGTTAAATTGAAAGTCAAATTTATAAATAAATCCTTTAAAATAATATCTTTCATATCTGAATCATAACAGAAAAATGAATAATACAATTAAAAACAGAGCTTATTATACTAGTGACGAATTTAATAATATAAATAATACATCAAATATAACTATACGATACTAAACATTAGAAATCTCAATACAAATATCAATAAATGTAATATCTTTATTGATACATTAGTCAGTAGACCATATATATTAATACTAACTGAAACATGGTTTATTGATACTGATGATCTATAAATATATCTAAAAGATTTCAACATGTACATAACAAATCGTAAACTAAAAAAAAAAAAAGTGGAGGAGTTTCAATTTTTGCTAACACAAATATAGATTGTTCATATATAGAATATTTATAAACAGCGGTTTATGATGACCTCGAAATAATTAGTATATAATTAAATTAAAAATTTAAATATAAACCCTTAATAATCACAGGGTTATATAGAGCACCAAATATTAATAAAACTTTCTTTAATGATTTCTTTTTTAAGTTTTTTAAATATATTAATTCTGAAATTTTTATTTGTAATGATTTTAATATTGATTTTTTAAATATATTAATTCTGAAATTTTTATTTGTGGTGATTTTAATATTGATTTTTTAGATGTTTTTAATTCATTCACTATTGATTTTAATAATATCATTTCACAATTAGGACTAGATAATTTATTAAAAATACTAACTAGATTATCAACTTATAATAATTCATTAATAGATAACATATTAACAAATAGTAATTCAATTTTATTGAATGGAGTTATTAATAATACAGATATATCTGATCTGTTATATTTACTACGTTGAATATAAAAAATAAATATATTAAAAGTTGTGACTATATATATATCAGAAAAATGAATAATATGTATACATTAGTAAATACTTTAACGTATCGATTTACAAATGGCTATTTTTACACAATTATAGATCCTTCTATGTGTTATGATGAATTAGTAATAAAATTAAATGAAATGTTTAATAAGTTTTTTCCCATATCTAGTATAAAAAAATAAATATAGCATTAACAATCAAGGCTTTTGAAAAATGTGAATCAGATCAATAACGTAATAAGCAGTCTGATACAGTATAAACCACGTGGCTGTGGGTGATAGGAATATAGACTTACACCTATACAATGACGTACAGACAATAGACGAGGTTAGTTGAAAATGTTTATCATATTCAAAAAGATTGCCCGATACCGACGATAATCGTGTAGAGCAACGAGACATAATGAACGGAGAACACATACACGACATTACATTACAGCGATTCGTATATGAAGATTGTAGTCAGTACTAGTGTCGACATCTAGGCGTCTCAGAAATATGAAACACTACCGGAAGTAAGAAATCGTATTATCGGTATGAGGATTCAGCTGAAGAAGTTGAAAAATAAATTAACACGATCAGAAGCAGAGTGCTGATTTTATGACGAATGTATTACACATATTACCTATAAATATATATATATATAGATATATATATATATATATATATATATATATATAGATATATAAATGTTATGTTATCCACATGTATTGTGATATCATTTGATATGACACCCCTTATTTATATCGTATTCATATAGGATCATTCCATATAGTCTATATATGGATAAGGTACATAATGGACTATTCCAAATGTTCTAAACGTCCATATATTCCATATATGGAAAGATCGTTGTTATGTAATCTCTGTATTTATCAGCGTGATACCAGCACATACACCTAGTGCCTGGTATCACGCACACACACATTACTGCCGACCGCCTCACGCGCAGATGGCTGCTTATATATAGCGGACCGCCGCTATATATATCAATATATACTTAGAGTCACTAATAAAGTACCTAAGCCTTGACGCTTGTCTTAATACATATATACATATACACATGGCATCCCTACATACATAACATATATTAACAAGGTAGATACTGATTTCACTAATAGGCACTTAGAGTGTGCAACACATGAGAAAACTAAATATAATAGCTAAGTATAATACTAGATATGATTTCGTTACGTGACTTTATTAATATTATTAATATATATAGTGACTTAATTTAATAATATAAATAAATCATCAATAGTTGATTTTTGTTTGAAAAATATTATAGGGTAACTCAAATATTAGATTATTTGTTAAGATATTAGTCATATATTATCATGGCATATTCAGATATTATAATGAAGGTTGATACTGAATAAAGTGATTGCAGAATAACACATTTATCTTTTATCTGTGGACTCAAATTCAATGTTATTATATCTGAATCATAACAGA
Organism: Osedax fenrisi; assembly: GCA_964019155.1. NCBI lineage: Eukaryota > Metazoa > Annelida > Polychaeta > Sabellida > Siboglinidae > Osedax > Osedax fenrisi. The sequence continues at coordinate 121,540,734 of OZ025239.1, read as the reverse complement.
AAAATGAATAATACAATTAAAAACAGAGCTTATTATACTATTAATGAATTTAATAATATAAATAATACATCAAATATAACTATACGATACTAAACATTAGAAATCTCAATACAAATATCAATAAATGTAATATCTTTATTGATACATTAGTCAGTAGACCATATATATTAATACTAACTGAAACATGGTTTATTGATACTGATGATCTATCGATATATCTAAAAGATTTCAACATGTACAAAACAAATCGTAAACTAAAAAAAAAAAAAGGTGGAGGAGTTTCAATTTTTGCACAAATTTAGATTGTTCATATATAGAATATTTATAAACAGCGGTTTATGATGACCTCAAAATAATTAGTATATAATTAAATTAAAAATTTAAATATAAACCCGTAATAATCACAGGGTTATATAGAGCACCAAATATTAATAAAACTTTCTTTAATGATTTCTTTTTTAATTTTTTTAAATATATTAATTCTGAAATTTTTATTTGTGATGATTTTAATATTGATTTTTTTAGATGTTTTTAATTCATTCACTATTGATTTTAATAATATCATTTCACAATTAGGACTAAATAATTTATTACAAATACCAACTAGATTATCAACTTATAATAATTCATTAATAGATAACATATTAACAAATAGTAATTCAATTTTATTGAATGGAGTTATTAATAATACAGATATATCTGATCATTCTGTTATATTTACTACGTTGAATATAAAAAATAAATATATTAAAAGTTGTGACTATATATATATCAGAAAAATGCATAATATGTATACATTAGTAAATACTTTAACGTATCGATTTACAAATGGCTATTTTTACACAATTATAGATCCTTCTATGTGTTATGATGATTTAGTAATAAAATTAAATGAAATGTTTAATAAATGTTGTCCCATATCTAGTAAAAAAAAAAAATAAAGCATTAACAATCCATGGTAATTGATGATAATCGTGTAGAGCAACGAGATATTATTATGAACGGAATATGATCACTGTACCACTATGCAGCTCGTGTGACCAGATACTGTTGCATAACTATAACGTTGCCCGAGTTAGTCATAAAAGTAATTTTAAAAAATGAAACTGATCAGATTAATGTAATCATAAATGCTTTTAAATTAAAAGGTTATGAATTTAATAAAGTTGGTATAACGCATGAATTTTCCAAAGAACAATTTATAATTCAATCAGACCTTATAAAAAATGCAAAGAGTAAAATAACTGATAAAGTTAAATTGAAAGCCAAATTTATAATTAAATCCTTTAAAATAATATCTTTCATATCTGAATCATGACAGAAAAATGAATAATACAATTAAAAACAGAGCTTATTATACTAGTAAGGAATTTAATAATATAAATAATTCATCAATAGTTGATTTTTGTTTGAAAAATATTATAGTGTAACTCATATATTAGATTATTTGTTAGGCTATTAGTCATATTATCATGGCATATTCAGATATAAAAATGAAGGTTGATACTGAATAAAGTGATTGCGGAATAACACAATTATCTTTTATCTGTGGACTCAAATGAAACTGATAAGATTAATGTAATCATAAATGCTTTTAAATTAAAAGGTTATGAATTTAATAAAGTTGGTATAACGCATGAATTTTCCAAAGAACAACTTATAATTCAATCAGACCATATAAAAAATGCAAAAAGTAAAATGACTAATAAAGTTAAATTGAAAGTCAAATTTATAAATAATTCTTTAAAATAATATCTTTCATATCTGAATCATAACAGAAAAATGAATAATACAATTAAAAACAGAGTTTATTATACTATTAATGAATATAAATAATACATCAAATATAATTATACGATACTAAACATTAGAAATCTCAATACAAATATCAATAAATTTAATATCTTTATTGATACATTAGTCAATAGACCATATATATTAATACTAACTGAAACATGGTTTATTAATACTGATGATCTATCAATATATCTAAACGATTTCAACATGTACAAAACAAATCGTAAACTAAAAAAAAAAAAAAGGTGGAGGAGTTTCAATTTTTGCTAACACAAATTTAGATTGTTCATATATAGAATATTTATAAACAGCGGTTTATGATGACCTCGAAATAATTAGTATATAATTAAATTAAAAATTTAAATATAAACCCTTAATAATCACAGGGTTATATAGAGCACCAAATATTAATAAAACTTTCTTTAATGATTTCTTTTTTAAGTTTTTTAAATATATTAATTCTGAAATTTTTATTTGTGGTGATTTTAATATTGATTTTTTTAGATGTTTTTAATTCTGTTATATTTACTACGTTAAATATAAAAAATAAATATATTAAAAGTTGTGACTATATATATATCAGAAAAATGCATAATATGTATACATTAGTAAATACTTTAACGTATCGATTTACAAATGGCTATTTTTACACAATTATAGATCCTTCTATGTGTTATGATGAATTAGTAATAAAATTAAATGAAATGTTTAATAAATGTTGTCCCATATCTAGTATAAAAAAAAAATAGCATTAACAATCCATGTCTTTGGAAAAATGTGAATCAGATCAAGAACGTAATAAGCAGTCTGATACAGTGTACACCACGTGGCTGTGGGTGATAGCAGTGTCAACTCACACCTATACAATGACGTACAGTATAACAATTTATTAATAACAATAATATATAAATAATATATAAATAATATATATAAAAACCACTATTCTTCACAAAAAAACCAAATAACCAACAACCCTATATATATATATATATATATATATATATCAGTATTACATTTACATACATGGTTATAGTAAAGTCAAATTATTAAAGTAAAGACTTCTATACACTCGAGTAAACCTCACTTACGCTCGGCCACCTAACCCAGTAGCGTAGAAGTCGACGCAGAATACAAATATAAGTTAGACAATCTGACCATTTGACAATATTAAGCATTTATATATTACTTTAACGCTATAGCTTCTTCGTTCTAAATATATTTTCAAATATATTTATATTAGTTGCCGTATTCATATTCTGCTAAGAATTACACACGCACGGTCGTGCGTCTAGTTATGCTCTGTAACATACAACAGTTTCTCTATTCTATATAATACAAACAAAGTGAACTCTGGGAGTCACTTCTAAATACGTCAACAAACTAACATATCATCGAAATCTTATATAAACTAATTACTAGACATAAAAGCATAGGCAGCAGACTGATAAAATTAAGCCACAGTTTATACTCTAGCTAACGTTATACCACATATACGAATGTGTGAGACCAACTGTAATATTTTCTAATAACCGTTATATGAAAATATTACTATTATAGCGTATATATATATATATATTTATATATATATATATATAGTATAATAGGTGGATACACTAAGCTGGGTTCCTTTCGAAGACTAGACACCAAATCTCCATGCATAGTAGATAGTCGCGTAGCGATATATTCACGTCTGTTTTGTTTGCTCTAATATATTGATATCTCACTTTACAATTAAATATTATTTGTTTACTAATAGAGTTATTGGTTACAATTTGATCAAATTCATATCATATTTATAATTAAATATTAAATAAAATAGATTGTGTGGAACAAATACAGTTTATTTGTTATATGTCTTATCATAGAGAACGAAGTGATAGAGAGGAAGCTTCGCTATAATAATATATTAGATATTAGCTCCTCTATTGATAGAAAAGAAATGATATTTGTGTTCTACAAATCCACTGAAATAAATAAATAATTGCAAAGATTTTTGATATTTTTTAAAATATTCCATTTCTATGATTTTTTCAAATATCCTAGAATTTAAATAAATATATTTGAATTATTTTGTATAAATATATATTACAAAATTCCGAGAGTATATTCATGTATACACCCTCATTGTAATAATAAAATATATAACTGGAAAGAATAACAATTACCATCTGTTTGTATTAATATTTATTATTATTCCTAATTATATTTTAAATTGATTGTAAATGACAATTTTTAAATATTATTATATAATTTTGGGAAATAATATCGTCACTATTTCAAATAGTATTTGAATATATTATTAATAAGTATATTTAAATTGATTTTGAATGTACAATTCTAAATAATACTATATAGTATATTTCATATAAAATTTACAAATATAGTACAAATAGCATTATATATTTCTTGATTTTGAATGTAAAATTCTAAATTATATTATATAATTTATAAGAAATAATATCGTCACTATTTAAAATAATATGTGCATATAATATACTAATATGATGTGGTATATTTAATATAAATGTTACATAGTGTAAATAATATATTAGTTTTCACATATAATTTGTATGTTAATAATTATATTTTAAATGATTTTAAATCAAAAATTGTAAATTATATTATATAATTTATAAGAAATAATATCATACAATTTGAAAATTATTATTAAGCATATCTAAATTGATTTAAAATGTCAAATTCTAAATAATATTATATGGTATATTTCATATGAATTTAAATCATAGATAAAGAATTTAATTGTATATTTCTTGATTTTGAATGTAAAATTCTAAATTATATTATATGGTATATTAAATTCATATACATTTTACAAATAGAGAACGAATAATATTATATGTCTTCATTATCTGTATTTACATAATATCAATACTATATTATGTTAATAAATTATTTAAATATTTAATTTAATATACATTTTATAATATGTATTATTAGAAAAAATAAATATGTATTTATATCGTAATGTTTGGAAAATATACTTTTATTTTGTAAAATTATTAAATATATACTTATTAATATTTAAATATATTCTAAATAAATTATTGTGGTATAAGATTATATATTTCATTAATTATAAATATATTGTAAATTAATAATTTTAGTACAAGATTAAATATTACATTAAGTGTAATATATTGTATACGATATATATACCGAAAATTATTTATTCAAGAAGTTATTATTTTGAATGTTATGTATAATATATTATTGTAATATATATATATAATGATATAATTGTTACATTTTTGTGTTTCAGTAATTGTAAATAATTAATATTTTAAATGATTTAGATTTCCACGTTCTATTTGAAGACAACATATTTGGACAAATTCAATTGGAATCAATATTCATAACATTAAACCTTATGATAGGATATGTAGCAAACAATTCTCCGCAAATAATTTCTACTATACTCCAAAGAGATGTAAATTAGCAAATAATGTAAATCCAAAACATGTTTGTATTATTTATTTTTAATGATACATAAATTGTAAAAATATTATATAATTTATTTATAAATAATATAAAAAATAGTAATTCAAATTAGTAGTAAATTTATTTTATTACAATTATTAATTAATTATTTATTATGTAATTTAGGCAGATCATATTCATTATCCAAATTCAGTTTCTTCTCACGAAGTAGTATCGACGGTAAGTTCTTATAATCTTTCAAATTTCATATTTATATTGAGGATCTTATCTGTAAATAAAAATAAACATTACTTCTTATCATATATTAATAAGTTAAAATATATATATATATATATATATATATAATGCTATAAAATATTGTAATGAATTATATGAAATCAATAAACAATAATATTAAAATAAAATACTTACAATTTACTGCTATAAATATTAATAAAATAGAATATATTACTGATGTTAGTAAATAATAAGTAGATTAAACTATTCGGACATTACATTAATTAAATGTTATATAATTCTCTATTATAAAAACAGAATGATAACTTAAATCAAAACCATACTATTGATTAGCAGAATAATGAAATACAGAACATAAATAATAGTAATTATAATTATATATAATTTATTTATATAGTAGAATTTATATATTTATATTATATATTCTGCTAAAATATAATTAAATATTGAGGAGGGAATGATATTGAGACCTACGTTTTTATTACCAAACAATACATTAAATATCAATTAATATAATAAATAATAATTCCATAATCTTTATATATGACTGCATTATGTAGTTCCAAATAATGGATATCGACATATATTACAATTACACTTATTATGCAATTAGAATTCCTCTATTATAAAATAATTTTCCATGTAAATTTAAATGATTTAAGATGGTGTCATACCAAAAATAACAGCCAGATATCGCGGCATATAAATATTAGGCAGTTTCGGTGTGAAAGGTTATACAGATTTCGAACAGGTCGATATAAAGAAAGTGGATAAACAATTGATGTAAGTAATGCATGTAAAAGATAGATACACGAATGGCACTTTTATCGATAAATTAACAAAATGGTATCAGTGATTTTGATTGGATATTAGCCATATTATGTCAAATATTAAAACAGTAGGCTTTTCGTCGAAATAGATTAAAGTGACTTCTATCTATATCAATGGATTTAGAATATAAATATCAATAAAATATTATGATATCTTCACTTTAAATACACAACATTACGAGTAATGTTGATATGATGTATTTTAAATATATAATTTTATTTTTAGTATAGATAGTACATTAAAATTTGTAGTAATTATTAATATATATATATGTATAAATAAATATTATTATAAATAAAAAGTACTGGGCCAGATAGTGGGTTTCGACTGCAGCGCCCGTAGCGAATAGTGCCATATACTACATTCAATTGATTATCCACTTTCTTAATATCGATGGTCAACACACACCTTGTGTGTGCGGTTATATATAAATTACCTATTAAATCTTTGACTGATATCGGGTAAAAGTTTTAAAATGAATAAATAATATCTAATTTGTATAGCCTAAGCTGATATCAGGCTGTTATTTTTGGTGTGAAATTCAATTTATTCTAATTTTGACCTATATGTGGGTATAGTGGTCGATAGTATAGAGTACAATTGCGATATATACTAAATTCTTTAAATTATTTTTATATATTTAATCTGATATATATATATATATATATATATTATATTGACAATCAATTTTAAATATATACAAATAATGTAACCTAGCGTTTTTTTGATAAATATTATGAAAATTTGATTTTTTATTTCTAATAGATTAATATTTATATAAATGACAAATTTTGTATATCTTAATTCATATATTTATATACTTCATATACTTAAATTATTAAAATTGTTTTCATATATAATATTTTGATATCATAGTTTTAGAATAGTGTTGTCGACCACAATATCTGAACCATCGATCATACAATACCATTCTCTCCCAACATTAATACAATATTATATTATCAAAGAGAAAGAACATATTTGTTTGTTCTAATGATTAATTCTATAAGATTATATTATAATTGAAGATAATTTATCTAACTATAATTCAATATATAATACATTATATAATGTTAATAAGTAATATAATAATTATAAACGATAACATATAGTACCAGTATTATTTTACAAAGAATTCTATAGAATTAAATTATGTAAGTAATATAATATTTCACTACTATATATATATATATATATATATATATATATATATATATATATATATATATATATAATAATAATATATGTACATAATATGTACTACATATATAACTATAAATAATTACTATTATTTTGTATAGGTTCAATATCATGAAATCTAATATTATTTATAACCTCAATTATTAATAAACTGAAAGAGACGACTCTGATTTGTGTAGCTGTAATTACTGATGAACATGCGTCTGACATCAGTACATTTAGACATTTCTGAGCCAATTTTTCTTCCCATAACTATATTTTGTATATGATTGTATATGTATATTAATGTTTAATAGGTACACAAATAAATATTAATACTAATGAACTGTTTTATATACCCGATGTAATGCACATGATAAAGTAATGTCTGAATCTATTTGCTGTATCAATTAAAGTAATTTGTTATGATAATGTTAGCATTTTACTTAAATACATTTATTAAAACTACTTTACATCATAAATAAAATTATAATCATATAGCACGCTAATTTTGTTAAATTAGAAAATCAAATATAGATGAAATCAAATAATCATTTGACAATAAATTTGAATTTATAGCTTTACTATTATTTATTTATTTACAATAATCTTATATAAAATAAATTATTGAATATATAATTAAATTGCAAATATAAAATAAATAAATCAATATGTTGGTATTAAATAGTGTATTAGTACCAGTTTCTATATAATTTATTTTTAAAAAGATATATACAATAATAAAAATTATCCATTCCATATTAGTGATTATCAATATAGAATGCAACTCCTAGTATTAAACTATCGCAGCTAAATAACTAGATACAACAGTAACCCCCTGTCCCCCCTAGTTATTACGGTGACTAACATATAGTTACGAGCTGCGAGATCATTGTGAACATACTTCAAGGTGGCCAGGTACTTCATGCCTTTAGTTATTTGTATGCCGAATGTTATCAGTTCTTTAATGGTGGGGGTCTGTTGTTGTGGATGTGTCAGTTAAGAGTGGGTGGTAACTATCATAGTATTATAGTATCTATCAGTATATATTTAGCTTACTTGGTATCATATATATGAAATACTTATATTTTATTTAATTAACTTAATAACATAATAATAACTATAAATTATTATTAGATATCCGAAAAATATAATTAGAATATTATAAAATTTGTATGTCTTAATAATAAATAATAAATAAATAACTAATCAATCTAATTAATATGCGAGTATTAAGTAATAAACAAATACGTATAGTTTAAATTGTAATGTGGTATGTACAATGTACATATACCACTTTTAGTAAATTACGAGAACTAACATTTTTCTCATTCCTAATGTATCTGAGCAGATCTCCGTGCGTCATTTAGGGCAGTATAACCCAGGGTACGGCCCCCATGTGGGTCTCCATGCTTACCCCTATAAAATGTATAATGTTCTCTTGCTTAAACTTATGCATAACGCCTCGTCCTGGAAGTTCTTGATGATGGGTTCCGAGTGATCTGACGTGTCGTGTACTGTTACGTATTCATTAAAGAAATGGAATCATTTCATTGTTTAGCGATTTCTATTTATATTTAAGTTATATTATAAGTGACATGAGTTTTAAAAAATACATTATAACTATGTGAAATGAAAGAATTATTGTGGGTATATGTGAAGTTATAACTCCGCATAAATAATAAGAATTATTATAGTGAAATCAATGTAATTAGCTTACTAACTCTACAGTATATTATTTATATGCAAATATATGACATTTATATTTAAAATGTGATAATAAATTTATATATAAAGCTAATTATTAATATTTCAATAAGAAAGAATATATATGTAATAGTAATTTGTTTAAAAATTAATTTATATACAATATAATAGGCTAAATATAATATGTACTGATGGGCACACGGAATCAGATTAATATAAATATATACAAGCGATTTGGGAACTAATATAAGACGTGTTATTGTAAGAATATTTACATGGATATATAAATATACTTATTTTTAAATTTCTGGTTTCTAAAAAATCCTAAATTGAATACAATATAATTATTATAATAATATATATTATATATACATACATTATTATTTATATAAATATACATATTTGGGTGTTTGTGTTTTTGATTTTCTAGTTTAAAAAATAATGCTAACTATATTTTATTTTAGTGTGTCATCCATATACTGAGTATATTATAATCCAAATCATTTATAACATTTATAACCTATATTTAATATATATAATATAATATTACATTTAAAAAGTAATTAAATGATTATCATTTGGCAAATATAATATAAATGTTATTTAAAAACAAATAACTTATTTAGTTTTTCATTTATTAATTTAAAAATTAACGCACATATAATAAAGTATTATATAAATAATATTATATTTATTAATTCAGTGTATATCTCATAGCGTTTATTTTTTTTAAATAATTATAAATACAATAAGTATTATTTAAAATGAATACTATATTTAATACATTAATTACAATTTGAAAGTGTCTATGTAATGTTTATTGAAAATAGTTTTAAGGTTTACATTTATAAATATTGTTAAAAATAAATATACTGATATCAAGCATGTATTAAAATATAATTTTCGTATAATAATAATTGTTGTATCCAATATATTCATATCCTATTAATTATAAATCGTATTTAAAATTAATTTATTTTTAAATTTATCTATTTATTATATATGATTATGTTATCTATTTTACGTATTATAAACTACTGTTGAATAATATAAAACTAACCAGTTTATTCATAATATCCAAATTTGTAAAGTAGTTATGATAGTTTTTTCAAATAACTATTGAATGTAATACATTTATAAATAATATATTTAAATAATTTCAAATTAAAAAAAATCAAAATAATAAAGACAAACATATTTGCAAGACCATTTTGTCCTTGGTATTTGTTAACGGTACCACTACCTAGTGCATAAATCTACATATAGGGACCGATATACAGGTCAGTTTTCAATTTATTTAGATATAAGCTTCCTCTCTATTACTTCGTTCTATATGTGTATTATAATACACAGTGGGCGATATTAGAAATATGTGGAATGAATTTATATTATTTTAGTAGTGATATATTACAATTTACATAGGCTTAATAGGTGACAGTATATCTTTGGCGTTGGTAATATTTAGTTGACTTACGTTATCAGTGGTATCCATTATAGTAATGTATTATCCATTATCATAATAATGATAATGGATAATATTAATATATATAATTTATCCTTTATATACATTTTAAATATTATTTTTATTTTACACAAATAGCCGAAATTAATTTACTAAAACCCGGAACCGTACTTAGACTATTTTTCAAAACCTAATTTCAGGTAATGTGGCAAGACCTCCTATAACAAGACCTCCTATAACCTCAGGCCCGAACACTGAATTAAGATGGCGTAGAATCAGGCCGATAATTTTAAAATAAACCCGCCTTTTTAATGTAAATAAACAAAATATTATACTAGATTATCATTTTTATGGAGTAATATTGTGCATATCGCTATATATTAATATATATACTTTGCTAATAGTTTGTAAATATTATATGCTTAAAAAATTATAAGTTAAAAACATTCAATATCAACAAAATAACGACTTTTATTATACTATTATTCTGAAATATTAATAAAATGAATTTATATTTAAAAAATATTTTAATAAATCATCGTTTAAGTTTTTTAATTAATGGTATAACTATTTATTAATATATATATACTTTTATTAAGTTTATAAAGGTTATATTTAAATAAAAATAATAAGTTAAATATATACAATATCAATGAAATAACGTATTTTAATATACTATTATTCTGAAATATTAATAAAATTAATTTATAAATTATTAAAACTTTAAAAACAATATATATTAAATAAACTGCTTATATTTAATCATATCCTACATTTATATTTATTTACTTTCAATAAGTGACTAATTAAATACATTTTAATTATCTGAATAATACAATATATGGGTTTATGGACATTACGCGGTATTAGATTACGCGGTATACCAATGCGCGGTATTAAAAATACGTTTCTTAATTACGCGGTATACACATCCGCGGTATTATAAATGCATTTTACCAATTCGCGGTATTTTTATAATATAAAATATGTGTATAATCTATAAATTATATTTATGCAAATTTACACAATATTATAATGTATATAATATATTTTAATTATTTAAATATAATACTATTACCAAACATATATAAATACGTACTTATATACCAATGATAACGTAAATAAACAGTAAAACGTATTAAAACGTTTTAAAATTTGCATTATTTGTATCTATATATTTAGATAATAAATGTAACATTGATATCATTATTGTAGCATTATTAAAGTATTGTAATACTATAGTATATCATACAGAAGCGTAGCATACTTATATATTAAGATTATCATTGATAATGTAAATAATTACGTTTTTAAATTAAAATGTGCATTATTTATATTCTATTTAGGGGAGTTCCTATATTAAATATATAAAATAAGTATAGCAATTTTTATTTTGTAGCTAGAATAATATTATTAATACCATTGGAAAGAGGATACAAAAGTAATATAAGGTTCATATTTTACTTTTTTGATATAATTAATAATAAAAAAGTTATGGTCAAAAGAATGGCCAGATTTGAGGGTATTAATTCATTCAGACAGCTATTACTGTAATTGCGGCGCAATTTTTATTTGTAGCTAGAATACAATTATTAATACCATTGGAAAGAGGATTCAAAAGTAATATAATATATAATATAAGGTTCATATTTTACTTTGTTGATATAATTAATAATAAAAAAGTTATGGCCAGATGTGAGGGTATTAATTCAGACAGCTATTACATTTAAAATATACAGATATTTTGGTAATTGAATTTTGATCAACTAATATTCAATATTTTTATATTTTTTTTTCAAATATTATTTTAAATATGATTTTCATTATATGAAATAAAATAACTATTTTTTTACGAAATATTTTTTTCAACTTTTTATATGAATTTTTTTTAATTTTTAAATTAATTTTTTTAAATAATCTTGAATAAATAAATAAATTTACTATACAAATAATAACAACATTTACATTTTAACTTCACAATTAATTTACAATACATTTATTATTACAGATTACAAAGCTAAGAAGTATCAATTTATGTTAAGCTGCTGAAGATTTTTAAAATATTTCACTGCTGTGTATATTTAAACTATATTACATATTTATTTTATTATTTTTTACAATATCTGTATATTTACATATAGTATGTTATACATTATTTATTCAAATTTGCATGTTAACATGTTAACATAACTATAATTATAGTTTGGCAAATATACTTTACATTATTTACTTTATTCAATTACATATTTTCTTAAATAAATAAGATATATATATATCATCTATATAATCATATTATTACTAATGGTGTGTTTCAATATTTAGTTTGGTGTATGTATAAACAGATATGTTTAGTTATAACTTATAACATATAAACACAACAATATAATGATATAACGAAATGACATGGCTTTGTAATATGTATTCACCAAATTTCCACGATTTCCTACGAATTTTAAATATAAAGGTATTTTGAACATCAGTATTCAGAACTAAGTCCAATTAGCAAGTATATAATGTTATGTTATCAAAATATATAATGTTAACAAATTAATATGGGTAAATATAAAATTTTAGATAATATAATAATAATGACCATATGAAAAAGTACCCAGGTTGAATTTAAAACAGTTATCTTTTTATGCCCAATCTCCAATAGCAGCATAGTTATATCCATGGATCTCTTTAGCCTCAAATGGAATACATCTACTATCTTTAATGAATATAATTTAAACTGTAAATTATAGGCATTTATTAGTATGATAATTCACTATGTAGACAGTTAATAAACAATTATATATACAACATTATTAGATTATTGATGGATCAGTGATAATTTTTTAAATTTAAAATTCGCTTCTTTAATTTTTCCATAGTTCTTTTCGAATTACAACATTATCTACATTAGAAACTCTACTTCTACCCCTACATAATTATTACCTTCTACCTCTACATAATTCTCTACTTCTACATCATTATCACCATCTACCTCTATATCGATATGAGAATGATCATTCTCACCTTTTACCTCTACATCATTATCTACTTCTACCTCTACATCATTCTCTACTTCTACCTCTACATAATTATCACCTTCTACATCTACATTATTCTCTACTTCTACCTCTACATCATTCTCTACTTCTACCCATACATAATTATCACCTTCTACATCTACATTATTCTTTACTTCTACCTCTACATTATTTTCTACTTCTACATCTACACATTTATCACCTTATACATCATGCTCTACTTCTATCTCATAAAAATATATACATCTCCAATCTATGTCTTCCCTCTTACATACATCCTCTATAAATAACTCTACTAACCCCTGTATTACATTTTCTATGCTGCCATCTATTGCAACCATCACAACTGTGTGCTTCCTGACTCAATTTCACATACAATTCACAATGTATACAAGTTTAGAAAAAAGTAATAAACTAATATACACATTATTGTCTTTATATACACTATCCCACTGTTGTAGAATGGCAAATATACCAATATGAATAAAGCATTTATACACCAACAATGACAGAAATGCATTTATTGTCTTTTTCATTTATTATTCAAGTTAAGCTAATTGCAATCAATAATAGGTTTATTTTTATCAAGTATTTAATATTAGACTAGTTTAGTTTGTAGTTATGTAATGTATTTCTATTGTAGATTGATTTGGTAATATTCTTTGTGTATTTCAAAAAATGCACTAATGCTTATAATTTATTCTTAGAATGCATTATATAATAACTAATAGTTGTTTTTAATTAACAAATATATATATATATATATATAATTATAAAATAACTATAGTGAACATTTCATATACAGTTTTAAACTGTACACAATAAGTACTACCGTATAAACTGAGTTTGTAAATGAATATTAATTAGCAAATTATATTAAATAATCATACTAATTTAGTGTAAAATGGATTATTTCAGTAATTAATAGTAAATACAAAATATTATTATATTATTATTTAAAATTATAATTATTATTATATAATAATAATTAAAAAAGTATAACAAAATTGAATATTAGTTGATAAAAATTCAATTACCAAAATATCTGTATATTTTAAATGTAATAGTTGTCTGAATTAATACCCTCAAATCTGGCCATTCTTTTGTATATAACTTTTTTATTATTAATTATATCAAAAAAGTAAAATATGAACCTTATATTACTTTTGAATCCTCTTTCCAATGGTATTAATAATTGTATTCTAGCTACAAATAAAAATTGCGCCGCAATTACAGTAATAGCTGTCTGAATTAATACCCTCAAATCTGGCCATTCTTTTGACCATAACTTTTTTATTATTAATTATATCAAAAAAGTAAAATATGAACCTTATATTACTGTTTTATCCTCTTTCCAATGGTATTAATAATGTTATTCTAGCTACAAAATAAAAATTGCTATATCCTACTTATTTTTATATATTTAATATAAATAGAATATAAATAATGCAAATTTTAATTTAAAAACGTAGTTATTTACATTATCAATGATAATCTTAATATATAAGTAGGCTACGCATCTGTATGATATACTATAGTATTACAATACTTTAATAATGCTACAATAATGATATCAATGTTACATTTATTATCTAAATATATAGATACAAATAATGCAAATTTTTAAAACGTTTTAATACGTTTTACTGTTTATTTACGTTATTATTGGTATATAAGTACGTATTTATATATGTTTGGTAATAGTATTATATTTAAATAATTAAAATATATTATATACATTATAATATTGTGTAAATTTGCATAAATATAATTTATAGATTATACACATATTTTATATTATAAAAATACCGCGAATTGGTAAAAATGCATTTATAATACCGCGGATGTGTATACCGCGTAATTAAGAAACGTATTTTTAATACCGCGCATTGGTATACCGCGTAATCTAATACCGCGTAATGTCCTGACACCAATATATGTTATAACCGTGAGTATTATAAAATGTTGTTATGTCTTAGAGGCGCCATATTTATATTACTAATAAATATTATTTATTTGTTAGATCAACATATTACGTGTTACACTTTTATCACATACATGTACACATGTTTATATACATAGTAAGTAAGTTACATAATGAAAGCCGTCAAGTTATTATTTAATGTAGAGGTGACTAAATATTTAAAGATAATTAAATAAAAACATTGATAATATATTATACTGATATTATATATTATATATATTATATTATAGAGTATACTGATAACTAATTTATTGTATGCATGTCATGATAATAAACATTATAATAGTATGTATACTATATAATAACTTGCTAATATATTATAATTATACATTTCTTATTTTAACTTTTTTATATCTTTATGCCTACTTTATTTTAACCTTTCACTTTATTATAATAGTACGAACATTATATTTTAACTTTATTACATCTGTTCGGTTGCTTTATTTTAACCTTTAACTTTATTATAATAGTACGAACATTATATTTTAACTTTATTACATCTGTTCGGTTGCTTTATTTTAACCTTTAACTTTATTATAATAGTAAGAACATTATATTTTAACTTTATTACATCTGTTCGGTTGCTTTATTTTAACCTTTAACTTTATTATAATAGTATGAACATTATATTTTAACTTTATTACATCTGTTCGGTTGCTTTATTTTAACCTTTAACTTTATTATAATAGTACGAACATTATATTTTAACTTTATACATCTGTTCGGTTGCTTTATTTTAACCTTTAACTTTATTATAATAGTACGAACATTATATTTTAACTTTATTACATCTGTTCGGTTGCTTTATTTTAACCTTTAACTTTATTATAATAGTACGAACATTATATTTTAACTTTATACATCTGTTCGGTTGCTTTATTTTAACCTTTAACTTTATTATAATAGTACGAACATTATATTTTAACTTTATTACATCTGTTCGGTTGCTTTATTTTAACCTTTAACTTTATTATAATAGTACGAACATTATATTTTAACTTTATTACATCTGTTCGGTTGCTTTATTTTAACCTTTAACTTTATTATAATAGTACGAACATTATATTTTAACTTTATACTCTATTATATTTTTAAGATTATAATTTTTATATTTTTAAGATTTCACTATATTATAATAATACGATAACTATATATTAATAATCTAATGTATCTACAAAATAATACTAAGTATCATCTAAGATTAAATTAATAATTATTATATATTAGTGATTTAATATATGCCTATAGGAATATATGTTTTACTAAACTTTTATTTCAATTTTTTAAAAAGTAAATTGATTTTTTTGTATTTTTTACATCATTTTTTTTATTAATAGATATAGGAACAAATTTACAAATTAATTGTACTTATTTGATATTAATGTGTACTTATTGTACTTTATTTTAACCTTTAACTTTATTATAATAGTATAAACACTATATTTTAACTTTATTACATCTGTTCGCTTACTATATTTTAACTTTATTATACCTACTCTATTATATTTTTAAGATAATACTTTTCATTAAGATTTCACTAATATATATATATATATATATATATATATATATATACATATATTAAACATCATAATTTCGTTGATAAGGTATATATTTAATAGATATTTTCTAAATGCAGAACATATATTTACTTAATACTTCTATATATATTAATATATAGTTATATACTTAATGTATATATACTTAATGTAAATCCTTTTAAAATTATGATTTATTATAATTATTTTTAAATATTTTAATAAAATTTATATTACCTATAACGTACCTAATTTTGTTTACAAATCATTGATAAATTTAAATCAATCAAATTAAATAAAACCATTTTAAATAATGTTGGGGCTTTAGATTGTAGGATGCATTTATATATGTTTATTTCCTTACTATAGGTGCAAAATAGCGTTAATATTTATAACTATTATCAAAGATTTTGCGAAGCAAAATATATTGTATCATTTTTCAAAGAATCAACCTTCGGAAAATCTTTGCTATTATATTAGAATAAATCTGTTAAAATAAATTAAAAAAAAAAAAAAATAGGTCAAATATAACTAATTATCATAGAGAAATACATTATTGACCAATCAGAATAGTGAAAATAATTTAAAATACTAAAATAAATCTGTTATTAAAGTCTATATTATTGCATTTTAACGATATATTGTATAATTATATAATCATAATAATGATAATTGCTATTCATTAATTATATATAAATGTATATTAATATAAAAAAGACGTATAAAAGAAGTAATAAATGAAGACAAAAACGGGCCTCTTTGTTTTAAAATTAATATTTTGTGTATTCAGTGTTCGGGCCTGAGGTTATAGGAGGTCTTGCCTTTAATATATGCCTATAGGAATTTATTAATTAATTAATAAATTAAAAATTAAAGTTGGATATTAAATATCTATTTAATTACAACAAAGTGTGTAAGCCATTTATTTTAGTGAGTAATATCCATTAATATATGTGTATATAGCGTTATACCTCGAAGCGGGTAATATAGCCACATTTTAGAGGGTAATGTGGCCACTTTACGATGATTTAAGCCAATAATATGATCTGAAATAAATATGTATACATATTGATAAAATTGCATGCGTCATTATATGAAAATGTTGATTGAATGGGAATCAACATATACTATAGCCTATAGTCTATAGGATATATATATCCTACTCATACAACTATATTTCAATAAGGGAAAGTAACCTAATACGGACAGTGCCCGAATACGGATAATCTCGGTATCTCAGAAACCATAAATCCTACAAAAAAATGTTTAATGAATAAAATATTCATAATTATATAAATAGTCTAAAAAAATATGTTTTATTTTTTAATTATTCAAAATATTGCTGATATATCCAAAAAACTGATTTTGTTATTACGTTTTTAAATTAAAAAAAAAAGTCAACTAAAACTATCTCAAGAATATACAAATGTATTGATAAAATATAACACTATATTGTTAAAATATAAAGCATTCTATAAAATTATATATATAATTCCTATATTTGTTATCAAATATTCATTAAGTTATAAGCATATATCTATAGGTTATATAAGTCCCTAATACGGACACTCTATAACATATAGAATAAATTAGAATACATTTTTCATAACATCAATTATAAAATATGTAATTGTAATTTGTCTGATTGATTCATAAATAATATATAGTTTATCTATATATTACAACTATAGTTGTATATAGGGTGTCCGTATTATAACACATGGTATCCATATTCGGACATGGGTACCGAATACGGACACCCCCGTTATCTATGGAATTAAAAGATTAAATAAAATTTTAAAATCACAATAATATCTATAATCATATAATATTAATATATTGTAATTTTTGAATAAAAATAATGAGTCATAAAATGTTAAGATCATTTATTGTTAAAGTGTCCGTATTAGGTTACTTTCCCCTACATATTATAATAGTGGTATAAACTTATAAATTTAATTTAGAATATTTAATTATCTATTAATTATCTATTAACACAATTATAAAGAACAATATATATAGAGGAAAGTAACCTAATACGGACACTTTAACAATAGGTCTACATTTAACCTAAATGCATTATACCATGGTCTAAATATTTTATGACTAATTATTTGTATTCAAAAATTACAATATATTAATATTATATGATTATACATATTATTGTAATTTTAACATTTTATTTAATCTTTTAATTCCAGATAACGGGGGTGTCCGTATTCTGTACCCATGTCCGAATACGGATACCGTGTGTTATAATACGGACACCCTATATACAACTAGATAAACTATATATTATTGAGGAATCTATCATACAAATTACAATTACATTATTTATAATTAATTTTTTGAATAATTTATTCTAATTTAATTAGTTAATAATTTATTTTTTTAAATTTTTTTTAAATTAATAATCAATTTAAGTATCTAAATAATACAAATTTTAGATTTAGCTTTATGGGTGTATTAATAGAGAGTAAATAGAGAGTAGATAACAAGATAATAATCCTTATCAATATCAATCCTACTTATTAGGAGGGAAGGGAGTAGTGGCCGAGGAGGGAGTAGTGGCTGTTTTAATTAACGCTTAAATGGTGCTTGATAGGATAAAAAGTTCTATATACAATATTTAGATAATCCAAATATCTATAATATATAGTACATTTTTTTTTTTTAATAATTAATTAATTACTCTAATTTATTATATAATAATTTTTTTGTCAACTTTTGACAAAAAACATGATTATATATATTTATGCTTATGTATATGTAAGAGTATGTATATATAATTAAATCATTGAATCAAATAAGGTGCGTATGCATAATAAATATAATTATTTAATATTACATAATTAAAAAAATATAAATCGAATACATTACGAGACACCTATCGCATCATCTAGTACTAGCGGCCACTACTAGCAAGACCTCCTATAACCTCGAGGTTATAGGAGGTCTTGCTACTAGAGCCTTGCCTTATTTTAGTACTTTTTGTAATGCCTAAACAAACGTTTATATTATTAGGATAAACACTTTATATATAAAAGTGAAATCACAGTATTATAGAACTATATGATTTCTAGTTAATTCAAAAAAATAAGAACTTAAAATTCAGTATTTATCGATATATTAGAAATCTTCTGAGGCATATTAATTATCGGCCACTACCCCCTTCCCTCCTCTATATAATATTATAAAATAAAATACATTATATATTAATATCATCGCCCCTCATAAAGCTTAAAAAGGTGTATATGGATACCATATAAATATTAGTGAAATGTATTCACTTATATCCCTGCTTATATGCATAGATTTATAGTTTATAATTAAAATCTGTTTATATATATATATATATATATATATATATATATATATATATATATATATAATATATGTCACTTTCATTATAATGTGGTTAATTAT
Organism: Osedax fenrisi; assembly: GCA_964019155.1. NCBI lineage: Eukaryota > Metazoa > Annelida > Polychaeta > Sabellida > Siboglinidae > Osedax > Osedax fenrisi. Next base: position 121,520,082 of record OZ025239.1, on the reverse strand, counting down.
CTAATATCTATGATGATACCCGATAATACGCAATATTTATATCTATTCCCATTATAAGGAACGACCCCTTGATTTGTATTATGAAAATCCGGGTGAAAATCCAATGCTATTCAATGGGAACTATTATATATTAAAGTACTCTCGTAAATCTATGTATAGAAATATGTATTAATACAATTTTTGTTATGGCACGTGATTTGTTATGTAAACATTAGATTATATTTTAAAATTTATAAAATCTATTACGAATAATCTAATAGTTTCATTATATAGATAGTATTATATATATTTATGGATCATAGTAAATCACATAATTATTATATGTTATAACATCATATAACGCATTTAATAAGGTTTATGTTCATTTAATTAATAACTAGTTATTAATTGATTTTTCCTGGTAATTTTCAATAATTTAATCAAATAATTTATTAAATTCAATATATTTTATAATATAAATCCAGGTAACTATTAATAAGTGGTTTTTAACAATTAATTTTAAATAAAATTGTTATAACATATATTAAATGTAAATATTATCTTCATAATGATTATGCTATATTTTAAATTTTATTTCTAAAAATGTACAGATTCGCTCGTATTTTATTATAAAATACGAGCGAATCTGTAACGGTAATAGGACCTATTACCGTTTACCTCGACCTATTACTAATAGGTCCTATATTACTTATAGGATGAAGTCAGTATATATAATACGTATAGTCCGCACTATTAAATGTATAAAACTAAAGATATATAAGTTATAATTATATTAAATATTAAAGGTTATAATTACAGCTTATATTAAATACCTGTGTATATTATATACTATATAAATTGCGCACAATTATTGTGACAATAAAATATCAACATAAAATTTATATGATTATCATATAGTTATTATACAATTTAAGTTGTATTACTATATATTATATCATTGATAATATAATTATAATAATATTATTAATATTTAATATTCTACTATTGATTAAATCATTGAATCAAAAGTAATACGTCTTCATAAGTTAAATTGTAATAGATCATCAATAGGAATACTAACAGATGTATTCACGCTGTGATATCATATTCAATATGTCCTATTGTTTATATGTACTTATATCGTAGTATTACTAATAATGTGTGACATACTATATGCAAATACTAGTTATTACTTATGAAGCAATTGCATGCGGATTTGTGATTGCGTGCGCACCGCTAATACGTATTAATGTGTATAATTATTTAGAAATGATAGAATTTTCACTGCGCGCGAATCACAAAACCAAATGAATTCACTCCATATGATATCATTGATTAAGCTATATGCGTATGTATAAAACTATGCATATATATATATATATATGTTATAACATAATTATATATCTACGGTGGTAACCAGTTATCTCGTGCGGAGTAATTTAATTCGGATCGGTGATTTAGTGCGTAGTGTAAATTCTACCATTTAAAATAATTATACACATTAATATGTGTTATGATTGCGTACGATATAACTTGCCACAAAATCACTGCGCACCAATTCAACGATATTCAAATTAGGTATAGTTATAACGTAATGATGTATCTGCGGTCGTATGCGTCCGACTTCCTGTAGATATCGTCCTCGACATCGTAATGGCAATCATTAGATTAACTATCGATGCGATAAAGGATGTTCAGGGATGTCAACACTTATTCAATTACTTACCGTATTAAGAAGTGTAACCAGCTAATTTGAGTGCATTTATAATATCCGTTGTTGTTTAGTATTCAAATTATCTAAGTCACTAAAATACCTATATTACTTATGAATCATAGGCTACGATAGATTAATAATCATATTACATAATATGTAGATTTTATTATTATATTATTTAGTAATATAATGTTTATTATTATTATTGATTGATTGATTGATAATTTAATTAAGCAAATATATAGTTGAAAATATAATCGAAAGTATAAATATTTGCTAAAGTTAACATCCATTATTATTATTATAATATATATATATATAGTGATGATTGTATCTCGTCTAAAGGTAACATATTTGTAAACAATACTAAGCATGTTAGCATAGACTATAGTGATTGCTTATAACATCGGAATACATAGTAAAAACTATTGTTTAATATATGCTATGAATCTCAGATATCATTTTATATAATATAAATATTTTAATAATATAAAATTTATTTTAAAATTACTGTTGATACTATGACTACTGATAATACTATGACTACGGATGATACTACGATTACCGATAATACTACAATTACATATGATACTACAATTACACATGATCGCTAGGCTAATCGCTAACAACCGTCACTACACAGATGGCATGGGATACCTCCCCCTTACTCGCGAGACGTCAGACCAACGATCAAGAACAAGTGTTCAGCGTGAACTGCGGCGCTGATGAAGACGACGATGGGTTATACTGTATAACTTATACAGCGTTATCGTATTCTCATCGTTTATATTTAGATGTATACGTGTGCTAATATTGTAGATTAGTATAGAATATTAAATATTTATTTAGAAAATACATATTCAATAAATATTCAATATTTATTAAATATGTATTTTCTCTAATCAACGTTCAATAATGTATGGTATTATCATAATACTATTACGTTACCTATATGCTATATGCTATAGGCTATAGGCTATAGACATTATGCCTAGTATCCCTATAGCCTAGTACCCCAGTATTCCGTCGTATACTCTCTAATCTATTGTACAAACATATCACACAGAATACACACACACAGCTAGAGTTGTGACCTGCGATATCATTGTTAGATATAGTGATCAGAGTATGTACTACGCGATGTACGAACACACACTAAAGCTACTTTCACACTAAAAAACCACTGCCCGATATCGCTAAGCCTAGACTATATTCATTTTACTAGAGATCGGGCAAGTCAAACATTTAATATTTGATAATAGGTAATTAATATATAAACGTACGCATAAGGCATGCGTCGACCTGCCCTATAACTGTCTATTAATTTAGCTGCTTTCACGACAAAACTGCCCGATGTTTATGTTTGATGATATAGGGCTGTGTTTATTAATGTGAACATTCACTTGTTTCACTCAAGATAGTGTCCTACTACCATTATTTCCGGAAATACTGTTTGCTAGAAAGTGATTTACTAGCAAGTTTTAGTGGGATGCCCCCTTTTAAGTTACTAAATTTCCTGTAAGTTACTGGAAAGTAGTTACAATTGTAGTTAACTTGCTAGAAAATCACTTTCTAGCAAACATTTCCGGACATTTTTTCCGGAGAAACTGGTAGTGGGATACCCCCTTTATACGCACCAATCTCTAGCTATCACCACTAGTACCCCACTAACCACCCCCACCCCCACCACCAGTTCTATCTCCGCCTCCCCCTACACCGGCACCACATCCTCATCGTACGGACCCCACGCGGAGCCCAGCCCCGGAACCCTAACTACGTTTGAGGGCGTTTTCTCTCCCGTCTCTCTGTCCATGTTCAGTACCGCTTTGTTCCTGCGTCTAGGTACGTGCGTACCCATGTGTGCGCAGATCTGCATGTATGTGTGTGTGTATGTGTGCGCGTGTATGTGTGTATATGTGATTATGTGTGCCTGTATGTGATATGCGTATAATAATAATATTTATTTATTAGAAGTTTTTTTTGTTTATAATATAATAAATATAAATAAATATACTCAGTATCTATTTACTTCTAAAGGGATCAAATAAGACTACGTTTATCTTAACCACTAAACCATATAGTATAGGCATGTGTGTATGTAGTCAGGTGCCAATTGTCTTAGTAAGCCAATATTAATTACTTAAATGAGATGATTATCTTGTTTAATTAGTGTATGCATTTAATTAATGTATAGTAATTAGTGGCAGTGGAAGTAGCAGTAGCAGTAGCAGTAGCAGTAGCAGTAGCAGTAGCAGTAGCAGTAGCAGTAGCAGTAGCAGTAGCAGTAGCAGTAGCAGTAGCAGTAGCAGTAGCAGTAGCAGTAGCAGTAGCAGTAGCAGTAGCAGTAGCAGTAGTAGTAGTAGTGGTAGTAGTAGTGGTGACAGTGGTATTCGTAGTGTTAGAGGTGATATTAGTCATCCTCATTACTTGCAGATTGTAAACAAACTTATTTATTGGCCTTTGTACCTCAGAGAGAGTGGACAGTGTGTTCTGACTGGACATCTAAATATCGCTAGATTAACCATCCTCCCCCCCAATAACCAGCTACCGGTAATGCGTAGTGTGATAACGTATTATCGCTATTAGATAGGCAGATAGTAATAGTTATTTTGGTACGATCACAAATAAAAACTACACGAAATTAAAAACAATATAAACAAGAATAAATAAATAAACAATGATTTATAAGCTTTGAGTACTAAATTCAAAGTTACATAATTATTTTAGGAGTTTAAATGGGTACATATATAGTGCACTCGAATATAACCCTCAAAGTAGAACCCTTATAATTAGAACAAAAGGCAACCAAGTACACTACGACAAGTGTATCATGTGAACATCGTATACTTATGCAGTAGTCATGCATGTAGTGTGTGTGTGCACATCACAAACCAGGCACCATATCTAGATTACACAAACATAATCAATAATAACATGAGCTAATACCTTTATTGAACACATAATTAGCGTATATCCGAATCTGATGCAGATGTTGTCTATCATCTGTGGGTGGTGTCACCTGTTATCATCACCACTACCACCACCACTACCACCCCCACTACCACTACCACTACCACCCCCACTACCACCACCACTACCACTACTACCCCCATTACCACTACCACTACCACTACCACCCCCACTACCACTACCACTACCACCCCCACTACCACTACCACTACCATTATCACTACCACTATTACTACCACCCCACTATCACTACCACCCCCACTATCACTACCACCCCTACTATCACTACCACTACTACCCACACTATAACTACCACTATCACCCCCACTACAACTACCACCCCCACTAACGCCCCCACTATCACTACCACCCACACTATAACTACCACTACTACCCCACTATCACTACCGCCCCCACTACCACTACCGCCCCCACTATCACCCCCACCCCCACTATCCCTACCACTACCATCATTAACATATGCTCTTTCACCTACAGGTTTTGTAATCGGTCAGTCCGGTCTGCTGTATACTTTGGTCCAGTTTGCCCTCAGCTATCTCATCCTCTACTTGACGATTCTGTCGATTTGTGCGATTTCCACGAACGGGCGGATCAAAGGGGGCGGAGCCTATTGTATCCTTTACGACCATCTTAATACACCGTCTATTTTTATACCCATGAATAATGTAGTAATCTAAAAATAGAAATGCTATCAAATATTACTAATACTCTCGAGATAACAAGTAATTTCGTTTTAATACGCATCCTATCACACACATCATGATCATTTCTATAATAACAATTCATTATTAATACGAATGATTCATTAGTTGACGACGACTCATGCTTTATGATACGTATACCCTTCCTTGACTGTCTGTACCACTCGTAGACATGATAAGTAGGTCACTGGGCCCAGAGTTCGGAGGCAGCATAGGGCTGCTGTTCTTCCTCGCGAATGTGTTCAGTTGTGCCGTGTACGTGAGCGGTTTCGTAGAGGTGCTGGTCGATAACTTCGGAACCGGAGGTTACCTTAGCCCCATCTTAGCCCCACCCCTCCTTAGCACCACGCCCTACCTTATCCCCCACCTTAGCCGCTAACACACTCCCCCCTATCTTAGTCTCAAAACCCTTCCTTAGCACCATGCCCTACCTTAGCACCACCATCTTAGCCTACTCCACCTCAACTTTAACTGTAGCCAAAGCCCCCAAGTCTTACCCTATCCTAAACTATATTCCTATACACGATTACCGCAAGTAATGAGTCATTACTAATGAATCATTACTATCACAATGACCCCAATGACCCCGATGAACCCAATGACATATAGCATACTGTGTACAATTACATAGATGGGGGGGGGGGATTGGTTGTTATAAAATTATATCAACTTTCTTTTCCACAATACTCACATTGTGAAGTATGCATAGCCTACAATGTTAGCTACAATGTGTATGAAGCTGTAGTAATAATGGTATAGTAGACCATGGTAAAACATCGCATGTAATCATTCGGTATACAGCATCGCAAGTTTGTGCGTCGTGTAGGTATAGTATAGTAGATAGTAGGTAGCATTCTTCTCGTTCTGTATTGCATAACGTATTGTGTAGTGTAGTTACCTTATTGACTACGTAATATACTGACATCGTTGAAAGTTACACAATATAATAGCGTTTGTTTGTTTCGCATCACAGATTAATTATCTCGATATCGTATTATATTGTTATATGCTAATATTTCAATTTGCGTATACATTAAGAACCCTGCGATGACAATCAGTATTCGTAATCACTTTAACACTAAGCATAACAACAATACAAGCGATGTGTATCATTGTTAATGCGTTAATAAATGTATTTCTAGTTTACCCTATTAGTGGTAGTAAAACCGGCAGTAATAGAGATGTTAGGAAACCCCTTCCCTCCCTATGTTAATCCTGTTGCCCCAAAATTAACTCCATTGATCCCTAAAGTTATCTTCGTTTACCCCTAAAGATAAACCCTTCCCTCACCCGATATTAACCCCGTTGACCTCTAAACTTAACCCCGTTGACCCCAGGTTCCTACATGACCGGAGATAACGGTCTGCTGATAGGTAACTCGTGGTGGATATACCTGTACGCGTCTGTAGTACTGTTTCTCTGTCTCCTCATCTCGATGACAGGTGGCGCCATCTTCGCTAAGACCTCCGTGTTCACGTTCATGGTTACCGGCGCCATCTAGTGAGTAGAATAGGTATCCACGTCGCCTCTAGTGAGTAGAATAGGTATTGACGTCACCATCTAGTGAGTAGAATAGGTACCCACGTCGCCATCTAGTGAGTAGAATAGGTACCGGTGACGTCGCCATCTAGTGAGTAGGATAGGTACCGGCGACGTCGCCATCTAGTGAGTAGGATAGGTACCCACGTCGCCATCTAGTGAGTAGGATAGGTACCGGCGACGTCGCCATCTAGTGAGTAGGATAGGTACCGGCGACGTCGCCATCTAGTGAGTAGAATAGGTACCCACGTCGCCATCTAGTGAGTAGAATAGGTACCCACGTCGCCATCTAGTGAGTAGAATAGGTACCGGCGACGTCACCATCTGGTGAGTAGAATAGGTACCGGCGACGTCGCCATCTAGTGAGTAGAATAGTTATCATCATGTTATGTAATGAATCTGTGATGCTTGCGTACATGTTTATTAGGTATAACGTTTGCATGATATCACCTAGTGCGGCGAGTAGGTGTTCGTCGTGTTCAGCTAGTATCAGTCGTGTTCAGCTAGTATCAGTAGCGTTTGTGGAGTTAAGTTGATCACGTCTACAGTAGTGGTACGTTGTCAAGGCTATACATTTTGATTACACTTAGCGTATGCTGGACAGCTGAACAGATGAACAGATGGACAGATAGATAGCTGGACAGCTGAACAGATGGACAGATAGACAGATAGATATACTGTAGTTGTACGAACAGACTGTCCATCTGGTGATAATGTGATCCTGTCCATGTGACCCTCTTACCTGCTAATCAATCACTCGCTAAAGGAGTTCTAATAACAATAATAGTTACAGAGATGATTTCTAAATAAGCTAAAACACTTACCGACCTCTGTCTTTGAGAAGTTTTCGATGCGCAGTTTATATTTTATCATTCTTCTAACCTTTTCTAACTAACCTTACATCATAATATTAGATATTAGTTATTCATATGTCCGTTTTGAAACTTCTAACTTTTATCCCTGATCCTAGATCACACACACATATATACACACGCGCGCGCGTATTGCACTAGCCTATTGAAACCACCTAGTAATCACTGAAAGTACTAAACCTCTGTGCTCGCTCCCATCAGATCGTGATCGGGGTGATTATCAGTGTGTTCATCAGCTCTTTCGTGGTGTCGGAGAAATGCGTCGAGTTTCCAGACAGTAACCCCCTCTCACATCACGGTTAGTATCATGTGACCTCTATTGTTGTTGTTGTTGTTGTTGTTGTTGTTGTTGTTGACCCCCTCTATCATCATGGCTAGTTACACATCTCCCCTTTTAAGGGGTCGCGCAACTTTCGCGAGTTTACATGTGTTAATGATAGGGGATATGGCTGATCACTTTTTTATTTATGATTATTTTTTTATAAATTTTTTTATAAATATCAATAATACTTAGTTACATTATATTTATAATATATCATTTTGTAGTGTATATTTCTATAAAATGTTCATATATAAATATATAATATATATATATATATATATATATATATATATTAAGTATTTAAAAAAACACACAAAAATGTATATATATGAAAATTATATAGAAATATATACACTACAAAATAATTAATAGTAAATATAATATAACTAAGTATTATTTATATATAAAATAAAATTATAAAAAAATAATTGTTTAAAAAAGGTATCGCTAACCTTTAAAATAGCCAATTTCTCAATATTTGACAAATAAACTCGCGAACGTAGCGCGTTTCCTTAAAGGGCTATTCGACTACATAAGTGTATATCTCTCTCCATAAGGGTCACCACCGCTACCCTTCTCACTACGAGATTACCCCGTATGTAAATTTAGTAAATAAAGTTAAGTTCATGTAACAATCGGTTAGTACTTACTAATAAATTACCATATGATGATATTAGGTTTATTTGCACTAAAATAGGGTCATGTAGACCCCTTCGCTCATGCCGGAAGAAAATAATAAAATAATAGTAATACGATAATAATTTAATAATAATATACATTGAATATACCACGGATAACAATAATATAGAGGACTATTATATACTATAGTCTGCATTGATATGGTGTAGTGTTATATCAGAACATGTAATAATATGATTCGTCGATGTTTGTAGTAATCCCAGTGAACAGCAGTAATTCCAGCTATCCACTGAACTGCGCATACTATACGGGCTTCTCAGTAGACACATTCTACGGAAATTTGTATTGTTAGTAAATATTCAGAGATATAATCTAATTCTATGCTATTTATATGAATTAAAATGTGCGGGAAATAATTATTTAATATAGAGTTTTGTCCGAGTAATAAAATTGTTTATAAGAAATGTATTACGGATAACATGGCAATTATTACCTATTTACTAGTGTTCTGAAATCCTTCAAATCCCTACATGTTCTCAATAATAATCAATTCTTTAACAATTCTAATGTGAGAACTTTTAATCTTCTAAATCATATTTCTACATTTTCGAGGATAATCAATCTATTTTTGTTGATTGTTAATTTTTTTAAATATATATATCTAATGTGAATATTGTATATAGTTAAACATACATATATTAAGGATAGATACATATGCTTCTATACTATTTATAGTATAACATTAAAATAGATCTTGGTAAAAAAACTAATGGAATTATTTAACTAATTTATTTTTTTTACAATAAATGATTTACATATAAATATAAATACACATTTTGTTGATAAATTATGTTTGTAATTGATGTAAAAATGATCTCTAATTATTGTAATCATTGTCTTTTATTTTATTATTTTTAATAGTTAATTTTTATTTTATTTATAGATTTATATTTTATACATTAACAATAACAAATTTAAATAACAAAATTTACAATCATAGAATTAGTAATATTTTCTCGAGACCAGAAGAAAAAAAGTAAAAACTTGAGAATATCACATTCAAAGTTTTCAAATAATAATTACAGAAAACTTGATAAAATATGATATATATTGCCAGTATATTTGTCTGTGTGTATAACTATGTTGAACTAAATCATATACTATTGGAAACTTATATAAGTTATTGAAGAGAGTAAATATAATAATAAATCATATATGTACTAAACAAACTAAATAATATGAATTATAAAAATTGGTACAATCATTTGAAAAAATAATAAAATTAAAAAAAATAAATATAAATAATGTATATAGATATGTGTATATATATATATATATATAATATATATTTATAGATATATATGTTATTATAAATTTATATATTGTGTATGATATACATTATTGAAAATTGAATTATTTTATAAAAAATTTATAACATATTTTATATATCTTATAATTTAGTTTATTTTTATAATAATATTTCTTACAACACATATATTATTATTCTTTCCAAACTTATATGTGTTTTCAATCATAGAATATGATCCTTTAATATTATATATTGCATAGTCAGACATAAAAATAAATATAAAACATCTTTATCGTTCAATAATTGATTCAACAAAGAAGCATTATTAATATTTTGTATTAAGTGCATCGTTATACACATAGATTTATAGTTTACATAGATCGGTATTTCTATATCTTGCCAACGTAAAATTATTGAACAGAAATGGACTTGGAATGGGGATTTTGGATTTTTAATTTTTGTAAACTTAAGATGGCCGACATCACGTGACACATGATATTTCATAACAAATATTTAAATAAATAATATTTATTTTTTATATACATTTGGTTTATTTTTCTATATACGCTTATAAAATGCATTTCGATTAAATCAAAATAAACATTTATATTTATTTATATTATAATTTTTTATAATGCAATATAACACGTAATTTGCTTAAATAATACTTTATATAGGTAATTTTAAATTATAATTTATCGGTGCATTTTTAAATTCTTAGATCGCTTTAATTTGTTCTATATACGCTTATATAGTGCATTTTTATTATATCAAAATAGACATTTATATTTGTTTATATTATATATTTAGAATGCACTATAATTGCATCACGTATTTTATTATATAATACTTTATATAGGTAATTTTAAATTACGATTTATCGGTGAACTTTTAAATTCTTAGATCGTTTTAATTTTTCTATATACGCTTATAATGTGAATTTCGATTATATAAAAATAAACATTTATATTATATATTTATACCGCAATTATATTGCAACATTTAATTTTATAAATAATACTTTATATAGGTAATTTCAAATTACATTTTATCTGTGATATTGTAAAATTCTTAGATCTTTTAAATTTGTTTATAAATTGTATTTAAATTATATAAAAATAAACATTTATATTAAATTGTATTAAATATATAAATTACAGTATAATAAAAAACTTTAATTACATAAAATAATACTTTACATGAGTAATTTAAAATGTGAAAATGTTACAGTAAAATTTTGAATTAGTAAATAGCACTATATAGGTTAATTAAATATTACAACTTAATTAGATAAATAAACATTTATATTAATTTATATTATATACTTCAATATAATTACAACCTTTAATTTGATTAAATAATACATTATATAATCCAAATTACGACAACTATAAGAACGCTATTATTTTAAATATTTAAAAATGCTTAATTTATCGATGAATGTTATTCTAATAGTACACGTAATTGTCCAGAAGGAATAACTCTGTACAAGTTTGTATTATATAAATACATTTAAATATTATTTTGAAATTAATACAATTATTTAATTAAACATGTAAATGTTATCGTATAATTATTATATTAATACTATTATAATTTAACTATATTAACTATAATAATAGTAATATTTACATGTATGTAAACTTCTCTTGGTTACGATTGAGAATATATCCCTATTATTGTAGTGGATAACTCACATACATATTCAAGGAATGATGCATGTGGCGTAAGCAGTACATCTTAAAATAGGTGCCTGATACATGCGTCTTCAGAATTAAATATATATATAATTTATATGTAGGGTGCATTATTGGTTAATTTCTAGTAAGCCGATAGACTTTTATGCATTTTCATTACATTCATTAAAATCGTTACATATCATATATCATTTATATCATAATCTGATAAGTATTTTTTATAATAATTGTGTATAATATTAATATGATTTTTGTTACTATAATCGTGTAACATATTATAATAATTATAATTATGAAATTAAATTTAAATTTCGTATGATTATTTGATTTTCATACGTTAAGCGTATTAATTTATTGACTTCATACATAATTAGATATAATATCTACATGGTTAATTAAATAATTGTATTAATTTCAAAATAATATTTAAATGTATTTATATAATACAAACTTGTAGAGAGTTATTCCTTCTGGACAATTACGTGTACTATTAGAATAACATTCATCGATAAATTAAGCATTTTTAAATATTTAAAATAACAGCGTTCTTATAGTTGTCGTAATTTGGATTATATAATGTATTATTTAATCAAATTTAAGGTTGTAATTATATTGAAGTATATAATATAAATTAATATAAATGTTTATTTATCTAATTAAGTTGTAATATTTAAATATTAGTAATGACATTAACCTATATAGTGCTATTTACTAATTTAAAATTTTACTGTAACATTTTCACATTTTAAATTACTCATGTAAAGTATTATTTTATGTAATTAAAGTTTTTTATTATACTGTAATTTATATATTTAATACAATTTAATATAAATGTTTATTTTTATATAATTTAAATACAATTTATAAACAAATTTAAAAGATCTAAGAATTTTAAAATATCACAGATAAAATGTAATTTGAAATTACCTATATAAAGTATTATTTAAAAAATTAAATGTTGCAATTATATTGCGGTATAAATATATAATATAAATGTTTATTTTTATATAATCGAAATGCACATTATAAGCAATAATTAAAACGATCTAAGAATTTAAAAGTTCACCGATAAATCGTAATTTAACCTATATAAAGTATTATATAATCAAATTACGTGATGCATTCTAAATTACGTGCATTCTAAATATATAATATAAATAAATATAAATTTCTATTTTGATATAATAAAAATGCACTATATAAGAGTATATAGAACAAATTAAAGCGATCTATGTATTTAAAAATGTACAGATAAATTGTAATTTAAAATTACCTATATAAAGTATTATTTAAGCAAATTACGTGTTGCGATTATATTGCATTATAAATATATGATATAAATAAATATAAATGTTTATTTTTATTTAATCGAAATGCATTTTATAAGAATAAACCAAATGTATGTAAAAAATAAATATTATTTATTTAAATATTAGTTATGAAATATCATGTGTCACGTGATGTCGGCCATCTTAAGTTTACAACAATTAAAAATCCAAAAATCCCCATTCCAGGTAAAATGACTATTGAATTAAAACCACGTGACTACCGATCTATGTAAACTATAAATCTATGGTTATACATGATTCAATAATGTATGTTATATTTTTAATCTATGATCCTTGATGAATATTCTCAACATAATCATTTTATTATAAGAGTTTTAAATAGTAAATCAAAGTTATTTTCAAAAAAATACATAATATTTGAACAATTTCACATCGTTATTATTTCGGTATATCTATACATTAAAGTACATTATATTAATTGCAATACTAACAAATGAACGCACGTATTCAACCTTGCGATAGTTAAGATACTTTATAAATGTATTTAAATTAACATTTTTTAATCATTTAATTGTAAATGAATAATTATTAAAAATAAACAAATAATAGGTAATCGAATCGAATACTTATTTTGCTATTTATTTACATATCTAATTCAAAAAGATACTTAAGTAGCTTTTATAAGTAACAATTGTTACAGGTTTAAAGAGTCCATCTAATATATCATTTATAATAAATGAATTTATAAATAGATGGTGAAATTACCCATATATGTCATCCTATATTTTACTTAGTAAAATATATTTAAATTTCCTATAATGATATTTGTTTACCCTGAAACCTAGAATGAACACTGATATATATATATATATATATATATATATATATATATATTTTATATAAAATACTTAATTTAATATAAATTAGGTTAATAAGAAAGAATATCTTATTGAAAAAAATGTAAAATATTAATAACATACTTTTTCGATAATTTATTAAATTTAATATTTGTTCGATAAATCTGGCGATATAAATAAAATGACGATTCTGACTTCTATATGTATTAACTATAGGCTATACTACTACACATTGGCTACACATTGCCTACACATAGCCTACATATTGCCTACACATTGCCTACACATAACGTACTACACCCACAGCTAACTACACAGTAGACTATGTGACGGGACATGAGATGAACTTTGCTGTTGTGTTCGCCATCTTGTTTAGCAGCGTAACCGGTATTATGAACGGGGCTAACATGTCGGGTTAGTTCTATGGGGGGGGAGTGGGGCTAACTAGGGGGGTAGTGGGGCTAACTAGGGGATAGTGGGGCTACTATGGGGGCAGTGGGGGGGTTAGTACTATAGGGGCAGTGGGGCTAACTAAGGGGGTAGTGGGGCTACTAGGGGGGTAGTGGGGCTACTGGGGGGTAGTGGGGTTACTAGGGAGTAGTGGGGCTAATTAGGGGGGTAGTGGTACTAACTAGGGAATAGTGGGGCTAACTAGGGGCAGTGTGGCTAACTAGGGGGTAGTGGGGCTAATTAGGGGGGTAGTGGGGCTAACTAGGGGGTAGTGGGGCTAACTAGGGGGTAGTGGGGCTAACTAGGGGGTAGTGGGGCTAACTATAGTGTAGTGGGGCTAACTAGGGGGTAGTGAGGCTAACTGGGGGATAGTGGGGCTAACTAGGGGGGTTAGTACTATGGATGGTTAGTACTATGGGGGAGTGGGGCTAACTAGTAAGAGTAGAGGCTAACTAGGGGGGTGGGAGCTAATGAGGAAGTGAGGCCTAACGAGGGAGTGGGGCTAACTAGGGGAAGAGTGAGACTAGCATGTATGATTGGTATTATTGTAAGGGAGTGAGAGGAGTGTAATGGGAACACTGAATATGACTAATATGTCAAGTTAGTAATATGTGGGAGTGGGGGCAGTTATGAGACTAATATATTGAGTTAGTACTATAGTATGGGGAAGTGTATATAGTAATAGGAGTATGATGTACGGTGTAAACATGTCTGTTTAGTATGGAATATATCAGTAACATATGTACACAGCTTTACAAACTTCAATATTGTATCGTGATGCTTATTTTATATATCCAATCAATAAATATATATATAAATTAATTTTAAATACACGCACATATATACATATAAATTAATGATATCAAATAATTATAATTAAAATCGATGCACATTTACTTCGCGTTATAGTGGTGTCCTACACATATCGTATCACTGACAATATCCGTCACTGGATGACCTCTATTAACTGGACCGATGTACACATTTATGTAATGACTATTATCCAAGAGGTGAACAAATTTCATGTGATTAATTTTCAAAATCTCATGCTGCCAATTAAGCTCTACAAGCCAAATACTATACCCCTCCCCACCTCCCCCGCAGGAGAACTTAAGAATCCGTCTCGCTCTATTCCGATTGGAACTCTCTCCGCCGCTACGTTCGTCCTCTCTATCTACATCGGTCTTACGCTGCTGATATCCGCCACCTGCGATAGGTTACCCCTAGTGACTGAAGCGAGCGTAACTCTGCCCCCTATTAATTATAGCAGGTAGAATATTGCCCTTAGTCACTAGCATGTATAAACCTCCACTTCGACCCATTGTAACCCCGCCCCTTGTTCACTATAGCATGCGTAAACCCCCGTACCCTACTGTCTTGTCACCCACTAGCGCCACCTAGTGTTAACCTAAGTGACACTATCGCCCCCCCTAGGGACCTGTTGCTGAACAACTACATATTCCTGCAGTCTTCGTCGATGTGGTCCCCCCTTATCGTTATCGGAATATTCGCGACCACCCTGTCCGCAGCCCTCGGTAACCTCATCGGGGCCAGCAGGGTGCTCGAGGCTCTGGCTAATGATCAAGTGTTCTGTACGTACGCCCTTGTGTATGTGTGTGCATGTGTGTTGTGTACGTATGTGCGCGCGTGTGTTACTATTGTATGTATAATAATTATATTTATTAGAAGAATTTTGTTTATTTTATGTTTTATTTTCTAGTTTATTAATTTTCTTTTTTTCTCCTCAAGGGGATATCGCCATGGAAAAATTCGTTTAAATCGGTAAAAAATTAAAAAATATTTAATACTGTACTATTGATTGTTGATATTGAATTTAGTAACTGTAACAAATTATATAGGAAAAAGTTTAGAAATATTATAAAAAGCATCTTTTATAGCATGATATTTTAAAATTAATTATTTATTTTAAAATCTACATTCATTACTAATATATTATTATATATATATATCTAATATAATCACGATTTCATAAATTAAAAACATGATTTTTGACATTATATTTGATTTATAAAATAAATTATTCGTTTTGAAATCTACATTACAAACTATTATAAATTGTTATATAATGTTTTATATATAATATAATCACGATTTCAAAAATTTAAAAACTGGATTTTTTTATTTATTTGATTTATAAAGTTATTGGAATATATATATATTAATCTTACATTATTTTAATTATATATGTATTACCATTTATATTTGATTAAAAATGTATAGCTTATTTTGATTAATTATTTTTGTATATTTACTATTTATTTATTGTAATTATATATATATATATATATATATATATATATATATCAATTTTACATCCATCCACGATATCGCGTTAAAATTCCATGTCTCCAAATGCCTGGCCATGTATCCAAAATGCAATAGCTCATTGAATAATCGAAATAATTAATTGATAATGCAATAGGCACGTATGTAATTATTTTTTTTTACTAAATTCAATAAAAAACTATTTCATAATAGAATGATATATTATTAAACTATAAAAGAAAAAAATGATGTGATTATCTATTATTGAATTACATTATTGAATTTACTATAAGGCATTTATTATCTATTTACATTGTGAACACGAGGGACATACTTCCCCTTAAGGCCCTATAGCAGTGTATAAATGGTTAAATATCATAACAAAAAAAAAATATTATTCCATAAAACTATATATTTACTTATGTAATTTAGTATCTATAAAAAATTTGAATTCCAAAACGATATATAAATCACATAAAAACATGTTTTTATGACCCTACTATATTTAAAAAAGTAGAAATATATTTAATTTATATATACATTTTTATATAATATGAATATAGTAATATGTATTATAGTATATTATTATATAGATACTATTATATATTATACACATAATTATAGTCATTTATAAATGTAATGTTTTTAGATAATAAATAAGTTTATTAAATATAAGAAATAATTATTAAAATATTATGCTATGAAATTTCAAATGCATATTACTCAGTGATCAATATTTTCACTCTAGGTGTGTATGCATTCGTAGCTCTACAGGAATATCTATTTAATATTTTTTGATAATTTGTATTGCGTTATAGAAAATATATTTATATGGATATCATTACAATAGAATATTATAAAAATAATATTTCAAATAGTTTCATAAGTTGATTTATAAATAATAATTTAAAAAAAATATATATTATTAGATATATGTATAAATAATTATATAACGATATATATATATATATATATATATATATATATATATATATATTATGAATGTTCTATTGTAATACTGTTGTACTATATAATATGTAGAATATACAAAAAAAAGTGACTCAATACAGCTAATAGTTCTATCATGACAAGTATTCTGAATAGACATATATTTTCCTATATCTATACATCGTATTTTGAAAATATCTGGTAAATGTGGTCAGTGTGTACACTGTGATAGGGCCTTAATAAGACTTCGAAAAAAATTTATATTCTCATATTAATATCAGAAGTTATCATACTTTTAGTAGACAAAAATATCCTATCTTTACCATGTAAATATTCATGTTTCGCCGGCCCTTAAAGTGATATCAACTTATTGTTCTAACAGGAAATATAAATCTCTGATAATAATGCAATTAAGTCATATTTTAATGTATTGATTAATATTTAGTAAATCATTTGATTCGTACATATTTTGTTATTAATGCAATTATATAAAAAGTTTATAGTTTATATAATGATTTAAATATTTAATATTCCTTAAAATATAAACAAGGGTAATTATGAACCTGTATTATGAATTATAATAATATTAATTTGTTATTATATAATATTAATATCCTAATAAGAAAACTGATTGTATATTATAAATGTTATTTAAAATAATATATATATATATATATATATATATTTGTATTTTAATTAGATTAATATTATAATGAACGTCTAAACCACCTATATATGTTCAACTTTCGGAATGATGTGTTGTTTATAATGTAAATTCGTATCAAACTATACAATTTGAAATGTAAAACAATATGTTTAAAATTATTATTTATATAATAAAATATAAATATTCTTAACTAATATATAACAAAGTAATATGTTGGTTTTAAATGCTATATATATATATCTATATGGCGAGTAAAACTAATTTATATGACATGTAATTTAATAGAGTATTGGAAACATTGTTTTATAGAAACCGCGACAAACCCAAATCTATTTCAGTGATTTCGATAATACTGTTATCAACACATGAATATTAATCACATAGCGTAGATAGGTAGTGTTATATCTTTCGCAAATGTTGTCTATTACCAATAGGCTATTTTCGATATAACTATAGATTTATAGTATAATATTTCTTCAACGGGCCTGTAGACACGATTAATGTGTTCTAAGATTACCACCCATCACATATAAAGTATTATTCATTCAAATTAATATTGCAGTATAAATATATGATATAAATGTTTGATATAAACGAAACGCGCTTGATAAGCGTGTATAGAACAAAAATCTAATTTATTTAAAAATAAATATTATTTGTTTGAATATTTTTTATCAAATGCATGTGTCATGCATGTGATGGGCGGCCATCTTAGGACACAGACATCGAGGCACCAGACGTGTTAAAGAATTTTAAATTAGCGTGATATAGCAATATCTATCTAGATCAAATATAAATCTATGGATGTACTTTCCCACCTTCGTAGTATGACTAATTGTTACATTGACAGGGAGCTTCCTTAAACCAGCCACCATAACCACCAAGTCAGGCAACCCTATCATCAGTGTGGTGATGTCTTGGTTCTTAGTACAGGTTAACCCAAACCCCACCCTACCAACCCTAATATTACTGCTATTACTACTACTACTACTACTACTATTACTACTACTACTACTACTACTATTTTCAAAAATATTTTAATAGGGATTAAACCCGTGTCTGGTGCCTCAGCCAACTGAGCCATACAGGCAGTTTTTAATGTTTATTATATATACTACTACGATTTATATATAATATACAAATATTATGATATAATAATATATATAAAGATATAATCACATATTTGTGTTATTTTTTATTTTAATAACACTTATGCTTTTTCGACTTTTTGTCTTTTTGATTTCTGGGCCCGATATTGTTGACTCTTTACAGATAAACTTCTTTTATTTTTATAATTTGATTTACAAGACTTAGATTTGCTGAATTTCCTTATTCTTTTGGATTGCGATCTCGCTTTGTTAATTTGTCTTTTAGATGACTTGGAACGAGATTTTCTACTCTTTACCGATAAACTTCTTTTGTTTTTATAAATTGATTTACATGTCTTAGATTTGCTGAATTTCCTTATTCTTTTGGATTGCAATCTTGCTTTGTTAACTTGTCTTTTAGATGACTTGGAATGAGATTTTCCACTCTTTACCGATAAACTTCTTTTATTTTTATAAATTGATTTACAAGTCTTAGATTTGCTGAAATTCCTAATTCTTTTGGATTGCGATCTCGCTTTATTAACTTGTCTTTTAGATGACTTGGAACGAGATTTTCTACTCTTTACCGATAAACTTCTTTTGTTTTTATAAATTGATTTACATGTCTTAGATTTGCTGAATTTCCTTATTCTTTTGGATTGCGATCTCGCTTTGTTAACTTGTCTATTAGATGACTTGGAACGAGATTTTCTACTCTTTACCGATAAACTTCTTTTGTTTTTATAAATTGATTTACATGTCTTAGATTTGCTGAATTTCCTTATTCTTTTGGATTGCGATCTCGCTTTATTAACTTGTCTTTTAGATGACTTGGAAAGAGATTTTCTAATCTTTACCGATAAACTTCTTTTGTTTTTATAAATTGATTTACATGTCTTAGATTTGCTGAATTTCCTTATTCTTTTGGATTGCGATCTCGCTTTGTTAACTTGTCTATTAGATGACTTGGAACGAGATTTTCTACTCTTTACCGATAAACTTCTTTTGTTTTTATAAATTGATTTACATGTCTTAGATTTGCTGAATTTCCTTATTCTTTTGGATTGCAATCTTGCTTTGTTAACTTGTCTTTTAGATGACTTGGAACGAGATTTTCCACTCTTTACCGATAAACTTCTTTTATTTTTATAAATTGATTTACAAGTCTTAGATTTGCTAAATTTCTTTGTTCGTTTAGATTGCGATCTCGCTTTATTAACTTGTCTTTTAGATGACTTGGAACGAGATGTTCTACTCTTTACCGATAAACTTCTTTTATTTTTATAAATTGATTTACAAGTCTTAGATTTGCTGAATTTCCTTATTCTTTTGGATTGCGATCTCGCTTTGTTAACTTGTCTTTTAGATGACTTGGAACGAGATGTTCTACTCTTTACCGATAAACTTCTTTTATTATTAATAATTGATTTACAAGTCTTAGATTTGCTAAATTTCTTTGTTCGTTTAGATTGCAATCTTGATTTATCGGTTTTTCGTCTATTCTTTGTTACTGATAGTAAAGAGCTATTCGTTAATATATATCTTTCTTTACATTCTCTACTGAGATAGGCCCTTGCTCGGATAATATTCTTTGTGGCCACCATATTGTTTACAATAATATCAACTTGTTAATCCTTTAATATGTGAAATTATGTATTTTTAAAATGTTTATATTGTATGTTATTGTATATATAATATTGATTAAATTAAATTAAAAAATATATATTGAATTTGATCAAATTAATTTTTAGATCTAATATATTTATTCTACCATCACCACTAATACTATTACTATTACTACTACTACCTATACTACTACTACATCTACTACTATTAGCATTAGCATTAGCATTAGCATTAGTATTAGTATTAATATTTATATTAGTAATAGTATTAGTATTAGTATTAGTATTAGTATTAGTATTAATATTTATATTAGTATTAGTATTAGTATTAGTATTAGTATTAGTATTAGTATTAGTATTGGTGGTAGGTGGTGGTGGTGGTGGTAGTGGTAGTGGTAGTTGTAGTGGTAGTGGTAGTGGTAGTGGTAGTGGTAGTGGTAGTGGTAGTAGTAGCAGTATCATTAGTATTAATTATATTTACTAACGTTTCGTGTATACATCTAGTTGATTCAGTTCGTAATTGTATAATGAAATGTATAGTTATTACTTTACTATATTTTAGAAAATTAATTAATATACTTGTTAAATTTAAAATTAAATTTGTATTTGTTAAAATATTATTAAATTAATTTCAAAATAAACAAGCCATTGCAACTACTACTACTACTAATACTACTACTACTACTACTACTACTACTACTACTACTACTACTACTACTACTACTACTACTACTACTACTACTACTACTACTACTACTACTACTACTACTACTACTACTACTACTACTACTACTACTACTACTACTACTACTACTACTACTACTACTACTACTACTACTACTACTACTACTACTACTACTACTACTACTACTACTACTACTACTACTACTACTACTACTACTACTACTACTACTACTACTACTACTACTACTACTACTACTACTACTACTACTACTACTACTACTACTACTACTACTACTACTACTACTACTACTACTACTACTACTACTACTACTACAACTACTACCCTTATTACCTACCCCAACCCCCGAACACAGTTGGTACTGCTGATAGGTTCGCTGAATGCTATAGCTCCTATGGCCTCAGCTCTGTTCCTCCTCTCCTACGCGGCCACTAATATCGCATGTCTAGGTCTGCATCTTACTTCAGCACCCAACTTCAGGTTATCACAGCTAACTAAGCAATCATAGATAACTATGCCATCATAGCTACCATATGAATAGGATATTATAGACATATAATACACAATATTAAGTAGCAGTTTTAATATTTATACTTCCATATTCCCATGTATATATTATTATGTTTTAACTTGTATATATATAATATATATATTATATATATATTGTTCTTTTAATATTACTTTCTCCCTATGGGAGCGAAAGGTCCTAAATAGCTCTCATTTTAGTGCTAATAATCTTCATCATCATCGCGTATGTACATTTATGTATTTTAGTTAAAACTAATTCACAAACTTTAATTGACTAACGTTATCCAGCTTAAGGGCAGGCCGCAGCGCTCGTGCGAATAGTCAAAAACACATGTAACAGATGGGCATATACATGGTATATGCAACTAAGGCTAACAATAGAACTATTCAGTGTATTGAGCTAATTTTTTTTTATCATGTTCATATTATACAAATACATCTTTGTAAAGAATACAATTTTCAATATATACTATACTATATATATATGTATACATATAAATAACATTTTTATTTTGTATGTATTTTGATTATAAAATGAACTTATATAAAGAATTTTATAATATGCTTCCCATCGATATAAAGAAAGTGGATAAGCAATTGACGCACGCCTTGCATGTAAAAGATATACACGTGAATGACACTTTTATCGATAAATTAACAAAATAGTATCAGTGATTTTGATTGGATATTAGTCATATTATATATGTCAAATATTGAAACAGTAGTCTTTTCGTCGAAATAGATTAAAGTGACTTCTATCTATATCAATGGATTTAAATTATAAATATCAATAAAATCAATAAAATAGTATTATAACTTCAATTTAAATACACAAAATTACGAGGAATGTTGATATTATGTATTTTAAATATATAATTTTATTTTTAGTATCGATAGTATATTAAAATTGGTAGTGATTATCAATATATATATGATAAATACATATTATTATAAATAAAAAGTAGTGGGCCAGATAGTGGGTTTCGACTGCAGCGCTCGTAGCGGATAGTGCCATACACTACATTCAATTGCTTATCCACTTTCTTTATATCGATGATGCTTCCTTGTAATTATTCATATAAATATATTCTCTATATAACAATAACAATTATTAAAAAAGCTGCAATAGTTTTTTCTGTAGCCACTCTAATACGTACATACCTAGCATAAATAATGATCATCTAATAAATCGCATTTGAAGTTTCATACCAAATAATTATTTATATATTTGTAATAATTATTCCTTATCAGTAGGCTCATTTATCATTCATTTATACATAATTATAGTAGTAATATATTTCTAAAGTACACATAATATATATATTCACTATTTTAATAATAAAAAGGTTTTATATTCACTATTTACTATAATTATAATTACTATATTCACTATTTATATTTACTATAAAATTGAAAGATAGCATCTCTTTGAATGTATCTAATTGGTTCATAATACTCATGTGAGTAAACACTGAGTAACAAAGAAATTATAAAAATAAATAATGTAAACAAATCTTATTTAATTTTTGAAAATCAGATATATTAGCTATAAAACATAATAAAATGATATATGTCAGTTAGGCTTGATATAATATTAAAATTTAATTACTTATATATATTTTTAGATAGAGAATGGTGATAAAAACATGTTTTTATGTGATTTATAAATCGTTTTTGGATACCATTTTTTCACATATACTAAATTACTTATTAAATGATAGTTTTATGGAATAATATTTTTTTTTTTTTTTATGAAAATTTATCGTTTTCAGCGCTGCGACCTCCCCTTAATATAACAAGCTGGCTGAGGCATCGTCAGATATTGCTCTACTACTATGGTATCAGCGTGTCGCAGCAAAGATAACTGGATAACTTGTACACAGCTACCAGTGACACACATACACAGACCCACTACCACCTGTACACACACCCCCACCCCCCCGCACATAGACCAACGTTCCGTTACTTCAGCACCCCCACCGCCCTCACACCCCCACCCCCTACCCTCCCGCACACAGACCAACGTTCCGTTACTTCAGCACCCCCACCGCCCTCACACCCCCACCCCCTACCCTCCCGCACACAGACCAACGTTCCGTTACTTCAGCACCCCCACCGCTCTCGGTGGTCTGGCCGGTGCTATGATCATGTGCTTTGTGATCTCGATGGTGTACGCCTCCGTAGCTCTACTGTGCTGCCTCCTGCTGGTGATTGTGTTACATCTACGCGACTACCCTCGCTCCTGGGGCTCCATCAGTCAGGCCATCATCTTCCATCAGGTTTTCCACTACCCCCTACCTACATCGTATCACCCCTTCGTTGTCAAACTCCTATTTACGTAGTCCCTGAACCACGCCTATATCTCCACCCACATGTTCCCTATCTCCTCTGTCCCATCACACACCTTACGACCTTGACCTCGTCACCCGACAGGTGCGTAAATACCTGCTGCTGTTGGACCCGCGTAAGGATCACGTCAAATACTGGAGGCCCCAGATGTTGCTGCTCGTACGAGATCTCGATAGCTCGTCGGAATGCATCGACCTCATCAACGACATGAAGAAGAGCGGACTATACGTCATTGGACACGTCAAGGTTAACGCCCTCAATGTCTTTTTGCGAGGATTTGAAAGTTGGAGGGGTGTAAATTCCAAAAATAATTATTTTTTTTATCGGATAAAAAAAAAAATCTAATAAAATACATCCACTGATTTATAATAAATAAAAGGATTATGAACTATATCTGATTTTGTTTGTGAGGACAATTTAAAAGTGGGGAACAACAAATAATAGTAGGTGAGCTATTGCCCACAAAATACCCCTTAAAAAGGCATTACCGTACATGAGTGAATCATAGTGAAGAGTCATTAGACCGATGCCCGAAGGGGTGTTTAGACCATACGTAATATGCTGTCTTCGTACTTGCCTCGCGAAATATAGAACACGTTTTATTATTACTGTACCTTGACGTGGCACAGCAAGCATTGTACGTATGAGTGTCCCTCAACATGTCATAGTAGTAGTTGTAGTAGTAGTAGTAGTAGTAGTAGTAGTAGTAGTAGTAGTAGTAGTAGTAGTAGTAGTAGTAGTAGTAGTAGTAGTAGTAGTAGTAGTAGTAGTAGTAGTAGTAGTAGTAGTAGTAGTAGTAGTAGTAGTAGTAGTAGTAGTAGTAGTAGTAGTAGTAGTAGTAGTAGTAGTAGTAGTAGTAGTAGTAGTAGTAGTAGTAGTAGTAGTAGTAGTAGTAGTAGTAGTAGTAGTAGTAGTAGTAGTAGTAGTAGTAGTAGTAGTAGTAGTAGTAGTAGTAGTAGTAGTAGTAGTAGTAGTAGTAGTAGTAGTAGTAGTAGTAGTAGTAGTAGTAGTAGTAGTAGTAGTAGTAGTAGTAGTAGTAGTAGTAGTAGTAGTAGTAGTAGTAGTAGTAGTAGTAGTAGTAGTAGTAGTAGTAGTAGTAGTAGTAGTAGTAGTAGTAGTAGTAGTAGTAGTAGTAGTAGTAGTAGTAGTAGTAGTAGTAGTAGTAGTAGTAGTAGTAGTAGTAGTAGTAGTAGTAGTAGTAGTAGTAGTAGTAGTAGTAGTAGTAGTAGTAGTAGTAGTAGTAGTAGTAGTAGTAGTAGTAGTAGTAGTAGTAGTAGTAGTAGTAGTAGTAGTAGTAGTAGTAGTAGTAGTAGTAGTATTAGTAGTAGTAGTAGTAGTAGTAGTAGTAGTAGTATGTGATTATAAATCGTAAAAGCGTGTCTATATTTAAATGTTGAACTGAAACTTGTATTAGTTTTAGTTTATAACTACCTTAATACATTAGACAACGCAATCGTAATTATTTCTATTAACTAGTAACCATTACTCGTTTCAATGATTCATTCTATTTTTAGATTGGAAGCATGGACACCTATGATAAAGATCCTTGCATAGATGAATCTCTACTGTGGATGAATGCTGTGGACACTATGAAGGTTTCATCTATTGCATAATAGTTGTTGTTACATCATCGTTGCGTGGCAATATTGCATAACTTATTAATGTAACTACGGTAGACATATGTTACAACATTTGAAATAATCTTTTTGTAAATATTAATTTTGAATTAATATAAATTTATTTATTTTAAATTAAAATTATGCTACAATTTATACAGTAAAATAATACCATTTGAAAACAAGAAATGGTATATATATATGAATTATATATCCATTACATAACTAAAATAATTCTATTTAGATAGATAGATCACAAGTTCATTGTATTACTGAAAAAAATACCATATATAACATATATAAACAAAATATATAAATGTGATAACAGTAAGACAAAACGACACGATACAAAAAACAAGAAATAAACGGAGAATTAAAATACAAATAAAACATTGAATTAGCGACGAGCCGTTGCCGTATAAAGCCCCATTGTGATACCTTATCGTTAACCTCTACCACTCTACGTGTGAAGGTGAAAGCCTTCATAGAGATTACCCTGACGGAGAGCATCAGAGAGGGCATTGCGAGTCTGATCCGAGTGGCTGGTCTAGGAGGCATGAAGCCCAACACCATCTGTATCGGCTTCAACCACTACAACTGCACCGACAGCCAAATGTTAGTGCGGCCAGTTGTTATCGCCGATATATGCAAGTATATATTTATGAGTATATTATCTTTGCTAATAATTCAACTCATCTCAAATCTGTGTAGTCTTGAAATCAATTATTTATAGCGTATTTATTATCTAAACATACAATTTTTTAATATTGTTAATAATAATTTACACATATATATATACATATATATGATATCTTATACATATTAATATATATACATATATATATATATATATATATATATATATATATATATATATATATATATATATATATATATATATATATATATATATATATAACTAATGATTGAATATATTATTTGGTATGTAAACCATATAAGCTAACCAAAAGATCGTAGTCGTAGTGGTAGTCGGTAGTGGTAGTAGTCGTAGTGGTAGTCGGTAGTGGTAGTAGTCGTAGTGGTAGTATTATTAGGAGGTGTTCTATATAATAATCACACGATAATAATACAGTTACAGGTACCTAGGTATTAAGACTCAGATAACGGTAACTATAAAACACTGTTACATCGTTTATTCGTTTGTTTCGTTGATGATTCATTGTTTAATACATCGTACCGTAACTAGAGTTCACCCTCGCGGGTTGTTTAAGAGGGTACACTGTACCCTTTTACACGGGTCATACAGGGTCATCAGTAAGGTCATACAGGGTCATCAGTAAGGTCATACGGGGTCATCAGTCAGGTACTGGGTCGGTCATCTCGCTATGTTTTACATTTAAAGCTATACTAGTTACTACATTCTGTTTTGGAATGCGTTATCGGAATATTTTCTGTTATATCATGTATCTCCATACATATATATCCACGTATATCTATATATAGATACATCCTATTTATTGTTATCCGTAATGGACCATTCCATTTATACTAATACAGCTTAGCATAATGGATATTTCTTTTAAACCAGTTAACATTTTCTTTTCTTTCTAAACTAGACACATAGATCTACACACCCGCGCAGAGAATTCTTAATATAATTTAATATTATTATATGTCATTTTAATTTTAGATTGTACATTATTTTGTTCTACAAAATGTTTAAAATAATTGTTGTAGAACTATATATTAGTAAAGATACACTAGACAACTGTCACACTATGTTTGAGAGAGAGATATATGTTCTTTCTATATCAAAACAACATTATTAGAATATTTATAAACTACTCTCTGAATAATTTATTGAATCCTAATGAATTTGAAAAAATAATCTTTCTGAGAAAATGCATCTGAATTTTATTTCAATATTTCAATGAAAATTACTATTTATATTTTGATAATTCTATTATATTTATTATTTAGCTATAGTTCATTATAAAATAAATTATGGATAATAATTAATAATATAATGAAAATATATATATATATAATGAATAAGTGTAATAAATTATAATAATTAGAATAATTGTTATGTTGACTTTCCTTCATAAAATACAGTTTTTATGGTACTTATAAAAAAGATTATTCATCAAATAATGTACTCAATATTTATTATATATAACTGTGTACGAATTCGTCAAAAATGAAATAAAAATGCATTGACCGAAATATCCACTTAAACAACACACATCAACGCATGCTATTGATATCTAGAGACGCGCATGATTAAAACCTCGCTACACCCATAGCTACAAGAGTAAGACCTTCAAGGACATCAACCAGTATCTGACGATACTACGCGACATTCACAAGCTCAACAAGAATATCTGTGTGCTGCGAGGCTTCTCCGGCTTCCAGAAGAGTGAAATCTTTAAGAATCATGGTAAACACCCTACTAGGAATACCTATCTATGCCTGACCCCTCTCTAACTCTATAACAATCATGGTATACCCTGCCAATGTTACTACCCCTCTATAACTCCTCTCTAACTCTTTAACAATCATTGTACACATATCCTACTGTGACTCCCTTTCTCTTCCTGCATCCTCCCTAACTCTCCTGCACCCTCCCTTTCTCTTCCTGCACCCTCCCTTTCTCTTCCTGCACCCTCCCTTTCTCTTCCTGCACCCTCCCTTTCTCTTCCTGCATCCTCCCTAACTCTCCTGCACCCTCCCTTTCTCTTCCTGCACCCTCCCTTTCTCTTCCTGCACCCTCCCTTTCTCTTCCTGCACCTTCCCTATCTCTTCCTGCACCCTCCCTAACTCTCCTGCACCCTCCCTTTCTCTTCCTGCACCCTCCCTTTCTCTTCCTGCACCCTCCCTTTCTCTTCCTGCACCCTCCCTAACTCTCCTGCACTCTCCCTAACTCTTAAAGAATCGTGGTACACACACCTTGTCTAGTTATTCCCTAACTCTTCATGCACCGCTTATCTCTTCTTATACCCATTAATCCCTAACCCTATATCCCCCCTTTCCTATAACTACACTTGCCATAACTCTCCTACCATCTACCTAACTCTCATACCATCTACCTAACTCTTCAAGAATAATAGTAACATAACTAACCATTCCTGATCTCCTTAAACCTTCTTGCAATTCACAACTCTTTCCTAACCCTAACCCCCTCTACCACCCCTCTACCAGGTACCATCGACGTATGGCCGCAAGACTTCCTCTCCATAGAAAGCCGCGCCATCGAATCGGTAACCTTTGACCCGACCTCTCTGTTCATGCTTCAGTTGGGCTGCATCTTAGCCATGGTGCCGGCGTGGCGCGGTACCGCCAAGCTGAGGCTGTTCTTCTGCATCGACTCCACGGCTACCGATGCAGAGGTCATCCGCTTCACAGATGATGTCACGCGTACCCTGTCGGAGATTAGAGTTAAAGGTTTCGTTAGGCACCAACGTAGAATTAGGTTTCATTCACTTAGGCTACGCTCACTTACAAAGATCAGCTCTGATCAACTATCTAGGCTACAAGATCACACCCTTAGGCAATGGTTCTACAAAAATTGAATTAGGTTTTATTCACTTAGGAGTCGCCTATCAGAGTGAAATATTTCGTTTAATTAGTCCACCGATAATCAGATATATCTGACATTTGTGTAAACTAAGGGTAAGAAATTGCAAACTTGGACGGATAGACAAACTTCCGTTATGACTGTCAATCTGACTAACTTTAATGATAAAATATCACATGCTAAGTCAGCTTTAGTAAGCTTTTCTACAAAAGTAGAATAGGGCACATCTTTTACATTATAGAGTTATACGTTCCCTATTGGAGAGGGCTTAGAATTACAAAATAGTCACAAATATATGGCTATTGTAAACTAATACACATACAGGTAGTAGGACACTGGACCATTAAAATAGGTTAAAACCTGGATGTACATAGAGGGACTTCGATGTGACTTTAGAGCTATTTACTTATTGTTATTTGTTATTTTTATTTGGTGGAGTCCTTTCATCCCATCCAGGAACTTAGATGAAGTTTTCACTTATAACCATATATGGCTCTAATGTCCCTTCGAAGCCGCTCTCATGTTAAGGCATCCATGGTTTTAACGAGAGCCGATCATTTATTTATACACAATTATATAAGATCACTTCTAAATAATATTTTAAGACCCATTTTATAAAATTAATTAATGGTCCGGACGAGGGTCGAACCCGTGTCCTACTGCTTGTGTGTCTGACGCCTTAGCCACACAGGCAGCTTATAAATAATAACTTACTTTAAGTTCCTGGATAGGATGAAGTACTCCACAAAAATAAAATAGTAATGTAGTGGAAAGTCTCTAATTACCTATCCCTAAATGAATATTTGTAATAAATTATTCAATATACAATATATTTATTTTAATTTTGTAATTATAAGGGTAAAATTATGGCAATAAATAATTATGCAATTTTAAATTTCTGATATAAATGCATTGAAAAGAATAAACAGCCAACATTGGAATCTGAATATACCGACCCGGTTCTACAAATACCGACTCCTTAAAATATGTGTGTGTAAATACTTGTAGTATTATAGCAAAGATTTTCCGAAGGAAAGATATAACACTTACGCGAAATCGTGTAATTCGAATTTGTATACAAAATACCCTGGTGCCACCTATAGCGGGTTACTTTTAGGAACTATGCGTTGTTTATAATGTAAATTCGTATTTAACTATACACTTTTAAAATGTTAAATAATATGCTTTAAATTAATATTTATATGATGAAAACTAAGTGTTCATTACTAATATATAACAAACAAATATGATATGTATGTTTTAAATGCTATAAGTATATATTTAGTGAGTAAAAGCTAATTTATATTGCATGTAATTTAATAGAGCAATGAAAACATTGTTGTATGCAAACAGAGCCGAACCTAAATCTATTTCAGTGATTTCGATACTACTGCTAGCAGCGGTTGGGGCTATAACTAAATTACGTTGCATGCATAGGGAGTGTTATATCTTTGCTTCGCAAAATCTTTGATTATAGTATCCAATCAAACTAGAAAATATACATTAATTTAATGAATTATAAAAATTATTTAGTTTTAATTTTAATATTCATATTAAATTTATATTTAAACTTTTTGTTTTTTATATTAAAATAATGACATTATTATTTAATATTCATATAATAAGCAATATGTATATAATCAAATGGTATCATAAATCTTTATTCTATATAAATGATACACACATAAATTACGAAAAATTTCAAAGTAAAACATGGATCTTTTTTATTGGATATTATAAATCACATGGGCTCAGAATTTTAGGTAATTTAGGGAGTTGGTAATTTAAAATAGGTTACTATAATTAAGATATATTGGTTAATACTTATCCAAATTAAATTATTTTTATAATATTTATAAACATTTAATTGATATATAATATTATATATAGCATTACGTTTTATTTAATTAATCAATTATTTACAATGATTTAAAAAAAGTTAATATTTAAATATTTAAAAATTAAAACCAGGATATTACAATTTATCAAATAACAATTATAGGATTTAATATTTTTGAAAACAAAATACTTATTCATATTTACCATTAAATTATTAAGAGATTATATATACATATATATTAATATCTCTCATAAATACTGAGATACAGAAGAGGGTATCGGTATTTGGATGAGTTTCGAGTTGGGTAATTTCCCCTATATATATAATAAGTAAATATTTTATACTTTAAAATTTTATAAATTTGATTATATATTTTATTACGTAAAACATCCACTTATTTGTATTATTTATATAAAAATAAAGCACATTAATTTAAATTAAACTAGAAATATTAACTTTACGGAATAATATAAATATGTTTATGAATAATTTACCTGGTCAACATAATAAATGCATTACAATATAACTTTCTATAAATAAAGTAAGCAAGTTATAATGACTAATGTAGGTACGCTAATACATTTACATAGGATTTCACATTAATCAACGCGAACATGAAAATATAATAATAATTTATATTAATGGTATATTTTTATTAGGTCTTAAATAATTGTTATGCTTCCAAACCATGTACTTATAGTAGTATTTTACTTATTAGTATTTGTTATCAACATTTTCTCGTAAAACATTAATTATCCCTAACTATTAAATAGTAATTTTGGTATTATATAAAAATATATATTCTATTGAAATGTGATATAAAATTGAAATGTTTATTTTATTTTTGAAATATTCTATTTAGGATATTAAAAAGTAAATAGATTTTTCAATATTTAATCAATAATAATATCATTATTTAAATATATATATATATATATATTTGTACAAGTGCAATAATGTAGAGTGTAGTAACGTCCCCATTACAAACGCCCCCCTAATTACACCCCCCCCGCCGACAGGAGAGGTTTGCCTATTAACCGTAGCCCCCGGCAACACACTGCTCGACTACAACCGTCTACTACAGCGCGAGAGCGAAGGAGCCGCCGTGTTGTTCACCTATCTGCCTCGCGTTACCGACGCCTCCCAGTGGCATCGTATCGACGCGTTGACCTACGACCTGCCACCGACCATACTAGTGCACGGGGAACACGAGGTCGTCAGCACAACGCTGTGAGCGCCACCTGCTGGCAGCCGTACGCAGCTCCAAAACCGATATTTCGTTAGACGCTCAACTAGTATTAGATTAATTGTCGAATTTTTAAACAATTCGCGACCCCGACGACAACTTATGCAATCGCTTTTATCATTACGTAACATTATATAATAGTATATAACCGTAACGTCACATTCTGTACACTGGTACCAACGTCTATGTTCTATTTTTGCGTATTATTATTTATTAGTTGCGATTCTCTCCCGCGTTTGTTTACGATACCCGTTAACTCCCTACGTACGTTATGTATGATAATGTTTCTTATTTTTAATCATATTTTCTTATTCGTTTTCTATTGGTTAAATATGAAAGCGAAATTATACTTGCTAATAAATAAAGTGATCATATATATTATCAGAATCGGTCTTATCATCATCATTATATTCATTTATTTAATTTTATACACATAATATATATATATATAGGTAGTAATTATAAAATTGGAATAGTTTATTTATATTTATTTGAATATAAAAATATATATGGATATCTTACTTTACACAATGATAAGTTATTCTATTTTATAAACAAACCTTATTATTAATTTACCCTTCGGCGAAAACTAATAACTAATACTTAGCGATAACAGAGAATTTCTATAAATAGAATAGAGTTTCTATAAATAGACGGGATAATTATAAATAGCGATTAAACATCGTCTCAAAGTGTTCCTGTTGAGCCGACTCCAAGGTCGGTTCTCCGTTGACCTTGATAAAGGCATCGCATTCCTCTAGTGAACATTCACCATTCGTTAGTCTTAGACCTATGCCCTCCTTGAAGCTCTTGTACCTCTCCTGTGTGTCAATCATTGAATGTAATGAGGTTACGAGCAGTCATTGAATCGTAGAGGAGAACATTTATATCTCATTGACAATAATATAATATGCAATTGTTGTTGTTGTTTTGGAATGAAAGATCAAGTAAAAAATGAGTAATATTATATCATAAATTACATTATATTATTTTATATTATTTATATATTTAGGTATTATCTAATTAAATATTTAAATTAATAATGAATATAATAAAATAAAGATAACAATTATAAACAAATTACTGACAAATATAGTGTATAGCATCAACTAAAAGTGATGTTAAAAATAATATATTATAAGTAGTAAAGTTGAATACTTAATAAATTATTAGTTATTTTATTTTAATATTTAAATAAAAGAATTTGAAAATATACACTATTATTATTGTAAAGTGCCTATTTTAATAACTATTATATATATTTTAATATTATAAGTATATATTGAATTCAATATATATATATATTGAGATGTTCTATTTAAACAAAGTAAATATGATTGCTATTTTATTCTAATATAGATACATAGATACAATAATTATACAAACTTCGACTTGTTTATCGATCACTCCATCTTCTATAATCTTTGAAGCAATTCTCAACGCCCTCGCGAATGTATCCATCGCACCTTAGTAACAATTATCTCATTAGTGTGTTAAGGCAATAGGTTATCAACCATCATTATCTAGAATTTAAGTAAAGATGGACAATTTTGGTTTAAGTTTACTTTCGAATTATTCATAATTTTAAAATAATAATTTCATTTAATTTAACATGCTTACTATTACCCTAAATCTTACAATTACAATTTTAATTTCAATATAATTATTCTTTAGTCATCTAATATTCGTATGTTATATATTGGTTAATATACATTCGTATGAACCCTTCGCGAGCGCTATGTAAATAGATAGGCATTTAAGCCTTATAGTAAATTCAATTACACAAATTAAATAATAGGTAATCACATACTTTTGTTGTCTATAGTATAATAACATACCATTCTATTATGAAATAGTTTTAATTACATATTCATTCATTCAAATTTGTATTGTATATGTTTTATTTGTCATTTTTATTGGTATAATATCTATCAAATAAGAAATACTTGCTATTAGTTTTTTCCGATTGCCGTGATAAATAGTTTCAATAAATCTACCATTGTGATTAATATTCTTTGTAATAAACATTACTGAACATAGCATGTTATATATACAAATTTTAATACAGATAATGTAGTATGCTATGAGAGGAAATAAATACAGTTGACAGAGTTATAAAAAAGAGAGTTAATATATTATAGCTATATCATTAACAATAAGGTTATATTGGTGAGAATATCTCCGCTGATATAATTGATAATTACATATTTCACTCTATCATAATCAACGTATAACAACTCAAAATGCTAGTAATTGATATTTTTATTACATAAGAATTTGTATAATAAAATTGATATAGATATTATTTTTTAATTTCTCATATCAATTTGTTGATAGAATATTTGTAGTATAATTAGATTTTTTTAATATCGACTTAAAATAACACAACAAAATTGAATAAAATAAAAATGAAATATCGTAAAAATATAAAATAACAAAATTTAATAAAAGAGATTATAATTTATATTTAATAATATTATATCATTATAATTATTAATTGTTATCTGAAAATGCTCGATTGTATTTATTTAATATCCACTTAAATATAATATATATATATATGTGTAATTGTTATTTGAATGCGATCGTACGACTAATCTGTAAACCTATATGTGCTATAAATAGATCCGTCAAGTTAGTGGACTCTCTCCTGATCTTTGCATCGAAGTTTAGACCGCCGGGTTCTATCCCTCCTTGTTCTATCAGAATCTGTAAATACAGAGTATCGTTGAGGTAAGTTAAATAAACCAACGAAGGTGTATCTATACGCATGTGAACACAGCACAGGATGAGTGTATGCTAAACAGGGTGTCATGCAGAACTGCCTTTAAGGGGTATTTTGTGGGAAATTACTCCAATTACCCACTATTATTTGTACATTTTTTAACTTTTGCCTACACAAAAATCAGATTTCATAATGAATTATATCATAATCCTATTTATTTATTATAAATCAGTAGATGTATTTTATTAGATTATTTTTCATATATAATTTAAATCAAAATAATTATTTTTTGAATTTACCCCTCCTCATTTTAGTCCTTAAAAACGGTACTGCAGGTATATCGTATGGCGTGTGGTAAAACAACTGGTATGATGATGATGGTGATGATTTTAGCACTAGTTTAATTATAAAATTCTTATAGTGTGACAATAATAGATAAAATGCAATAATAAAAGTAATACGGACAAGTATACATGGTTGATCAAGTGTGACCAATGTTTTGATGTAAAAATTGGTCAGTTTTTTTATAGGAAAGTTTCTACATTATGTTTATTTGTCTGTAAATAACTCAAGTGTCATTCAACAAATATCATAATAATCAGTGGATATATAAAAATGAATATTAATTACAAATTAAATTTAAACATTTAATTATACTAAATGAAATCATATGAATCATTAAATCATGATATTTATAATTATTTAATTAATACATTATATTGAATTTGATAAATGTCATTGAATTATTAATTATTAATGTCATTTGATGTGAATTGAATTTATTTGAAAAATTGTCAATCGATAAACAAATTTATTTTCCTAAATTTAAATTGTAAATGTACAAATTTATAAAACAAAATGATTTCTAATCGGTAAACAAACGCCGTAATGGTCAAGCACATTCAGCCGTTGCTGGTAGGTATGTAGTGTAGAGAAACTATTAAATCTAATCTGCACCTGTACTAGCTCTCTACGTACGATATAATAACACTTGCACTTTCATATAACATTCCTTTGTGATCTCACATACTCAACCATATTGATGTTATCACGCACACTTTGAAGTGAAATAGTAGCGGCAATCGCATACTATATAATGCCCCCTCACAGCCCAACACTGTGGGTATGACACGAGACCTTTAGAAGTGATGCGCCTAACCTTGAGCAAGGTCGTACTGTCGCGTAGGTTCATCGGAAACTGATCGGTGTCCCAGCCGAGGTCGGGCGAGCCGGTGTTCGCATCGATGGAGCCCAACATTCCGTAGCTAAACGGGGTGGATAGTAGTGAAGGGCTGAGATAGAACCCAACATTCCGTAGCTAAACGGGGTGGATAGTAGTGAATAGCTACAGTGCCGTGCATCTATTATCGAATGTCACATTTTCTCTTAATATGGAACTACCTACATATAGGAACTATTACCTAGAATAGGAACTATTACCTAGAATAGGAACTATTACCTAGAATAGGAACTATTACCTAGAATAGGAACTATTACCTAGAATAAGAACTATAACCCCCATATAGGAGAGATACCCACGGATATAAGCTTATCTTTTCTTAAGGTAATACTTACTTACTTACTTATGTCGAGCTCTCGCTCGACTCTTCTTTGCCTTATCTCTCCAAACATCTCTGTCCAACATCATCGTCTTTATCTCATTTATATCGTCTAGTCCTATGTCTTCTCTTAGATTATCTACAAAAGTGATGGTTTTGCGACCTCTTCTTGCACTACCATTTGTCGGTTCCCATAGGACAAGTTTATGAGCCATTTCGTTGTCGTGTCTCATCAAATGACCTGCAAGTTTTAGTCTTCTTTCTTTTATTACTTCAGATATTCTTGAGAGTCCATTATATAGCGTTATGTTATTGATTTTATCTTTCCAGGATATGTTTAAAGCCATTCGGAGAAGTCTGGTGTAACATCCATCTATTCGTTTATTCATAGTTTTTGTAGTTGTCCATGTTTCAGCACCATATGTGTATATTGTTTCAATCGTAGCCCTGAATATTCTAACTTTAAGTGAGTCTCTTATGCTTGATTTCCATAATTTCTTCATCTTATTAGCGGCTGACCAGGCTAGTGCTTTACGAATATTGAAGTCTTTTTCTGAGCTTTGCATCCATGACCCTAGATATTAAAGTTATCTACTATTTTGATTTCATTATTGAGTATGGTGTGTATATGTTGGTTATTGTCTATACCGAAATACATGGCTTCTGTCTTTTTACAGTTTATCTTTAGACCTATATTTCCACATTCTTCTTCTACTCTCTGAAGCAGTATTTGTGCTTCTTCAATATTTTTACTAATAAGAGCTACGTCGTCTGCATAGCTGAAATCTGTAACATTTACTGCTGGATGTCTCCTACTTTTCTTTCTTGCTATTTCAAAACCTATTTCGCTCTCTCGTCCATCTATTGCTAGTCGCATAGCATAGTCTAAAGCTATAATGAATAGGAATGGAGCTAGAGTGTCTCCTTGCAGTACTCCGTTTTGAATAAGGAAAGTTTCAGTGATTCCATCAGGCGTTATTACTTGCGCTTTTGAGTTACTGTGAAGAGATTTTATAGCTCTTATTAGTATTTCTGGAATTCCATAAATCTTGAGAATTTTGAATAGAACTGCTCTGTCGATGCTGTCGAAAGCCTTTTTAAAATCCACAAATGTTATGATAGATTGAATATTTTTGGTCTTAATTCCTTCTATGAGTCGTCTTATTGCTAATATATGTGCAATGGTTCCTCTACCTGGTCGAAATCCATTTTGGTTATTCCTCAACAATTTATCGACTGTAGGTTGAATTCTGTTCAGAATCATCTTGTTTGTTATCTTTGAAGCAATACTTGATAAGCTTATTCCTCTGTAGTTATTTACATCGCTTAGATCTCCAGATTTAGGTAGTGGCTTTATGTTGCTTGATGTCCATTGAGCTGGTGTTTCTTGTAAAAATAGTATATTATTTGCAAAGTTTAGTATGATGTCGTCAAATTTGCAGTACTTTAGTATCTCTGGACTTATATCATCAGGTCCTGCAGCCTTACCATCTTTAAGATTATCTGTCACTTTTCTATATTCTTCCAGAGTAAAAGCTGTTATAGCTATATTATGTGTTTCATTCAAAACCAAATTGAGATCTGTATTAACTAATATGTTTTCATCGCCTTTTCTGTCACTGCCCAGTAATTTTTTGAAGTGTTCGTACCATATCTTGACTCTATCTTCTTTGCTTCTTAAGGTAATACTGCCCCCATAAGAACTACTACTCCCAATTAGAACTACTACCTATATCAGGGAACTACTACCCCCATAAGAATACTACACCTCATAAGTTCTAATACCCCTATAGGAACTGTTACCCCAAATAGTAACTATTAACGTCACATAGGAACTACCCCATAGAACCTAGAGTCTTCTTTTTATAAATTATAAACTCAACTTCATCAATTGATTAAGGATTGTTCCCTAACAAAGATATTTATACGAAATTCTTCTCATTCATTGACGGGCTGTGATCGTACTTCGCTCTGATTGGCCGGTACGCGTGTACAACTAACATGGATGCCATCTTGAGGTCATGTTCATAGCAATGTCCTGCCAATGTCGTATGATTCGGTTCCACATTGATCTGAAAGTTGTATTATATATATATATATATATATATATATTTATAATATCTACATAGTATATATTATTGTATGTACATAATAATCTTTATGTAAAAATTCAGTGATTCAGAAATAATTCAGAAATAAAAACAGGATGCCTATTTATTCATATTTTGAAACATTTATTTCATGTTTAAATTTATCATGATCCAGTAGTACATATTTTAATTCTATATACAAATCAATACAAAAATTCATTTTATAATTAATGATTTTAATGTTATTATATTCAAATCACGATATAATGTAATATACATTATATTATTGAGAATGTCGACATAAATAATATATAAAAACATCTTTCAATTCAACGGAATTTATAAATAAATTCGTATTTTATGAATAATACAAAATTAAATAAAAATGATACCATGGTTAACAATTTTTATTTTACAAATAAATAATGATGGTATCTTAGAAATCATTGAAATATAATTAAATATATCACTGAAAAGTATATCTTTCGGAATACGAAAATTTATCATTGCAGAGATAGAGAGCAGACATCCTATCTTTATATTAAAATATAATGAATGTATATATTATATTGTAATGCATGTTAACATTATATAAACATAATCTATAGTAATAATAATGATGATGGTTTCTCTTTATATTATATATCATCAACTAAGAATACAATATTAAATTATATAAACTATAAACTATCAATAGTATAATATGAGGAAATAATTGTTAATGTCCTTAAATATTAAACTATGATTTAACTTTTTAACAATTAATTATTCATCCTAAATATTTGTTATATTTGAATAAATAAATGTTATTATTATATATATATATATATATAAGTATAACCTTAAAATGATCAGATAAGTTATATGTTTTCAAGAAAGCTATTACAGTCATTGCATCTAAAACATATGTACAGAAATATATATTAATACATTCATGTGAATAGTAAATGAACGAGAGAATGAATAATGAAATGAATAATATACTAATTATAAATGGGAATAGCTTATATTAGGCTTTGGATTTTGAATTATTAACATTAACTGATGATTTTGTAAACGATTTATTATATATTATTGAATGAATGAATGAATTTTATTTACCGAATATTTGCTATAATAATCGGAGGGATACCCAGAAGCTATGTTTAGCTTATACTAAGGATACCCTTAATAAAATAATAATAATAATAATAATAACAACAATAATAATAATAATAGTAGTAGTAGTAACAGTATAATGGTAATAGTCGAGATATGATAATATATCTTATATCGATAATGAAGTCACATAACGTAACATAATATGTCAAGTGATATAGATGCATGCATGCAGCCGTGCAAGTAACGTACATTGAGGAATTGCCAAACCAAACCATGCGAGAAGTCTCGGGTTGGTCAGGCCCATATGGGTTGGTCAGGCCCTGGGTTGTTAAATCCATAAATTGTAATGTTTTGTTGACATAATCGTCACATGATCAATTAGACAATATCCCCTTGCAATCACAAGCAAGCTACATGCATACATCTACTATATTAACAAATATTCTAAATAGTTAATTAATTGCGAAATTAAATTGATTCTACAATTCAAAATTCTACTACTAATTGATGATTATATTAGTATTGGTGTATCACTGTACGTTAATTAGGTTATAGTATTGGGTTATACTATTATTAAGTAGGCATATAATTATTACGAAGTGTATGCATTAGATACGAATCAAGGTTTTTACTTATTATCATTTTAAAATTTATTAATATTTAATATTATATTAGATATAATTTTAAGTATAATTATATAATTATATTAGTTATTATTAATTCTTTACCCAAAATTATGTAATAATTCTAATACTATCCATGAAAAATATATAACTATACTAGGTATAATAATGCAATTAAAAATAAGTAAACAATCAACCTAGAATCCTATTTAAAATACATAAATTAAATATAGATTCGTATTTTAACCGTAATCATACTGGTGTTTAGTGGGCTCCTTCGCTTTAGGTTCAATCAGGAATTGACCTTTGAACCCTATCTTCTTTTTATAAGCTGTATGAAATGTAAACACGCGTAAAGCAACATACTATAAAATAATATAATATGATTTGTTTGAATATTGTAAGATTACTGTATTCTATGACTTCTTACATAATACATAATATCACCAACGATGTTTCCAAGGAAAGATATAACACTTAAACGATTTCGCGTAATTTAATATTGTATACAAAACGTGAACAGCGCCACCTACGTAGGTTCAATTTTCGGAAAAATGTTTTGTTTACAACTATACATTTTCAAAATGTGAAATAATATGTTTTAAATTATTATTTATATGATGAAAACAAGTGTTCATTACTTTTATTTAATAAATAAATAGGAGTCGTTGGTTATAAATGCTATACATACCTACGAGATGAGTAAAAGCTAACTTATATCGCAAATAATTTAATATATAATGAAAATATTGTAGTATAGAAACCGCTTCAAACATAAATCTATTTCAGTGTTCGAAAATACTGCCAGCAGCAGCGGGGAGTACTATTAATTACGTTGCGTAGATAGGAGTGATATAGCATTGCTTCGATATCACTATTTCACAATATCACACTCACTAACCTATAGCCATTCTAAAGAAGCACGCCATATTGTCTAGCTCCTGACGAACGTCTGTGTTCAGTAGGCTCTGATATCCTTCTCTTCCTCCCCAGAATACTACATTAATAAATTGTATTATGATCCATTTTATTATGAAATTTCTTTTAAAAAATAGTATGTATATATATAAATTAATTAAAAAAAACTATCTACAAATATATTTATTATTATAATATATTTAATATTTTAATATATATATATATATTATATTATTACGATTATATAAATACAATAAACTGATGTAGAGCATCTAAAGGTAAGTTCGCCTTGAAACCATAGTTTTGTGCTCCCAGCAGCAATGCGATCTCGAGCCCTTTCTTCAGTTGAGCCCCCGCAAACGCCAGCACATGCGCGGATGGATTAGTACCGGCACCGTTCATATATCTGGTTGTAACCATGCGATGTATTATGTAACCACGCGATGTATTATGTAACCATGTGACGTATTATGTAACCATGTGACGTATTATATTATGTTAATTTAATAGAAATATTAAAATTAATTTGAAAACAATTACAAATAAAATATGCATGTATAATTCATAGGAAAAAGGTGTATTATTTTTCAATATTAAAATTTTCTCAATTTAATTTGTATTCTTTAAATTCGTATATCGCATATCCTTGGACATATTTAAAAAAATAAATTTTATATAGATATAATGTTATAAATATCTATCTTATACAAGTTAAAATATTTATATAATCAAAATATGACCACCTCGAATTATAATTTATAAATATTAATTTCTTTAATTTTTTTAATTTTGTATTATTCTTTGTTTATTTCTATAACGTATGTTATCGTTAGCAGATATTTATAATTTATACTTTCGATTATATATTCCGACAATGTATTTGCTTAAATAAGCATTATCAATCGATTAAAAGAAGATGCTGGGAGATATTCTCACTAACCGAGGGTGCGAGAAGAGGTTACAGGTCGCCCAAAGACATTTAATTCCGGATTGTTCCTGAAGGTCGGCGGCCAACTTCACAATTTTGTCGAGATTCTCGTTTGTTTCCTGTAGGGTTTTACCTTCTGGAGCGATATCTCTGTAATAGTTGTAATATTAAAAAAGGAACGATAATATGAATATATTGATGTACTGAATATATTGAATACTCTTGAGAATGAATAAACTAATTCGGATATCACAAATTTTACTTTACTTAATAAGTATTTTTTATTTATTTTTTTATTTTGTTGGAGTTCTCTAATTCCATCAAGGAAATTAGATGAATTTTAATTATAACCAAATGGCTCTAATAATGCATGTTTTAGTGAAATCAGATGATTTTTATGAATAAATGAATATTTATTTACAGAATATTGAATTAATATACAGAAGGATATTCAGAAGCTATATATGTAATCACTTCGAATTATTATTTTTATAACTACTTACTTGGCCCGGATAGGGTTTGAACTCATGTCTACAACCTTTTATCTGATACCTTAGCCAGCAGAATAAATACATTCAGACAATTGATAATTAAGATGCATATATATATATATATATATATATATATATATATATATATATATACTATGATAGATAATTATACTATAAGGCAACCTTAAAGGAAAGATATAAGTTCACAAATCATGAACATATTTTCATTATAAAATAAATATATATTTGAAATAATATAATCGAGCCATTCTCGTAGTGTATCAGTTGTATCATAGTCTATGGTCATCGATATATAATCTGTTTAATTTGTAAATCTATAAGTCGAACCTCTATAGATAGATAGTTTATTGAGTGTTAAATATACACAAAATAACACGAAACAATAATTTAATAAGTAATAAATGTAACGAAATAATGAAGGTTTACACATACCGTAAGTATATAGAGTCATTCTATTAGAGTCAATATAAAATATTAGCAGGGCTGAGATCTAACTCTGTGGGCTGTTTACATGGAGTCGTGGCTTAGAGATTTCCCAATTGAAAAGTCTAGCATCACATCAACCACAGCATTAGAACACAAATTTAAATTTTAAGATAATATATTACTATTTTTAGATTTACGGATAGAATAATATCTTAATAATTATGAAATTATTTAAAACACTTTATATAAATTGCTTCTAAACTAAGTACAGATTCTAGCACATTTAGAAGTATATTTACTCTAGAATTAGAGGTTAACCTATCGTGGAACGTCCAAAACGGAACTCCTAATTTGGTCATGAACTCGAAGGCGTGTCTAAGTCTACGTTCAGCATTACTGATACTGTCTGTTCCATCGTCCCATTCTCTGGTGATCGTTCCGGCACCGAACGGATCCGTTCCTTGTGTGTTACGTCATCGGTCAAATTATCGGTTAAGCT
Organism: Osedax fenrisi; assembly: GCA_964019155.1. Classification (NCBI taxonomy): domain Eukaryota; kingdom Metazoa; phylum Annelida; class Polychaeta; order Sabellida; family Siboglinidae; genus Osedax; species Osedax fenrisi. Next base: position 121,475,908 of record OZ025239.1, on the reverse strand, counting down.
TATATTATATTATATTTTATTATTATCTGACTTGGTTTTTATAACTAGGTAATCATAGAAGCAGAGCTTATTGAGATAATTACACTTTATCATTCTGATAAATCCCAATAGTCGTGGATGTATCATTATTGGATTATTATTCTAAATAAGAGATTGTGAACATTTCTGATATTTTAATAGTTTATTCGGTAAATCAGTGCAACTGATAATATTTAAACTAAATTAATTCTTTATAAATAGTATTAAAACGACTAGGTAAATAATACAATTGCAGTATAAGTATTTAGTTATTATCATTCTAATCGAAATATCAAATATTATTATATTGTTTTATCGTGTCATTATCATTCTTAGTAATGTTCTTAAACGTTAAAAGTGAACATTATGTTATAAAATACTATCGTTATCACGAGCTATCGCATCATACGCAAACTATCACACCTATATTGTACGCAACTAATGTCTACCTATTCCTCGATGTCAACCTATGCCTCTAGAGTATCGCGATGTATAGGGGGAGCTACCGAACCTGTTCCCCTGAATGTATGCCAGTAACACACCGTGAATCTCAACCACTCCTTCATACTGCGTCCATGTACAATCTGCGCGATAATTAGTAGTATTATGTCATCAATATTATTATTAATTAGTAGTATTATGTCATCAATATTATTATTAATTAGTAGTATTATGTCATCGATATTATTAGATAATTAATACTGTTAGGTAATTGATATTATGTCATCGATATTATGTAATGAATATTATGTAAGCAATGAAAATATAAATAGTTTAACTCGAGTATTCTAAACTATTCTTGTGAGTCGAAATCTTTGAAATAAATTGATAGATATCGTGAGTGAATAGCCTTGGAGTAATACTTACTTCGCTGTAGAAGCGCTGCAACCATGGTGTGTATGTAGGGGGGACCAACCAATCAAATTAAATTTTGTGGTAAAAGTAGGGGGGGGGAACCAATACATAGGAGGTCCCCCTATATTTTAAAGTGGGGGTGACATATCCCCCCCGTCCCCCCGCCTGTTGCAGCGCCTCTACTTCGCTGATGTATTATTTATTAGATAATACCTATATATCGTACGCTAATTAAAGTTATCACGCAGCCTACCTCATCTTCGTTGTAATACTTGAAACAAAGAGTGTTTTCTGGAGAAGCGTACGGCTTGTACTGAATCTTGTCGATACCTGTGAGCGGACATGTTACTTCACTAGTATGTGTGTTGTAGCGGTCGTAAATAGAGAAGATAGGAAGTATACGTTAACATTAGTAAGTAAATAGATTCTATTTAATTATGAAATCGTAAAAAATAATCATATAAATATACGTATATATATATGTGATAATTATCTATTATTCAGATATATTTGAGGTAAACACTTATAGATATAGATTGATAGATATATTTAGTTCATTGAGTGTTAAAACACACAAAATGACATGAAACAATAATTTAATAATAAGTAATAAACGAAAAAAATAATGATGGTTTATATAATATTCACATGCCATATATAACTTCAAACACTTAATGATATTCAATATTCAATGAGTCGTGTATATGTATCAATATTTACTTGATTTATATTGCCTACGATAAACAAATATATTATACAAATTAGACATGTAATTCAAATAAACATATATGATAATAATCTATAATAAGAATTTATTTGTTTATAATGGTATAATAAATATAATTCAATATCGTTATAGTTCTAAAAGGATTATCGGCATAATCATTTTTTAAATATATATACTAAAATTCTATAAAGTCAATATCTAATTATATATTTATTTACTCTGCATATTTTATTTCAGGTAGATAGATAGATAAAAGTTTATTTCAAATATTTCAAAAGGTAAAGTATTTCATGTATTGTGTAGGTGGCACTGGGTATGGCTAGTGGGTGTGGCTAGTGGGTGTGGCACTGGGTGTGGCTAGTGGGTGTGGCTAATGGAAACTTTGTTATTCGAATACGTAATACTGTCATTGGAGTTTATTTATTACGTTAATTTGAACTTCATTTATGTAAGGGTACACTTGACTTATGTGATTCTATTTATAGATGTTTACATGTAAATGAATAGGGAAATTAATAATAAATAAGTGATATATATAAAAAATCAATTAATCACTCAATAGTAAATATTTTCAATATTTATTTATATAAGTTATATAACTATATATTATGAAAATCGTATATATAAAAATTATAAAAAATATGAATGATTAATTATTTTTTTAAATATCACATATTTATATCTATTACATGTAAATATCTATAAATAGAACATTAGTTGAATTAATTACACAACTTCCAACTGTTATATTATGTAATCAAAATTAACATTTAGCCACACCTACTGTCACACCCACAATACTTTACATGTTGACATATTTTCTTTACATATTCTGATACAGTTCATGGGATCTATATAATATATTATATCACCATTAATACATCATCTGCCAATCAACCCCATACACAGTATGAGTACAGGTATAATAGGTGTGTGATGGGAGGGAAAATACATATAGAGAGTACATATATACATATCAATATATGGAGTATATATATATATATATATATATATATATATATATATATATATATATATATATTATATATATATAGAGTTTAATGCAGTGCCAATCAGGCCCGTAGCCAGACATTTATACCAGGGGGGGGGCAAGGCCCCACACAATTTAAAAACTAACATGTAATGAATATAAACCAGTATACTAGTAATAATATCACTACCAGGATCACTACTAGTAATTTACTAGAATCCTCTATTACTTATATTGATGCATAATGTGAATTACCAAGACCTATTATAACCTCGAGGTTATAGGAGGTGTTGGAATTACTCAGGGTATAAATAAACAATAAATAAAAATACACTGTGTGTATATTATACACTATATAAATATACATTTATGCATATAATAAAATAAAATAAATCAGTAGGATCAGGTTAACAGGTAACGTAAACAATAATAACATTAGTATATAAGTCTACTGAATAAAATCGAGTGAATTAAACATTTAGTCATGGCAAAGGTAAGCTTATAACGAGATTTTCTAATATTATATAGAAAATAGTTATCAGTGCGTATCATATTATTAATGTATGGAGATTAGTCTAGTTGAGAAGTTATAGTGAAACATAGGATAGTTATAGATTGAGAAGCTGGAAGAGATAGTATAAAAAGATGAATGATTGATAGAGGAGAATTCTCCACAGTTAACTGTGTCTTGAGAATATGATAGTAGGTTTATCCTATTAGTTTTAGTCATATTTAAGGAAATGGAGTTATGAGAGAACCAATAAGTAAGATCAGTAATACAATTAAACAGATATTTGAATCAGGCCAGAATCACTAGAACTAGAAAATGGATATATCTGAAGATCATCGGCATAAATATGATAGTTAATATTAGGATATTTGTGGAAAATTGATTTTATAGGAAGAATATAAATAATGAAAAATAGGGCCAAGAACAGAGCATTGTGGAACACCATGTATGTTAAAATAAGGAGGAGACAACGAGAAGTTAATATTCACCGAATATGTTCTAGATGAAACAATATACATAAACCAACTGTGGACTTGACAGTGTATTCCAATTTAATTAAGTCCAATAGAAAGAATATTGTGATCGAGAATATCAAAAGCACTAGATAACTATATCAATACGATATAGCATGGGGCTTTATTATCAAGATATATCATTATGATAACCTATGAGAATATCATTAATGATTAAAGTAAGATACGCAATTTGATATTTATCAACAATAGCATTATACTACATTAGCACATACTGTAATTAATAAGTTGAGTGGACACAACTCGTTCTGAGATTTTAGTTATGGATGATAACTGGGATATTTGACGATAACTTGATACATTAGATTGGTCAAGAGTTGTTTTTTTTTAAATTGGAATAATCTATGAATATTTCATTGAGCGTGGAACAATATATTATATAATAGATATATGAATTATTTACGCGATAAGTCCAATAAAATATGGTGATAATTAAAGAAGTATATTGAGTGGAATAGGATCAAGGGGGATTTCAAGGATGTCATCAAAGAGAGTGCAATGCCATGTGTGGGAAGCGATCATATGAACAGTGATTATGAGTGGATATTAAATTGATATTGAGTCGTGCAGAGTTGATGTTTGGAAGTACATTGATAATGATAGAAACTTTTTGTTGGAAGAAATTGGCAAACAATGTACAAATAACTAAATCAGGCCTGTCCGGAAGATGCTTGGTCTGGGTTTTACCTACTAAGGTGAAAGATAATTTATAAGCTTGTTTAGAAGATTTGGTAGAGAGAAGTTTTTTCTTGTAAAGCGATCGAAAACTTTAAAGGAAACAAGATCAGATTCAAATTTAGAGGATGCATATGTACGTTGTAGTCTACGAAGTAGTTTCCTCAGGTTAACAAGCTCAATATTAAACCAGGAAAACTTAGAATAAGTTCGGTTGATAAGAGTAATGGAGGGTACAACAATATCAAGCGAATGAGATAATGCCAAATTAAAATAATCAAAAAGTGTTGACAAATCAGAAGATTTACTGTTGTTAAGTTGATGGAATACAGAGATTTTCCGAAACGATCTAGAAAGTCGATTAATTTGTGTCTCCGGCAAGTTCAAATCAAGTAATATGACAAAGTGATCAGATATTAGAGAACTTTAAGTGGGATATGAAATTAATTTATAATCAGCTAGATATAAAAAAAGTCAATATTATTACTATTAGTGTTATTATTAAAGAAAAAATATTGCGTCAGAGAATAATCAAATATAAGTTTATTCAGAGATAAGGAAGCATGATTTTCATTATTAATTTGAATATTAAAATCACCAAGAATAACCGTGTTAACTAATGTGAAAGATTCTAAAATAGAAGAGAGGTCAGCTAAGAAACTCCATAGGCTATATAAAGGTGGAAGGTAAATAAGTATAATTATAATGGTGAATAATCAAGGAAACTGAATATTACAGATCATAATTCCATGTGAAGATAAACATGGGGTGGATGACGAAATAATCTTAAGTTCCGATGAGAATAACAGAGCCAAGCAACACGACGATGTGATGTAGACCTATTAGTAAGCAATACTTAAAAACAATCAGAGGTCAGTTGGGAAGCTAGAATATAATCATCAGTAGTTAACCAAGTCTCAGTAATACTCAGTAAAATTTTTGCATTATTTTGTATATATATATATAATATTATAATATATATTATCGGTAAATATTTGTATTTTATTTCCAAAATTGCTCTACAACTTGTACATTTAGGACAAACATTTCCGAGATCAGATGAAATTAAATTATTAAAATTTATTTGTAATATTTACCATAATTTTAGAAAATATGTTATCAAACTATAACTACTGAATTGGATCCTCACTATAATTATATAACTATCATACATACATTCTAATAAATAAATATAATATAAATAAAATTATAAAATAAAAATATAAATATAATTGAATATCTAGTAAATACTATATGAAAAAAACTTAATATGAAACAAGTTTTGGGGGCCTACCTAATCTCTGGGGGGGCCTAACCGATCTCAGGGGGGGCTTTGCCCCCGCAGGCCCCCCCCCCTTGTGGCTACGGGCCTGGTGCTAATTGGCATCATTAACGATGTGTTTATAAATCATATAAAATATGGTCAAATATCACCTCCCCCAAAACAAAACATACAATAATTCCAGTACTCCCATACAATATGTAAATATATTTATCTGCAGGCCTTAGCTCATGTAGTCAGTTTACAAAGGAGATATAGGCATATATAGCTGTTGGTTATTTAAATATTACTACTTGATCTAATGTTATATGTATACATTACTTATGAACCCTATACAACTATTTACAACTATATATATATATATAGTTGTAAATAGTTGTATATATATATATATCATATCATATGATATATCAATAGATAAGCATTTGGTTGTGTAATAAAAGCACTTATTCAAACAATACAATTAAACAAACATGTGTGTACTACTTCTTATGTCGTACTCCTACATGTAGACAAGCTATTGACAAACTTGCATATACACACATTAGCACATACACACATTCCCACATACACGTCGATACATGAGTAGGTTTACATATGTGTATATATATATATATATATATATATCTAAACATAATAGTATAGGCCTATAGGTGTCCTACTGTGTATACACACATACATATTTACCTTGCATGTTGTCCGGGAATAGGCTGGTGTTACCTGTAGTAGGTAAACAAGTACACTAAAGCTGTTGTTGTTGAGATCGTCTGTCGAGTGAGATAACCTAGCGGACAGAGTTGTGTACACACACACACACACACACACTAGAATCAGCTAGTAGGCCTACTTCTAATGTCAATGGTTGTTTATATGATCGCGTTATATCGTGCGTTATGTTTGTGCACTATTTACACTTCTCCGCGACACATAAATGGCGATATAATTAGGCATAGATTTATAGTTTACTTGTAAACTATAAATCTATGTAATTAGGCCACGCCAACCTAACCACGCCTACCATTAAGAACCGCCTACAATTAGGACACGCCTACCATTAAGAACCGCCCACTATTAGGTCACACCTACATCATTATTATGTCTATGCGAAGTTCTAATTATAAATTATGTGATAGCCAAGCAGATATGTGTATATAATATATATATACTACTTATGCATATTATATAGGTGGATTCCATTTATTAAATATGGTATAATACCGGATTACTTGGCAAGTATGATGGCATCTACATTTACCTATACTTACCTATAATTACCTAAAGTTACCTATGTTTACCTATGCCTGTATGCGTCCTATAGGATACTATTATACTATGTATGACTATGTACAAATACAAATTCAAATTCATGTTTTGGTAACTCTGCTTTTTCTGTTGCGGTACCAACTCTATGGAATTTACTTCCGAATATTATTCGTACGAAAACTTCTCGATCTCAATTCAAAAGTAGACTCTTTAAACATTATTTAGTGAAATGAATATATATTTTGCGATTATTGTTATCTTCGTTTATATGTTATATTATTATATTATTATTATTATTATTATTATTATTGTTATGACGTCGAAAAATGATTTTCATTTATGAAGTCTTTAAACAAATAAATAAATAAATAAATATAAAACGAACACTCCCCCTTATAGTTACCAACTCCATGTATAAACTAAATACGAAATAAACACCGTGATTGCAACCTCTATATGAATGAAGACCTGGGAGTGCATTATTAACACAATATCTATGCGAGTAATACTTAACAATGATAGGAATAATAACATTACAATGCAAGTCTATATGCACCTAATCGATGTAGGTGTCATCGAGCGGATATCGCAAACCTATTCCATTGTGTGATACGAATATACGTATATATATATATATATATATATATATATATATATATATATATATATACTAGCATGCTAAGTTACTTAGTCTAATTACCTATATGTACTATAGGGGAAAGTAACAGAATACGGACACTCTCGGTATCTCAGACACCATAAATCCTACAAAAAAATTGTTAATGAATAAAATATTCATAAATATATAAATAGTCTAAAAAAATTATTTTTTTATTTTTTAATTATTCGAAATATTGCTGATATATCCAATAAACTGGTTTTTTTATTACGTTTTAAAATCTATGAAAACATTTTTAACTTATAACCTTCTCAAGAATATACAAACGTATCGATTAAAATATAACACTAAAGTATTCTAAAAATGTTATATTTAATTTCTATATTTGTAATCAAATATACATTAAGTTATAAGCATATATCTATAGGTCATATAAGTTCCTAATATGGACACTCTAGATTTCATAATACGGACACCCAATAACCAATCAGCGCGCAGCGTATGAACTATTCTGATTTTCATAAATATCGCGTGCGTTATAATATTAATAACACTAATAAAGATAAATCTAAAATTTGTATTATATTAATTAGATACTTAAATTGTATTATTAATTAAAAAAATAATAAAATAAATAAATTATCAACTAATTAAATTAGAATATATTATTCATAAAATTAATTATAAATAATTTAGGTATTGTATATGTACCTAATTGTAATTTGTCTGATTGATTCATCAATAATATATAGTTTATCTAGTGGTATATAGCCTATATAATATAGGGTGTCCGTATTATAACACAGGGTGTCCGTATTCGGAAATGGGTACCGAATACGGACACCCCCGTTATCTATTGAATTAAAAAATTAAATAAAATGTTAAAATCACAATAATATCTATAATCATATAATATTAATATATTATAATTTTTGAATAAAAATAATGAGTCATAAAATGTTAAGACCATTTATTGTTAAAGTGTTCGTATTAGGTTACTTTCCTCTATAGGGGATATACTTTCCCCTAGTAACCTAATAATCAATAATGGTTTATAAACCCGGTTGATATTATACATCTATTCAATAATAATATTAAATTATATAATAACTAAATATAAGTGTATAAGGGTACTGTATGTACAAACACACATATATATATATATATATATATATATATATATATATATATATATATATATACATATATATATATATAAATATATATATATATCTACAATATTATCGAAATTCTAAACTATAAATTATTTCAAAAAAATATAGGTATTATCACAGATTTTGAGCAATATCAAATGTTTATGATTTTTATATAAATTAATAATCTTTGGTTAATTATTTCATTGAATATAGGTGGCGTTTATAATTTTATATTGTATTTATACATGATTTATGTATGTTATAAATGTTTAAAATTATATATTAATCATTTCCTATCTATTAATTGTATTATAATGTAAAATCCCATATAATTGTATGTTAAATAAAATTGATAATTTATTTTTAAATATCTAATTTATAATAATGATAATTGAATTTTATATATCAAATATATTATTTAAAAAACGAAATAAAAATAAATTAAAAAAATGGAAGTGTTTCAAATCATAAACTTGTTAATTTTTCCAGAGGGGGTGTAAACCCCCAAACATATACAAATGATTTATAATTTTAACTTATTATAATGTATTTTATATGTACATTATATATATGTGTGTGTATGTGTATTCTATACACAGAGATAGAGAGAAGCTTTCTCTCTAGCTCTATAGAATTTATAAATTATATACAAAGATTATGCGAAGCAATAAATTAACTTTCGGAAAATCTTTGATATATATATATATATATTCGTAGATTCGAAGATATTTTTTAATTTTGAGTAATTTTTGATATTTTTATTTATATATGATTTATATATGTTATAAATGTTTATATATTAAAATAATTCTAGTTTATTAAAGCTAGTATTGAAAACATTATTTATTAATATGTATTATATGTTTTAATAATGTGTGACTATATTTGGGTAAAGGCTATAGCCTTTATATATAGGCGGCGCATTTTATTTGTTATTAAAAGGCGTGGCCTGTTTATGAAGTGGGCGTGGCGGGTGGTTCTCTTGTACTGATGACAATTGCATATCTATTGAATTAAATCAGATATCACTTTGGCTCATGAATAAATTATCTCTACAATGATCTATATATAATATGCATGTATAGATTATTTGTTTAGGATATAAGAGAATATAGACCGCAACGATCCGATGTATGTATACATGTATTTATGCAGTGTTAGATTGTTTTGTATGTGTATATCCTATATATATATATATTACAGATAAATTAATACATTGTATGTACTAAATATTTACTGAATACAGTATGATTCATTACATGTACACTCTTTCAAAGGTTCACTTAAAGCCTTAGGGATGTAGTCAAATGTATATATTAGGGATGTGTAGGTCATACACTGTATACAGTATACATATATGTCCTACATATGTCTATATCTATAGTCCTACATATGTCTATACCTATAGGTGCTACATATGTCTATATCTATAGTCCTACATATGTCTATACCTATAGGTGCTACATATGTCTATATCTATAGTCCTACATATGTCTATATCTATAGTGCTACATATGTCTATATCTATAGGTGCTACATATGTATACACCTATATGTCCATACATATATATATGTGCTACATATGTCTATATCTATAGTCCTACATATGTCTATACCTATAGGTTCTACATATGTCTATATCTATAGTCCTACATATGTCTATATCTATAGTCCTACATATGTCTATATCTATAGTGCTACATATGTCTATATCTATATGTCCTACATATGTCTATACCTATAGGTGCTACATATGTCTATACCTATATGTCCTACATATGTCTATACCTATAGGTGCTACATATGTCTATATCTATAGTCCTACATATGTCTATACCTATAGGTGCTACATATGTCTATATCTATAGTCCTACATATGTCTATACCTATAGGTGCTACATATGTCTATATCTATAGTCCTACATATGTCTATATCTATAGTGCTACATATGTCTATATCTATAGGTGCTACATATGTATACACCTATATGTCCATACATATATATATGTGCTACATATGTCTATATCTATAGTCCTACATATGTCTATACCTATAGGTTCTACATATGTCTATATCTATAGTCCTACATATGTCTATATCTATAGTCCTACATATGTCTATATCTATAGTGCTACATATGTCTATATCTATATGTCCTACATATGTCTATACCTATAGGTGCTACATATGTCTATATCTATAGTCCTACATATGTCTATACCTATAGGTGCTACATATGTCTATATCTATAGTCCTACATATGTCTATATCTATAGTGCTACATATGTCTATATCTATAGGTGCTACATATGTATACACCTATATGTCCATACATATATATATGTGCTACATATGTCTATATCTATAGTCCTACATATGTCTATACCTATAGGTTCTACATATGTCTATATCTATAGTCCTACATATGTCTATATCTATAGTCCTACATATGTCTATATCTATAGTGCTACATATGTCTATATCTATATGTCCTACATATGTCTATACCTATAGGTGCTACATATGTCTATATCTATAGTCCTACATATGTCTATACCTATAGGTGCTACATATGTATATACATATATGTCCATACATACATATAGGTGCTACATATGTCTATATCTATAGTGCTACATATGTCTATACCTATATGTGCTACATATGTCTATATCTATAGTCCTACATATGTCTATACCTATAGGTGCTACATATGTCTATATCTATAGTGCTACATATGTCTATACCTATAGTCCTACATATGTCTATATCTATAGTCCTACATATGTCTATATCTATAGTCCTACATATGTCTATATCTATAGTCCTACATATGTCTATACCTATAGGTGCTACATATGTCTATACCTATAGGTGCTACATATGTCTATATCTATAGTCCTACATATGTCTATACCTATAGGTGCTACATATGTATATACATATATGTCCATACATACATATAGGTGCTACATATGTCTATATCTATAGTGCTACATATGTCTATACCTATAGGTTCTACATATGTCTATATCTATAGTCCTACATATGTCTATACCTATAGGTGCTACATATGTCTATATCTATAGTGCTACATATGTCTATACCTATAGTCCTACATATGTCTATATCTATAGTCCTACATATGTCTATATCTATAGTCCTACATATGTCTATATCTATAGTCCTACATATGTCTATACCTATAGGTGCTACATATGTCTATACCTATAGGTGCTACATATGTCTATATCTATAGTCCTACATATGTCTATACCTATAGGTGCTACATATGTATATACATATATGTCCATACATACATATAGGTGCTACATATGTCTATATCTATAGTGCTACATATGTCTATACCTATAGGTTCTACATATGTCTATATCTATAGTCCTACATATGTCTATATCTATAGTCCTACATATGTCTATATCTATAGTGCTACATATGTCTATATCTATATGTCCTACATATGTCTATACCTATAGGTGCTACATATGTCTATATCTATAGTCCTACATATGTCTATACCTATAGGTGCTACATATGTATATACATATATGTCCATACATACATATAGGTGCTACATATGTCTATATCTATAGTGCTACATATGTCTATACCTATATGTGCTACATATGTCTATATCTATAGTCCTACATATGTCTATACCTATAGGTGCTACATATGTCTATATCTATAGTGCTACATATGTCTATACCTATAGTCCTACATATGTCTATATCTATAGTCCTACATATGTCTATATCTATAGTCCTACATATGTCTATATCTATAGTCCTACATATGTCTATACCTATAGGTGCTACATATGTCTATACTTATAGGTGCTACATATGTCTATATCTATAGTCCTACATATGTCTATACCTATAGGTGCTACATATGTATATACATATATGTCCATACATACATATAGGTGCTACATATGTCTATATCTATAGTGCTACATATGTCTATACCTATATGTGCTACATATGTCTATATCTATAGTCCTACATATGTCTATACCTATAGGTGCTACATATGTCTATATCTATAGTGCTACATATGTCTATACCTATAGTCCTACATATGTCTATATCTATAGTCCTACATATGTCTATATCTATAGTCCTACATATGTCTATATCTATAGTCCTACATATGTCTATACCTATAGGTGCTACATATGTCTATATCTATAGTCCTACATATGTCTATACCTATAGGTGCTACATATGTCTATATCTATAGTCCTACATATGTCTATACCTATAGGTGCTACATATGTATACACCTATATGTCCATACATATATATATGTGCTACATATGTCTATACCTATAGGTGCTACATATGTATATACATATATGTCCTACACCTATTGCAAGTAACACAAAAGCAAACTAGCGATGTCTAACACACCCAACATATCAATCCGTAATAGGCATAATTAATCCTGTATATATATATATATATATATCATATTGACCTTTAACCCTTCACGTATCAGTTAGTACTGAGTCGCACGCTGTACACGACACTAATTAGTAGCTACTTAAGCTACTTTAATTATATAGGTATATGTATGCATAGATGTCATGCAATTAATCGCATATGTGATTTGTATTAATGATTATTAATGATCTATAGATTAACATTGAAGATACATATTATGATTCTTTTTCTATAGAAAAATAATCATCCGCATTGCACCACGCCTCACCAACACGCATTCAATAATACATATAATGTGCGCGTATGGGTGGTAACTAGTGATGTAAATGATGCCGAGATTTTGATGCCGAGCCCAGACTTTTTGTTTTTGATGCCGAGCCGAGACTTTCATTTTCGGTTAAAAAAAACGAACCCGAGCCGAGACTCTAACCAAACGAGCACGAGCCGAGCCGAGGTACTAGTCAAATGAGCCCGAGCCGAGATGAGACTCTTACATAATCGAGCAGAAATGATGTTTTTGTGAAGTTACATTTTAAACATAATTTTATATATTTATCTATTTATCTATATAAATAATCTTAAATGATGCCTTTAATAAGCATGAGTTAATATCAATGTATTTGTATAGTATTATTTATGTATTTGTATCCATCGACGGCTTAGGTAACCCATTCTGGGACTTAAACGATGCTTTTTAAATTGAGACTGCATCGATGCTTTAGGTATTGAGACTGAGACTGCATCGATTCTTTATGTATTGAGACTGAGATTGCATCGATTCTTTAGGTAACCGAGACTGAGACTGCATCGATGCTTTAGATTTGAGCATCATTTACATCACTAGTATTAACCATATAGCTAGATAGAAACGTTCTCTCTAGTTCTGTGGGGTGGCCACTGGTAACCATAGAGCTAGATAGAAACGTTATCTCTAGTTCTGTGGGGTGACCACTACCTTATATATATCATCGATATAAAGGAAGAAAACTTTCTTTATAATGATGATATATATTTGTGTTATAAAGTGATCATTAAATCATATATGATACAGGCGATAGATGAATGTATTGTTCACAGTAATATGTCTAATAGTGAATCATATACATGTTTAGATTTTTATTTTAATGGTAAAATATAAATCTGTAGTAATTAATAATGGAGCTGTAAAATCATATTTTTATATTACCATTTAAGTAGGCTTATTACTATTAAAGAAATGGGAAAATATATAGGAATAAATTAACTAAAAACCATTTAAACGGGTACCTACTAAATGGAATAGTAAATTCAGCTTTATTCTATATATAAAATTTATAAATTGTATTTGAAATACACAATTATAACTATATATTTCAGATATCCCAGGAAACATTTTTGAGTACGGTTTAGTTATTTTTGAGTACGTATAATATATATTATCTCTCGTAGACTACTTTTTATGATTCAACATTAATGAATATAGTAATTTATAAAATTAATATAAAAATCATTAATGTATCACAATTGCGTGTGTTATTTAAGATTATACTTGATGTCATAACATTGGACTAAACTTGATATAAAGTAACGCCATCTAGTGGATTAATTCCACATTTTAAGATAGCCACATTACACGCAATAGGTGGCCATATTACCCTCCACCATAAAGCTAGATAGATTATCTCTATCGCTATGCCCTCCATGGAAGGTAATGTGGTCACCTTAATAATTTCAATTAGAACTATTATTATTTGTATCTGAAATTGTTACTGTCAATGCATTTATATACATGTATAACATATACATCTATATAAATTATGTTGGATGAACGCGTGGCTCGCGCCTCCCCCCTAATACATCTGTCCGTATTAGGGACTACTATGATCTCTAGATATATTTGTATAACTTAATGAACAATTTATAACACATATAGAAATTAAATATATCATTTTTCGAATGCTTTATGTGTTATCAAATATTCATTATGTTATAAGCATATATCTAGAGATCATATAATTCCCTAATACAGACATTATATATGTCTTAGTATGTACACAATATAACCAATCAGCGCGCATCGTATGAAATATTCTGGTGTTCATAAAAATCACGTTATAATATTAATGATACCAATAAAACAAAATCTAAAAATTTTATTATTTAGATACTTAAATTGTATTATTAATTAAAAAAATAATAAAAATAAATAAATTATTAAACTAAAATTATTTTAAATTATTAATTAAATTAGAATACATATGTATAATATTATTCATAAACTTAATTATAAATAATTTAATTGTAACTTGTCTGATTGATTCATAAATAATATAATTTCTAGTGGTATATAGAGTGATGTATTATGATATAGGGTGCCCGTATTCTGACATGGGTACCGAAAACGGACACCCCCGTTTTCTTGGAATTAAAGATTAAATACAATTCTAAAATCACAATAATATCTATAATCATATAATATTAATATATTGTAATTTTTGAATACAAATAATTAGGCATACAATATTAAGACCATTTATAGTTAAAGTGTCCCCCGTATTAGGTTACTTTGCCCTATGACGTGGGCCCTATAGGGTATACGTCGTAGGACCTACGTGATATCATATACTTAGGGTACAACCAGCTAACATTCTTTAGGGTACAGTTTGATCATTTTTATGGTACTGATCGTATTTATTCAAATTGTACCCTAAGTAGGTTACGGCTTTGGAGACACTACTTACACCCTAAAAAAGGCACTCGCTAATGTACTATATTAACTTGGTGTATATAGTAGTATACCACTAGTATATACTGTATACTATATGTGTGTAGATATAGGTAGTATAACATATGTTTAAATGTATATATATATATATATATATATATATATATATTAAACTATATTACTTATATTGTATTTTTAAATATCACAAAATATAATTTTATTTTAAAAAACATATTAAAAAACATCTTCGATAATCTACAATATATATAAATAATATGATTAAGTCAAATACGTTATATATTAATACAAGTTATATATTAATACTAAGGGGCTTCGCCCCTTAGATGTCTATGGATTAAGTATTAACACTATCTGATGTAATTACCTATCGATTTAAATTATAACGTAATAATAGGTAATACGTAATTAAAACAGAAGTTATAATTATACTATTACTTAAGTAACTTCATTTAAAAAAACTTAAATTAAATTAAATTTAAAAAATTCTATAATAATAACTATTTGAAGAAACTAAATGTATATGCATAGAATTAATTTACCTACATTGATTTTAACTTATATATATATATATATTACATTATAATTTACATATAAACTAAATTATAATATTGTAATTCTTAACATATATTTGAATAATATATTTAAATAACTGACACATAATTTCTCATTGTAAACATATTATTAATTACACCACCTACTACTGAATTCATACGTTACTCTATTAACTTGGTGTATATAGTAGTATATCACTAGTATATACTGTATATTAGATGTGTGTTAATATAGGTAGTATAACATATGTTTACATATAACCTATTTATATTGTATTTTAAAATATCACAAAATATAATTTTATTTTCAAATTAAATAAAAACGTAAAATTTAAAATTGTTATAATATTTTTCTTGGAATAGTTATTAATAGCCTTCTTGATTTAGTCGTTATGGATACATAATAAAGAATAAACTCTAGAGTTCTATTGGTTAGTTATTCCATGTTAAACACTATATTAACTTGGAATATTACACATAATCGTTACTACATATTTAAATTTTATCTTACAAGTATGTATTTTACTTCTTTATTTATCAAGATTTTATTTACAATCTAATTAGAAATAAGAGACTAAAAGAGGAAAAAACAGCTTAATAGGAAGACAAGAATATACAAAAAAGAATATGTTATGAAACTATACAAATCCGGTATCATTTACGATATATGCGTCCTATATGTTGTGCTTATTACGTAATCTATATATTTAACATCTGCGATAGCGCTTCTATAAACTCAATGTAGGCTATAAACTCAATGTATTCTAATGGTAACACAGTTCATTTGTATATCCGACAAATTCATTTTAATTCATAATATAATTATTATATATATATATATAATATATATATATATATAAATAATATGTTATATTATAAAAATATCATCGATATTAAGTTGTTATCCGTGTCTTCAGCTGACCACCGTGTTATCCATGTCCAGTGGCCGTCGTAGTAGTTCTTCAATGTGTGGGTGTTTCAGTTCAGCACAGCGACATCTGTGATGTCTGAAGGATGCTCACGAGATCCACGTCCGGCGAAGGTATAAGGTCATTAGGTCAAAGAATCAGAATCAGTACTCGATACTTGTAGGTGAACTTTTATCATCTGCAAACGCAAACCTATAGGTGAACCTATCATCTATCACTTCTTCTGTCTTATCGTATCACCAAAAGTTGAATACAAGGTTATTTAATGCGCAATATCAGGACTTCTCGTCGAATTTCAAATTAAATGTATTACCTATATACTATATATGTTCAATGTATATATATATATATATATATATATATATATATATAGTGGTATATAAAGTGGTCCGAGTTTACTTCACAAGTGGTCCGAGTTTACTTCACAAGTGGTCCGAGTTTACTTCAAAAGTGGTTCGAGTTCAAATTAAATGTTTACCTATTTAAATATATAATTCCACAAAAATATCATATTAAATGACTCTTTTTATAATTTATTTAACAGATATAATATAATTATATAAGGTGGAAGTAAGTTAAAGCATATTATATTATAGAAATATACAAAATATAGTTATTTTAAAAGTGGTCCGAATCTTCTTTATGTTTTTAATAAGTGGTCCGAGTTTACTTTAAAAGTGGTCCGAGTTTACCTCAAAAGTGGTCCGAGTTTACCTGGTCCGAGTTTACTGGTACTCAAATTATACTATGAGCCATTACAGACTATAGAGAAATATACATTATTGCAATATACTATTTTCCATTAAAAATAATTAGCGACCTTTACTCTCGAATGTTAAACATGAATAGGTAGTAAATTATAGTAAATTATCAAATATACAAAAAATAAATTATTAATATATTATTAATTATTATTATTTAGAATTATCATATTTATTAAAATGATTTTATCTTTCTATATAATATATAATTTTGAATTATAAATAAATTATTATATAAAATATATTATCAAAATAATGTCTTTGTTTTCAATAAATGTATATAATGGTTTTTAAGAATAAATCACTATAATTGTATATCATAATTTTTAACAATGAATTAATTTCAATATTTACAAAAGATATTATATTAAAATATATATATAATATATATCCTTAAATCGGATATATATATATTAAATTATTTTATAAAATGATATTATAAAATATTGATATAAAATAAATATAATGACCAAATGATATATTATTTAATAAAATGTATCTGTTTAAATAATTGTCTTAGTAGATACGTATCGTAGATACTATTTATGACTAATAGATACTATTACAATTACTTTTGTAATTTGTATAATAGATACAAATACAAATACAAATGTATCTACGATACTGCTTTTTTGCCTTAATAGATACTGTATCGGCGATACTGCCCAGATCTGTGTATAATTATATATAATTATATATAATATATAGTACCTATACATATGTCTACATTATTTATTATTTAATTTATCAAATTAATATTTGTATATTAAAAGACCTTACTTTTAATATAAAAGATTATTTAGAAACACTTACAATAGAAATTAAACTTAAAAAAAATAAAAAAATAATAATGTCATGCCTTTATAATAGCCCTTTCAATAAAACTGCAGATCTTATAAATATGTTATATAGTAAATTTCATAAATATATTTCAAACAATTTAATAATTATGGGTGATTTTAATATCATAACAAATGATCCCAAACCATCTCAATTAAACATTTTAATAAATCAATTAGGACTAACGCCTCAAATTCTTCAAAACACTAGACCCCAATTCAATAAAAGTAACACTTCAACTATAGATCAAATTTACACTAATATAAACACAACAAATATTTATAATAGTGGAATACTCTTAGAAGACTTGACAGACCACCTCCCAATATATACAATAATTAAAATAAAAACCAAAATACGAAATAACTCAAATGAAATTAAAACAAGGAAAATAACAATAAATAATACTAAAAGACTTATTAATGCACTGAAAAATACGAATTGGGATTCGGTCCTCGAAGATAATGATGCTGAAAACTCATACAACAAATTTCATACCATATATACATCAATAATTAACCAATTTATCCCACTACTTACAAATAAAATATCTTCAAATATTCTTTCAAAAAATTGGATAACAAATAAAATAAAAAGAGACATTAATAAAAAGTATAAACTATATAAACTTTACTTAGATAATAAAAATGAAATCAACTTATATAACTACAAACAATTAAGAAATCAATTAACCTTAAATATTAAAAAAAGCAAAGCAATCATATATAGATAGTAAAATAAAAAATAGTATATCTACTAAAGAAAATTGGAATTTAATAAATAACCTCATAAATAAACAGCAAATTAAACAATCTCCAAATTATATAATAGATGAATTCGAAAATAAATTCAATAATGATAAACAAATAGCAAATGCATTTAACTCTTATTTTATAAATACAAGTCAATCCATAAATAATCAATTCACCTCTCCCATAAATAACATCAACCCAATTAACATTACACCAATATCTAAATCAATATATCTTCATCCCACATCAACACATGAGATAAATTCTATTATACAAAATAATAAATCAAAGACTTCTCTAGACACTGATTATCTAAACATGAAATTGTTAAAAATTTCAAAAGATTACATTGACCTTCCTATTACAATTACATTAAGCCATATTTTTAATCTATGTTTATCGTCAGTAACTTTTCCCTTAAACATGAAACTATCCTCCATTAAACCAATTCATAAAAAAAATAATATCAATATTATATCTAACTATAGACCAATATCAATTTTAAGTCAACTATCGAAAATACTAGAAAAAATAATATATAATAGACTAATGCAATTCATACAAAATAATAACATAATAAATACTACTCAATATGGTTTCCTTAAAAAAACATAATACCACTCAAGCTACACTAGATATTTACAACCATATAATGGAAAATAAAAAAGAAAATAAAGCAATAAATACATTATTTTTAGATTTAAGTAAAGCCTTTGATACTATTGATCATTCTATTATAATTAGCAAATTAGATAAATATGGAATTAGAGGGATTCCTCTTAAACTGATAAAAAACTATTTACATAATAGAACTCAACTAGTTAAAGTAAACATTACAGACTCTGATATTATAACTAATGATATCGGTGTACCCCAAGGCTCCATACTAGGCCCTTTACTATTCATAATTTATGTCAATGATCTACCATTATATTTAGAAGATAATAATGTAAAATTTACAGTATATGCAGATGATACTGCTATAACTTTTACAGCAGATAATAATATAGAACTAACAAATTTAATTAAAAAAACCTTAATAAAAATAGAAAAATGGTATAAATATAATAAGTTAAAACTCAATATTAGTAAAACAGAAATGATAAATTTCAACTCAAATAAATATCCAAACAATATTATTTCATTAAATGATACATTAATAAATAACGTAAATAATTATAAATATCTTGGTATAATTCTTGATAGCAAACTTGATTTTAAAAATCATATTATTAAATTAAATAACAAACTCTCCCGAATTCAATTTTTAATCTCAAAATTGAGCAAATTCATTAAAACAAATTCATTGATAATTATATATAATAGTATTTTCCTACCATACTTAAACTATGGAAATATACTTTGGGGAAATACATTCTCAAATAATACCCTAAATACAACAATTATTCAAGAAAAAACCTTAAGAATAATAAATAAAAGAAAATTTCGAGATCATACAAAAGAATTATTCACATCAAATAAAATACTTAGATTAGATAAGCTAACATATTATAATACACTAATATATATGCATAAACAATATTATAATCAATTACCAACAAATTTAACTAAAATACACAAAAAAAATAATAATAAATAAAACGTATACTATACCAATTTCAAAATCAACAAGAACAATAAATAGTTTACTGATAAAAGGTCCAAAACTTTGGAACTTACTTCCAACAAATATACAAAATATAAAAAATGAAAATTTGTTTAAGAAAATAGTAAAAAATATGTTAATCAATGATGAATTATATTATAGATAAATTAAAAAATTAATGAATTTAAAATTAATTTAATAAAATTAACATATTAAAAAAAACTAAAAAAAAAAATAAAAAAAAAATCTATATCAAATATATATGTATGTATGGATTATTTTTGTTATTATTATTTTGATTTTGATTTTTGTTAATGTCAAATTTTGTCTATCTACTTTATTTTATTTATTTATTATTATCTTTTATGTAAATACGAAATATATAGCTAACTATTATGATTAAACAATCACTGTTCCTGTCCCATGTATGAATAAATCACTGGCAACAACCCGAAAAGATCAAGGTCTTATTTTGAAGCCATTTGGAAACGAAGAAAGAAACGAAAAAGAATAATAAATGAAAAAAAAAGAACGAAATTAATGAATCCAATAAAATATATCTATCTATCTATCTATATTGTATTAAGAATTAACTGGGGATAAGTAATCATCATTAATGATTACCTAAATTTTCGCAGTATTATATTGCTCGATACAAATTGTCGCGGTATTATAATTTGGTGGCACTTTTTCAGTATTTATAATAATATTCTAAAATGTATTACGTTATAATGATACATGATGTATTTAAATATAGCTGAATTGATACTTTTGGCTTTAAACTATTTGTGGCTATTTTGTATCATATATTAGTTAATTAGTTAATTAATATTTTCTCTTTTATACTCTATATATTTTTTTTTCAAATTTCATTCAACTCATTCACATTTACTTTCAGATTTGTTTATTTCAAATTCATTATTATTTATAAATAAAAGGCTAGTACATTTATTATTTTATAAATCATTATATGTATATTAATAATTATTTAAAATAACTATCAATTATATAATATATATTCCTAGATTCATTTATACGATTGAAATATCACATCAACATAAATGTAAATATTATTTAAAATAATTATTATTTTCTATAAAATTATTATTATATACATTGATATGGTATATTTCATATTATATGATCATTATCATGATTATCATAATCATAATGATTATAATTATGAATATTTTATGATAATTATCATATTATATGACATATACCATATCAATGATAGTATATCATATAGTATATGATATATTAAATATCTATTTCAAAAGGTAGCATATAAATTTATGCATTTTTTACTATTAATTTAATAGTAAATTAATAATTAAACATCGCGATCGACTCATTCTTAAATTCGCACTATAATAATGATTATTATTATAATAATTATAATGATTATAATAATAAATTATTATTAAATAATCATTATAATAATGATTATTATAATTGATCATTATTATAATTATTATAATTATTATCATTATAATAATGATTATACGTGTTTACATTTATTTTATTTTACCTATTATCTACTCGCATTTAATTATAGTATAAGTTATACGCTATAAATTATGTATTAAAATTACGAAGATTTAATCTTAGATTATCTTAAAGATACAAAATTATTCTTTTACTTTAAGTAAAACTTATAACTAATATTTATTATGTTAATAATATTATAATATTAACTTAATATGTATATACCATGATTAATATTATATTATGTAATATAAAACTATTGTGAATATTATTTTTATAATATAAATGATTGAATTATTAAAAACTTTTCGATTTACTTATAAACTTCACGCCACTTTCTACCATATGTTTTTTTTTCAAAATATCATGTTATTATATGTAACTGAAATTATACGATGTGATTCACATTATAAATATAAATATATATATATATGTTATATAGAAAACTCTATATATATATATCAAACTATATAATGGACAAACTCGTATATAATATGTTTAATGTTTCGCAAAGATTCCGCACGCATCGACGCGTACCTATGGAACACAACTTCTTGGTTCTGATTGAGCAATGTAATCACTGCATCACGCGATGTCTAGCACTTGAATGTCAACCGTAATCATGGTCCCATGCGATACCTTGTATATATATATATATGCTATAAATATGACCCATACATAAACCTGTTTTATACACTACACAGACATCACAACTATATAACAATATATATATATATAATTGTATAATAATTATTTAATTTTAATACTAGCGTAGAACACAAATACGACAATAACTTACGAATAAAATAATATTTTCCCGCGCTATTTTCTTATAGAATCGGAAATGGAAGATATTCTTGACAAATTCGAGGATAGTTTCAACGTGGAGAGCGTTCCGAACTCGACGTCCAGACACCACCCGTGGAGTAGCGATCGCTTCAGGAGCAACGTACGCCTTACGTACTCGAAGACCAGCCAATCGGGGAGGAGGCGGTCTCGTCTCGAGGAACAGAGGAGGTTCGTACCTAAGAGGGGCGTCATTCTAGTGTGATACGATATCATAATAAGCAGCACCTCGATGACCGAATGAACTTCTAGACGATCCGAGATCTATATCATCCATATATGTATTCGAGACAAGAATTAATAATATTAAGGGGGTTAGCTTAGATTATTAATATTTTAATTTTAAAAAAAAGTTATTACATATTATCCAATTCGGTATCTTATTTTATCACATTATAAAAATTGCAACTTATTTTTAGCTAATTCTATCCATAAACAGTGTTATAATAGATCATATGAATTACAAAAATTACGAAAATTACAGGAAATTAATGAATATCATTTGTATTTTTATAAAATCTTGTCATTTATGATGTTATTTTGCAATTTATTAAAATAAGTTTTTTATTTAAAAATTTCTGTTTTGAATTCAGCAGAGATCATAGATAAAATAGCATTAAAATAAACAAATCACGTGTCTATATAACTAGATATCATTGGTTGAAAAGAGACACTTCTAATGGAAAATTAGTAAAATTATTTGATTATAAATAAATAGAATTTATGATTATAAATAACGTATTGTCGTACCTGTAGCTAATTCACAAAGAAAGATTTTACTAATTTTCCGTTGGAAGCGTAAAAAAACTTTGACTCTAATTTTCTCAAGTTTTAACTTTTTCACTTTTAGGCATATTTAAAAGCCTAAAACTCCTTTGATAACGAATATTTTTATCTTAAATTTGTAACATCTATGTATAACATATATATTTATAATTATTATGTATGATTATCATGTACAATTATAAATTCTTATTCTAACTTTATATTATAAAAAATATTATAAAAAATTTTTTAACTATTTTAAACTATTATATTTAAATAATTATAATTTATTATATTTAAAAAGCTACAATATAAATATAAAGTAGAATTATAACTATTGAATACAAACAAATTATTTAATTTATTTTAGGAGTTATTTATAGGTTGAGTTCTAGCTAGAGCTATAATGAATGATGATTGACATTGAAATTGCGAACCCGCGCTAATCCCCTTAATACAAGAATTTTTTTTCATTTTCTAGTTTATAATATTATCATTTTGTTATGCTTTTTGCCTCCTAAAGAGTTATCAATAATATAGCATATTTTCTGTTGTTGCCCATGTATAATACTGTTAATACGCATCTAATATATATATATAATACTATTATTATTTAAAGATACTCTAGACCCCGTTTAAATAAAGATTTTCACCGATAGATTTCCGCGGACGATATCTTTGCTATTATATACTTTAGCGCGATTATAATTATTATTATAGCAATTAAACGTCACTATAATAATAATCGGGTGATAAGAGGGTGCATACGAAGCATCGTTTTTAGATAATAATAATGTAACGCTTCATTGACTTAAGAAAACGATAGACGTTTATATGTGCCATATTGAAGGGTGATGACGAATAATAATATATTTTAAAAGTAATAAATTATAATGATAACATATACGAATGCGAGGATAATTATCTCGATAACCTACCTCTGCTTCAGTAGTTACCCCGTAAAAACATAATTGTTTAATTATCTAATGATAATAATAATAAAGAATCGTTAAAATGCAATGCAAAAATGATGTGTTGACTGTTTTAAAACATGCGGGTGTTTGATAACCCCGAGAGTTTTGTTGAGAGCGTAACAACACCTAGCTGCTTAACACATTCTGACTCTGCTCGCACGCACTTTTAGATTGAAGTTGCTTTCATACCAACAAAATAGTCCGATATCAGCCCACATTTTCTGCCCGATATAGTCGAGTATCGGACAGTTTCGTTGTGAACGGCCATACCGATAACGCGACGTTACGCCCGCTTTTATATATAAGTTAGATATTAAATCTTTGGTTTGGCCGATATCTAGTAAATGTTTAAAATAATCAATAATTTATTGTATAGCCCGATATATCGTGCTTTTGGTGTGAAATCTGCTTAAAATATCGTATGTATAACGTATGTATTTCTATTTCAACTCTCCCGCGCGTATTCGTGGGTACGTTAACACGATTGCGTTGTTGTCCCATAGGCGGCGCTCGAAGCACATCAATAATCTGCGAGACATTCAAAGCGAAGAGAAACCTGCAGATCATTCCGAGCACGCTAAAACCGTAAAGAGCGCCCACAGACGTAAAGATCTCAAACACAAGGTTGATACGCTACTCGATCTATTAATATGTATCGTAACTGCCTGCGTGGCTCAGTCGGCTAAGGCGTCGGACGCGCGGGCAGTAGGTCGCGGGTTCGAGCCCCGAGTCCGGCCCATCAAAATATATATAAAAATATATTTATATGTGATCTTATATAATTGTGTATAAATAAATGATCGGCTCTCGTTAAAACCATGGTTGCCTTAACATGAGAGCGGCTTCGAAGGGACATTAGAGCCATATATGGTTATAAGTAAAAACTTCATCTAAGTTCCTGGATGGGATGAAAGGACTCCACCAAATAAAAATAACAATAACAATAACAATATAATGCTGAGATTGCCAGTATATTTGATCATAAGTGCAATTGTTGTAATAAATGTGCCTGAAATTACCAGCATTTAATATGATAGAAAGTGCGAGTGCTATAGTAAGTAGAGAGCTAACGTAGGGTGCTGTTCACCCCGCCCCACTTCACTAGGTGATGCTTTCCGAGTGGATGGTCGAGATCCCCGATGATCTGGCGTCTGATTGGACGATGGTAGCCTGCCCCGTCGGCAAACGAAACCTCGTCGTGGCTCAAAAGGTTTCATTTAGGTTATTGGGACGACTCTTTGCGCCGAAGCATCGAGCGTCGAAAGCGATAACAAATTGTACAATAACAATAGTGAGATAATCGCAACCGATTTACTAATAATAGCTCAATATTTAATACACGTGCGCTATTTCTTATAATTCTGTAACGCCGCGAAAGTTTTACTGACTGTTCATCGATTCATTGCTTTTCGGTATTCTAATTACAATAATAAAGTGATCATATCCTATGCTGATATCACGCAATACTTTCTCTTTAGGGTAGGACGATATTAGTGTAACGAGTTCATCTTCAATAATAACAATACTAATAATAATAATAATCTATTAGAAGACGTTTATGTTTTCTCTCTTCTTTGGTTGTTGATATAAGTACCCGTAAACATGTGTCCTCCTAGCTATGGCCTCTACAAACATGTTCTATAGTCGTCGTTCATTATTACAATTTTGTGTGTGTCAATCACTATTCACATTTTAACTTATGAACTTATGATATAATAGATAGTTAAGTTATTATATATATATATATATATGAACTTATTATCTATGAACTTGTAAAACATATAATACGCTCTATACATAAAGATCGTAATTCTTGAGTTTATTCAAGGGTAAGAGCGCGTTATTTGTGTATAATTGTGTTTAGTCAGTTAAAATGACGAGCGTAAAAATACTTTAAAATAGAATATTTATCTATTAAATAGTTTTTAATTCTAAATTAATCGACACATCGAGTTCACGTCAATTATAATCGTGGGTGCGCATTCCGCGTACATAAATTGAATAAATGATTGCGTTAAATAATAGTTATAGTAATAATAGTAATAGTAATAATAGTTATAGTAATAATAGTTATAGTAATAATAGTTATAGTAATAATAGTTATAGTAATAATAGTTATAGTAATAATAGTAATAGTAATAATAGTTATAGTAATAATAGTTATAGTAATAATAGTTATAGTAATAATAGTTATAGTAATAATAGTTATAGTAATAATAGTTATGGTAATAATAGTTATAGTAATCGCGAGTTACGATTAGCACAGTTTACAATTATCGCGCGAAATTCATATTTTTACGATAGCGGGTGTTATCCGTGATAAATTCTCGCAATTGCCCGGCGATACAACCGGCGCCCTCTATGATTATTGTAGTACACGTACGAGAGTACTCGCGTGATATTCGTTACATCACCGAACAGGGAAAGACTCTTTGTTATACTAAGAACGGTTACTGTTTATTCGAGTTCAAGTCCCTGCTACCGGGAGGCTTTTACGATGAATCCACCTCAGCGAAAGGTTTCCATTCCATTCACAGGAGATAATATCATTAATAATGTTTAATCATATTATAATAATTTAAATAATCAATTTTCTAAATATATAAATATATTTCTGGAAGTTAATTCATAAACTTTAACATTATAATTCTAATTACATATATATATATTGATTTCCTGAATCACCATTGCGTATTGATGTAAACCTATTATTATTACTGTCATCTTCATCTTCCATCGTCACCGCAGCTCTAATCATCCATTGTTTAATCACCACTACCAGACTGCACGGTGCTGGATTGCGTGTTCGACCAAGCGAAACAAACGTTCTACATCCTCGACGTGCTGGTGTGGAGGACGCATCCCGTACAAGATAGCGAGGTTATGTAACACACTGTAGGGCTTACGATTAGGTTATAAGTTAGGTTATAGTGGCATTAGGGATGAGGAGGGGAGTAAGAGGAGTAGGGGTGAACGAGGATGAGGAGGAGGGAGGTATTAAGAGGAGTAGGTGAAGGGAATAAGAAGAGGAGGGGGGAGGTTAGAATGAGAATAGGACTGACTAATAGTTATGCATCGTACGCGCGTATTGTACGCGTAATATCACCGTTTACTGGCAACGAATAACACACGATTATTAACCCGCACCGATCATCAACAGAGAGAGTTCAGATCGTATTGGCTACGCACTAAGTACGAAGAGACTACCGGCAATCTCGATGAAATCTCGGACGTCAACGCGGTTACTATTGCGATACATTCGCGTGTGTACTCGTGTTAATAGCGATGACTCATCGGCGAGATCTATAGAATTCAAGTTTACCCTCGCACGTGCGTCTTATCTAGTACTAATAGTAATGCTAATTAATAACATTAATAATACTATAATAATAATGATAGTATATAACGATAACGATAGTAATACTTATAATAATTAATAATACTATTAATGTATAGTGTCGTTTCAAGATAATTGAAGAATGCAAGGCCGACACAAAGAGTATGACAGCGCTTCTCTCTAAAACTTTTGAATACGAGGTAAACATTATAATCCTTTAGTCTAATGGGGGCAGCACCTAATTATCTGCATCTCCTCATACGTTATCTACTGTCGGTGGTGATTTCATTCGCGATAAACCGAAGTGATTGCCGTAAACTCAATGGAGTTATTATCTAATTAACGACTGGTTCTGAGGGTATATAACCCCTCAGTAACCCCGTAATGAACCCTACTGCTCGATCGTTGTGCACTTAGATTTCATTTCAAACCCGCGTTCATGTTTATATCTTTAACCAATTTATTGAGCTTTGATTCGAAGGTTTCAAAGCTTTACATTTTTGGATTCAAAGTCTACGATTTTAGGATTCGAATATTTTGTTTGGATACGAGTCCATGATTTCTAATATTGACGGATTCGAAGCCATTATTTCTTACGGGTATCCGATTCCCTTTCTATCTTAATAGTTGTGATTTCCTTTATGGATTCAATTAACTTATTGAATTTATATGTGTAATTATTTACTTAAAAAGTATGGTTATTTCGTAATTTGTGAGTTTTATAAAGTATATTAAGAGACATTTCATTTTTGAAATAAATGTATTAGTTATTAAAAATGATATTATATAAAAATCAGTAAATGTAATATATTATCTTTAAAATGATATATAGCTTGATGCATACACGTAACTATAGGTGACATCAAAAATCATTTATAGATACAATAGTATACATATAAAGATTAAAATGATAGTACAATATTTATAATTTTTTATTTAAACTGATATACAAACTATTTTTAAACTTAATCTTTGAAGATCCATAACTTTTGATCTACTAGATAAATGTATATGAAAATTTCAGAACTTAATTATAATATATATCTTCTTATATATTAAGTATGACCTAAAATTAATACTTAGTTACTGATAATTTTTATTATTTTAAAATTGGTATTTTGTAAGTATCATTCTCATCATCTTATAATTACCATTTAATTCTATAATTTAATATATTTATATATATCAAAATATAATTAATAAGAAATAAAAAAATGTTGTCATTCTCTCATTATTTTCGAAGTTGTCGTAATTTAAGTAATACAAAAATGTGCTATCTTTACCATGTGAATATTCATATGTCGGATCTTAGAAAGTGAATAGAGTAAAGTGTGTTCGTAATAAAGAATGCGCTTACAGTGTAATAACTAGTAATCAATACTGTGTTTAAATTAAAGATTTGCTGTGAACATTTTGTATGCTATATTAATAATATTTATTTATTAAAATTGATATATATATATATATATATACACAATATAAATATTGTATACAAATAGACCCCTCAATAAGTCATAGACTTGTACATGTTAAAAATAACTGTGAGGGACCCGGTACATTTGTATTAGAAGTTTGAAGGTGGAAGGAGGTAATACTCGTACAAGCGTATCGTATATATATACGATACGCTTGTAATACGTAATATACCAAATATACGAAATATACTATTAACATAGATTTTTCTAATGAAAGATATAACACTTACGCGAAATCGTGTAATTCAAATTTGTATAAAAATGTTAAATAATATGCTTTATATTAGTATTTATACGATGAAAACTAAGTGTTCATTACTAATATATAACAAACAAATATGATATGTATGTTTTAAATGCTATAAGTATATATTTGGAGTGAGTAAAAGCTAATTTATAGTGCACTTAATTTAAACGAGCAATGAAAACAGAGCCGAATCTAAATATATTTCAGTGATTCGATACTACTGCTAAAAGCGGCATTGGGTATTATTAAATTACGTTGCATGCATGGGAGTGTTATATCTTTGCTTCGCAAAATCTTTATAGATATTAATTATATTTCTCTATGAATGACTTGTATTTATGGTAGATTGTTTACTTTCAAGTTCTTTTAAATTTATAAAATGTCTATAATTAATATTCAAGTTTATATACTTATTGAAAATCTATTTACGAGTTTTTATCTTTATATTAATATGTTATATCTTTACTATTAACGCGAGCGATTACTCACTAAATGTAATTTAAAAAGTAAAAAAATGTAAACATGTTGTGAGTAGATGTTTGCAGCACGTGAGATTGGAACTATTTGATTCACTATGTAATTTAATTTCATTATATATTATTATAGTTATGTTATTATCATATTTCTTTTGTTTTTGTTCTTTTATTCTCATATATTTGTGTGTGGAATTCTTTCTCGAAAGCACATTGCTATTAAAGTGTTCCTTTTCGACTCATTATATAACTATAATGTATATATATTCCATGTGTATTAATTATTTATTCATATTATACAAGTAAAATAAATATCATTCATTCATTCATTCATAACCCGCCCCGCCCGCCCTCAAGGTCGACGGTCTCCTGTTCTACGACCTCAAAGGTCACTACACCGAGGGCTCTACCCCGCTGTGTCTGTGGCTGAAGTGTTACATGATGGAAGAGCTGTTGGACGTCGCGGTGCATAAGCAACACATCATCAATGTTCCGGCCGACCACCGACACTTTAAGATTCATGCCCGCACGCTCAAGTAATACTACCGCCACAGCCGCAGCAGCAGCATTATATAGTATAAACGAGTTTATCGTAAAGTTATCATTCGATTTAATGTATATGATCGCGCGAATTTTGATATTTTTAAATAATCCGTTTAATTAGCGATTGCATTTTAATTAATATATTTTTACGGTTGAATTTGCTGAAAAAAAATTCCCATATTCTAGCATTAATTAATCATCGCCGAGTTATACAACGCCTAATTTCACGATAATATTTATTCATATTATCTCTATGTTTTCACAGGTCGAAGATTCTGGATCATAAAACAAAAGGAATCGAATTAATGGAAGAAACCTAATCGTTTTATATTTTATAAGTATTTATTTTAGCCTATTTTTACACTTACTTTACAAATTAACATATCGTTATTATTATTATCACAATTACCTCATATTTACATAATATCTATGATATCATATAACGCAATAATTAATAATATTTTGTTAACGATCATTATTCATCTCATGAAATGTGAATATTTTATTTTAGCGCACTCACCATCCGTTATCAATATATTTTACTCTATTATTATTATCTATTATCTAATATCAGTGTTCAAATTATTATTATATAATAATTATGCAACAACATGTACATATAGTCACACAATATATTTTAATAAATAACACTACTCGATTAATTACATTTTGATTACAAACAATGTTGTTGTGTATCTACGATCAGTTCTCTTCATTTATATCATTTTAAAATAATGCATTTTATTCCAATATTAGTATATACTTGAAGTAGTTAATTAAGAAATAAATTCTAATCGATTGAACTTATAACAGATGACGCGAATATTATTTAATAAAATTAAGTAAATGAATGTTTTACACCTAGTAATTGATACTATTAATAAACAAATTATAAAATGGCGTCCACACCGAAATATCCAAACGATGCTGAGATTAAAACAAAATATTGAACGAATACAAATATCTCATATTTGTCATACTCGTTTAAAATATTCAAATGTTATACAAATGTATAATGTTTATTAAACCAAGTTTACTCAAAGGAGAATTAGCGATTAGTAATCGTTCACATTTAATTTCATTAATTAAAAAATAAATTTATTTGCATTACATATATTGAAAATGTTCAAATAATCGATCGGTTGCCTCGAATTCGTCACGTTTACGCAATGTATGTCCTATGTATGCCCTGTTTGCAAGATATTCTAGAAAATGTATTAAATTGCGGCACATATTTTGGATACTATATATAACTCGAGTGCACTATATAACCATTACATAATAGTGATATGTGGTTTGGTGATTTCGTGCGCAATAATACATATTAATGTAAATCATTATTGATAAAGTAGAATGTACACTACCCGCGATGTCACCTAACCATCCTCTGTATTGAGAGCTACAGAGAATTCTCTCTAGCTTTATGCTTATAACCGTTCACATCGAACATTCACATTGTGCGCTGATACGTTTCGCTCCATCATTACACTCTACCGCACTTTAAAACAATCTATAGATTAAATATATTTAATAAAAATATCCACTTCTTATCTCTTCTATCCCCTTATAAGGGGGTTAAGCCTAATAATATATATTATCAGTACATTTGTATCTGTTTATATATATATGTATATATAACAGCACGATATCGACGTTCACCAGTGCCTTACATTGTGAGAATGACGAATAAACTTTACATTAGTATTGAAATAGAATATCACGAGATTAGAACACCAAACTTAGTTAATGAATATATCGTAATGGTTTAAACTAGTGCATTCGGTAAAGAAAAATAACTACAGTTGTGTATTGTGTATAATACTACCCATGGCTATACTATAGTATAACATATATGTCTAGGTAGAGAAATCGTAAATATATTAATGGAAATAATATATAATATAACGCACTTCAAGAATATATTTCAGCACAAAAAACTATAGAAACAGATTTCAGTCGAATATGTAAATGATATCGTGTGAGTAGTTTGTTTATTAATGGAATAGTTTCATATAATGTTAGTAGATACGTATACCTAGTGTGTATTATGAAATAAAGACGTAGAATTCTTTAAATCGGTAATGAAAGCTTATCGATTATTATAAATCAATAGATATGTACGAGAGAACAGTGAATTAGCAATAGCGATTAGGCATGTCAAGTTATGCAGAATATATATATATATATAAGAACAGACATTTCCATGCTCTGTAATACAGAGTCTGTATACATATACTAATATTAGAAATATTTAATTATCTAATAAACTTATATTTTAATCAGATTTTCGATTTCAAATAATTCTAATCACAAAACATAATATTTACCGTCAACACATATATATTAATATAATATTACGTACATATTATTTAAATGTCTCTCGCGCGTTCGATGGAAGGACATAACAACCTAAGTAGCACACGTATTATAGTATATATACATAATAACATTATATTCGTAGTTATGAAAATGAATACCCCGAATTAGTGTCGGTAATGATTTAGAAATGAGCTGAACATCAATATTCTGTACACAATATTAGTGTTAAGTTTACTCCGAGCTAAGCAGAGAAAGTCGTGAATACGGATTAGATTACTCTATTACAATGCTCTTCATTAAGAATTCTTATTTTAACTTAATATATTTACAAATTTTATTTAATACATTTAAAGCCCAACTGAGCCTATTCGTTCTGCACTGCATAATGTACATAACCTTTCCGCTATAGATGATTATAATCATAATTAACGATAATTATCGGTCGGCTGATATTATTCAATAAACTTCAATTATTTAACCAGATTTTTATATTGTAATAATTCTAACCTATCATATAACATAATATTTAATCATATCTCATTTATATTAATTTAATATTATATATATTAGCAACGACCTTGAGTTACGAGATATTTTGTTACCATACTTAAAAAATATAAATAAATTATTATTTTTGATAATTATAACTTTTTATAAAAACATGTATTCTTTAATAATATTCATCTTTAAGACACACTGATAATACAATGATTTAGTGTATTCTAGATTTATTTTACTGGAATAGTTAATTACCAGATATGTATATATATATATATACATTATTAGATTATAAAACTAACTTTAAATATCAATAACTTATATTCTCTTATGTATATTCGAATATAATTAGAAATTATTGATAACAACTAATATATATTAAAATATCTGTACACAAATAATGTCCATAACAAATATATTATAGATAGCATATTCATCCTTCATAAGATACTAGTTCATTGAATAATTGTATCCAACATTAATGGTGGAATGGAACTATTGATTAACTATCTATTATGTAACTATTAGAAAGAGTGTGCAACAGTACTCCGTAATTAATATAGAATTATTTAAATATAATAAAATTATGGAAATGTTATTAATGTATTACATCATTTTCAATTTATATATTTTGTATATATTTAAATGCTTCTGATTAGCTGTATTATGCATATGTCTGATATCTTTATACATATTATAGGTATATCTGTATGTCACATCTCTATTGAATAACAGCTTAGAATCTATCCATGAGCCATTAGACAAGCGATCGGAATAACTGCTTCAATAGATATTAAATTCGGGAAGGGTCATGGATAAAGTTTAAGGTCAACGTAGAATGAACTTCGTGGTTTATCTGTGATCAATGAAGCACGCCATATCAGACTTAATATCAGAATATCCTGCATTGCTTAATAAGACGATAGCATACAAGTAGTTATCATCGGTATTCTGTTTACTGGGCCTCGCACACTAAGAATTGTATAATTAAATAGTGTTTAAATAAAATTATCTTATCTATTTATCTACACGTATATACATATACATTTAAATATATTATTTATAAGACCCCTCTGAAATAGGCAAGTAATACAAGTAATAACGCTACCCTTTAAAGAAAAAAGGGAACGTAAATTTGTGAAATACAGTTCCCGGCTAAATAATTCCTAAACCACTAGATCGCGAGTGCCAAATATCTACCACTAGGGGGAGCTAGCGAATGAGAAGAGTCGCGGTTGGTGTGTGTGTGCGCTCAAGCGTTTATTACAGTTCGTAGACGATCTCTTCGAGCGGCACGAAACCGGTCGGAGCATCCACGACGACGGGCGTTTCGAACGGTTCCGCTTGACCGAGTTGTCGCGACATCGTCAATAGTCTACCTTCGGTGGGTCTGGGGGCGTCGCCTGCTTGCGCGCCGGTATCAAGGGTGGCGTTAGCGGTGGTGACTTCTCCGACTGTCTTTCTCCTCATTCGACTTTCTCTCCGCTATATGTGTATAATGAATAGCAATGTAATGCGCTATATCGATACCCTCGAGAGATCTCGTATTTCTAAATATAGATTAACAGAGATTCCTAGTTATATATCAGTGTGTATATATATATATATATATATAGAATACTAGCGAGCACAACTAAGATGTGAGGTCATTAATAGCGCACGACTCTCAGCGATAGTGAACATAGTAACCTTGTGAATGCACTTCTTGCCTATGAGGTCGGGAATCTGGAATATGTGAGTGTCCATGAGAAGTCGACGAGAGTGTCGCCTACGTCTTACGTTAACGGAGGCGGGGCCGAGAATTGAGGAGCCCGCGAGAGTGGGTTTCAGAATAGATACGGTAGAGGTAGGGTTCGGCACGCAAGTAGTAGGTTTCACAATTGATACGGTAGAGGTAGGGTTCAGCACGCAAGTAGATAGCGGGGCCGCAGGAGAAGTGGCGGGGGCTTCGAGAGCGGGGGTAGGAGAGCGGGGGCACAGAATGGAGACCGCGGGGGTATAAACGTGATCCTCGACAACGATGGGTACCTCTACACCGTTGCTATGGGTGATACTCGTTATGCGGCCTCGATTCGCTATTACGTCGACGTAAATAGGAGCAGGCGATGTAGGCGGGGGTAATGTAGGTGGGGGTAATGTAGGCGGGGGTAATGTAGGTGGGGGTAATGTAGGCGGGGGTAATGTAGGTGGGGGTAATGTAGGCGGGGGTAATGTAGGTGGGGGCGATATGTGCGGGGGCATATAGATCGTAGGCGATAGAGGTGGGGGCGATATGTGCGGGGGCATATAGATCGTAGGCACTACGTGAAGGGGCGATAAGGGCGAGGTTAATATACGTCGGAACCCGTCATCACCAGTGTTGGGCATAATTATTCTATAGGTGGGAATGATCCTAGTAGTGATGAGGGTAGCGGAAATAGGGGTGGTAGCGA
Organism: Osedax fenrisi; assembly: GCA_964019155.1. NCBI lineage: Eukaryota > Metazoa > Annelida > Polychaeta > Sabellida > Siboglinidae > Osedax > Osedax fenrisi. The sequence goes on along the minus strand of OZ025239.1, from coordinate 121,439,246 downwards.
GGGTAGTGGGGGTGGTAGCCGGGATGGTAGGGGGGGTAGGTTTGATCGGTTCGTCGGTGACTTTAACGGTGGTGGTGACGTTGGTTGAGATCGGGTTGAGCGGTTCTGTTTGGTTGGCGGGCGAAGGACCCTGTTGACTAGTTACTACGGCTACCATATTCTCTTGAGACTCAACTGTGTACGTGTTGCGTAGATATTACTACTACGTATGTAGGGTGGGGTGGGGTAAGTGGGTAGCTTATTACCTTTGGGTTAACACCGTTATGCTTGTATTGTTATAGTATTAGTATTAGGAATAGTATTAATATTATAGTAGTAGTATTAGTATAGTATTATTATTATTATTATAGTATTAGTATTATTATTATTATAGTATTAGCATTATATTATTCTTGTATTATTATAGTATTAGTATTAGTATTATTATAGTATTAGCATTATTATTATAGTATTAATATTATTATTAGTATTATTAATAGTATTATTATAGTATTAGTATAGTATTAGCATTATTATAGTATTATATTAGTATTACTAGTATTATAGTATTATTATTATTATTATTAGATAGCTACTATAATACTAGTAATACAGTATTATCAAAGATTTTTCTATTTCTTTATGGAAAGATATAACACTTACGCGAAATCGTGTAATTCGATTTAGTACAAAACGTGAACAGCGCCACCTATATAGGTTGAATTTTCGGATAAATGAGTTGTTTATAATGTAAATTCGTATCAAACTATTTATTTTTGAAATGTAAAAAATGTATTTACAATTATTATTGATATGATGAAAACTAAGTATTCATTACTAATATATAACAAAGCAATAGGATAAGTTGGATTTAAATGCTATACATATCTATGTGATGAGTAAAAGATAACTTAAATTGCATGTAATTTAATATAACAATGAAAACATTGTCGTATGATAATTGCGTCAAACTTAAATATATTTCAGTGAATCGATACTACTGTTATCAGCGGGAAGGGGAACTACTATTAAATACGCTGCGTAGAAAGGGAGCTCTATATCTTTGCTTCCGTTAAATATTCGCTATTATTATTATAGTTCTCGAATAGATGGAGTCATGTTCAGGTGATCTGTTAAAGTGTTCGCAGCACAAATAGGAAGGGTTCGTCTGTACAACATAGGGGAGGTGTGAGCGAGACGAGAACATGCTGACTAACCTCGAGAATCTGCTTCGCCCACGGGTGGTATCCACACCGGAGCGTAGACGTGTATAAGCCCATTGTTACCGCGAATAGACCTAGCACCGACGGGGTAGGAAGGGCGTTGGGGTGGGGGTTCATCGGCCGGGCCGTCCACGCACTGCAGCGGGGCGAGGGAACTGAAACGGCCGGAGATCTTACGCTTGGACGGGAACGTGGAGTAGGGGTAGAGTAGGCTGTGGGTGGTAGGGGTGGCGGTGCAACAGTTCAGGTGTTTGACGAGGTCGAGGCGGGCGGTTGTCAGTATGTCCTTGGAGCAGAGGTCGAGTTTGGGGTCGGCGCTTATACTGTTTACGAGGGTCTGAAGTTTGTGAAGGTGATTGACGGAACCGCGATGACGGGAGGAGAACTTGTTGTTGAGGGTGAACTTCTGTCTGTTGGGCTAAGGGGCAGTAGGTGTGGCTTAGGTGAGATACAATGGTTCAATGCAATGAATATATATATTTCTATGCATTTTACTTTGAATAAACCTATATATTTACATGTAAATGTGTGAAATGCTATGCAGTATGTGATACCACCTGAATGAGATCCTAGGGTGTTTTAAGTTATAAATAGATAGGCAATCTTAAATATAGCAACTAATAAATTAGCCACTTTTTTCTATATCTCTATATACTCTTATATGTAATAACTTTTTGAAATTTTTAATATTTTTAGTTTGTACAAAAATATAAATAAATAAAATCTATGCATGAAATTATGTGAATTGTGCTATACTCTAAAATATCACGATGAAATATTCATTATTACAAATTGCTGGTAATTTTTGACATCAATAAATAAATAAAAATAGTTCTTTTGATTCTTAGTAAAACTGATTATAAAATTACGATTGAATTTGTATTATAAATAAATCTATAGTTTATTTCTTAATTATGTATATATTATAATGATATGAAAATGATAAATATTCATCTATATATTATTTTATTAGGTAACCCTATATAATATCAATTTTTGGTAACTTATTAATGTAATGAAATTAATATAATGATTTGAAAATTTAGGAACTATTTATAATATATATATAAATATATATATATATTAGTATTAAAATTATATATGACTAAATAATATATATTCATAATAAAAAAATTATATTATTTTTGTTTTCGTGATTTAACTATTTATGAATTAAAGATATTAGGATGACCTTAATACGATGATGCTGATTGGCTGTATAACAGCTCTACATATAACAGTGGTACGTTAACTTGTTAGACATCGGCATATGTATTTATTATCTAATTGAATTCGATTACATTCGATATTCTATAGAAATATACAAACCTTTCTGTTGAAAGACTTCATGGACCTAACTTTGAAGGAGGGCATTATCTTCATGTATTTAGGAGTACCGCTTCTACTGACCGGGGTTTTGACTAGAGCCCCCTTCGCGCCGACGACGGGCGCCCTCTTATTAAAGAAAGGAACCGCCTTGTTCGCCTTACCCTTAGCAGCCTTAACGCCTCGTTTCTTCTTGTAGGAGTTACGTTTACGTTGGGTACGGCGGTAATTGGGCGTAGGTCGTACGGGTGGCATCAGCGCCATGGACATATTCTCGAAGCCGCCGCCCTCCTCGTCCGCTTCATCGTCGCAAACGTTAACGATCTCATCCTCTGAGCCGGCGGGGGGTGGGGCGCGGGGTTCAACGCTAATCGCCCTGATGATGACGTCGATGCGGGCGACGAACCGCCGGAGTTGTTCGAGCGCGACCGAGAAGTCGTGCGCGAAGTGGAGACCTTGTAGAGCGGTGATCAGCTGCATACAACGACTCATACAGTGGCGACGGCGCTGGAGCTTGACTCGGTAGCGACGGGTGCGGCGGCGGATTGAGTCGCGAGATCTACGACGCCAGTCTCGAGGGTAACGGGTGGCCGCGGTTGACCCTATGACCTTGAGGTCGGCGTCGCTGTCATCGGAGGTGGAGGAGGCGCCGGAAGAGGATGAGATGGACATGTCGAGGAATACGGCGTGACGGCCGTGCTGGGTGCTGTACTTGAGAACTTTGGACGGGCTGTCGGTGGAGAAAATTTCAAATTTGATAAAAAGTTAGATAAATATTACCATTAATTATTTGTTGTAACTTTTTAACGAAAAATAATTTTGCGCTAATTTGTTTGTAATTATATAAATAAAACCTGCGTTGTAAACCGGTTCGTTCGAATCAATTTGTAATCCTTCATATAAAATATAATACATATCTATATTTTAGTATAATATGTATTAGCAATTTTTATAAAAAAAATAGTTACCTTTAGTAACGAAACATTTAAAGTTAGAAATATAAATTATTATTTTTAAATTTAATTTAAAATATTACATGTATAATAGTCATTCCACCATATTATTATCTTTGATGTTTACATTTAATGAATTAATATTTAAAATTAATTATGTATTTGTATTATATTTAATGAATTAATATAATATATACCATTATTTATATTTATTATTAATATAATATTTATATTTCATTTTTATATCTACAAATTACCAATATTATTGTCTCCTAAAACTCGAGAAAAAAACACCATTTTACAAAGTATTTATTTCAAAATAATACAAAAAAATAATTAATTTTTTTAAATTAATATATATAATTATACTTTACATAAATTTGAGTGATCATATTATATTTAATTTTGGATATAAGTTAGATATGTGCTTTAAAATGTCCTTTATACAAATAAAATTTAAAAATATGTAAACATTTAAAAAAATACATATTTCATATTTCAAATAAAAATCCAAAAAAATTTACAAATGATATTAATTTTTTTTCTAAAAATAATTTTATTATCTATAAATTATATATTTTAATTTTTTAAATTAAATTGTAATAATTTATTTATATTAAATTATAAGATTTTTAGATATTTTTTTTTAATTTAGATATTTATATTTTTTTTTACTAAAATTATTTTATAAAATTTGGGCATCTAGATTGTTATGAAAAATATTTTGTATTGTTAATATTACTTATAATATATGTTTCTAGGATATATCCATAGTTGGCTTAAAAAAAATCATTCAATTTTATAAAAATTGAATAAAACTTATTTCTATATCTCCCCCATGTTAAATTTGATATGTATTCAATGTTAAAATAAAAAGGTCTCGCGACATAAAACTATTTAAGATATATGTCTAAAATTGTAAACACTTATTCATCATAGCATACATAATTGTCATAGATGTGAAGGTTTATAAAATTACGAAAAAAAAAAGTACGAACCGAGAGAGAGAGAGAGAGAGAGAGAGAGAGAGATAGAGATATAGAGAGATATAGAGATAGAGAGATAGAGAGAGAGAGAGAGAGAGATAGAGATAGAGATAGAGAGAGATAGAGAGAGATAGAGAGAGATAGAGAGAGAGAGATAGATAGAGATATAGAGAGAGATAGAGAGAGATAGAGAGAGAGATAGAGATAGAGAGAGATAGAGAGAGATAGAGAGAGATAGAGAGAGAGATAGAGATAGAGAGAGATAGAGAGAGATAGAGAGAGATAGAGAGAGAGAGATAGATAGAGATATAGAGAGAGATAGAGAGAGATAGAGAGAGAGATAGAGATAGAGAGAGATAGAGAGAGATAGAGAGAGAGATAGAGATAGAGAGAGATAGAGAGAGATAGAGAGAGATAGAGAGAGATAGAGAGAGAGATAGAGAGAGATAGAGAGAGAGATAGAGATAGAGAGAGATAGAGAGAGATAGATAGAGAGAGAGATAGAGAGAGAGATAGAGAGAGAGATAGAGAGAGAGATAGATAGAGAGATAGAGATAGATATAGAGAGAGAGATAGATAGAGATATAGAGAGAGATAGAGAGAGAGATAGAGATAGATAGAGAGAGAGATAGAGAGAGAGATAGAGAGAGATATAGAGAGAGAGAGGTAGAGAGAGAGATAGAGATAGAGAGAGAGTATGTACACATATTAATCGCACGTCGTGCGACGCATACATACATACACACATTGTGGTTACGTTACATATGGAAAACACACGTAATGAATTATAATTAGTAGTATATACTAGAAGAACCTAATGTAGGTAAACAATTGATGCACGCATTGGGCGAGGAAATGAGGGAGAGTGGTATCAAAGAGAAGTGTGCGGCGTATGTACACCACGCACTCGCGCAGTGCGATTTTCTTTAGAGAGGAATATATTCTAAAGAGAAATGTCGCGCACTGCGCTAGTGCGTTATGTATATACGCCGCTACACTATACACTGTACTTTCGTACACTGTATACATTGTATACGATATACACTTTACACTACAGTGTAGAGTTTACACTGTAGTCTAACGTGTATGCCGAATACTATACAGTGTACACTGTATATAGAGGGAGTTATATGGTACAACGTATACAACGGATAGAGGGCAGTATATATAGCGGATGGTGGGCAGCTAAGAGACAAGTATCTATACAGTGTATACACTGTGTATATATAGAGACATAGCTATATCTATAGATGTATATTATTAACAGATATACACAGATCACTTATATAGATATAGAGAGAACATCACTGTTGTTGTATTAATGAGACACACTGATGCGTGCACACTTCGTGTTGTATTATATTTGTATTAGATTATAATTGAATTACACTTCTTATGTAGCAAAAATAGGTTGAAATAATCGTACATATATGTATGCTATAGCAATGGATACATTGTTTACTACACTCAGATGCATTGTATTATGAATTAAATGTTATTCACTATATTAATTATTCGAAATGATTTCAATTTTACAAGATATTATCAAAGCCCGCATCAAGGGCTTAGATATTATTATAATTTTCTTAAAATGTTCTTATAAAGGGGTGAAATTTCCAAAAATTTGTGAAAATTGTGTTCTTATAACGAGGTTGTTCTTATAACCGATGTTCTTGTAACGGGGTTTCTTAACATGTAAAAAGGTTGAATTCCAACCATTTGGGTAAAAAGGTGTTCTTGTAACGAGGTTGTTCTTGTAACGGGGTTTCTTGTAGAGGGGTTTTACTGTATAAGCAAAGATTTTGCGAAGCAAAGATATAATACTCCCTATGCATGCAACGTAATTTAGTAATAGCCCCAACCGCTGCTTGCAGTAGTATCGAAATCACTGAAATAGATTTAGGTTCGGATCTGTTTGCATACAACAATGTTTTCATTGCTCTATTAAATTACATGCGATATAAATTAGCTTTTAATCACTAAATATATACTTATAGCATTTAAAACATACATATCATATTTGTTTGTTATATATTAGTAATGAACACTTAGTTTTCATCATATAAATATTAATTTAAAGCATATTATTTAACATTTTAAAAGTGTATAGTTAAATACGAATTTACATTATAAACAACGCATAGTTCCTAAAAGTAACCCGCTATAGGTGGCACCGGGGTATTTTGTATACAAATTCGAATTACACGATTTCGCGTAATTGTTATATCTTTCCTTCGGACAATCTTTGGTATTAGTTACAAGTATTTACACACACATATTATAGTGTTACTTTTTATTTTTAATTTAAAAATCTAATAATAAATAAAATATATTATATTATTTGTGAAGTGCCCTATTACTTGTAAATTATTCAATAATGACTCAATTTATATGATTTCTTAAGTTTATTGTTGGTTTATATATTGTCAACACTATATATTATAGAGATATTATAGAGATATTAAGACTAAATGCATATACAAAATATTACTTTATATACATTAATTTAGGTTTGAAAGGGAGACAATCAAAAAGGACGAGTTGAGGGTTAAAGGTTACATTTGAAATACGAGTTAATAGTATATACATATATTTTGTATAGATATTTGTGGGTTATTTGGTTTAATTGGTTTAATTTTGTCCTGTTTGGTTTTTTTTAGCTGCATTACATCCCAAAATGAGCCTATAAAAATGTATTTCGGATTTAAGATTTAACCATTTCGCCTGAACTCGTCCTTTTTGATCGTAATAATCCGTTTGAAATATAATTATTTTATTTTAAAGAATTAATTATAATTATTACTTTTTAATTTATTATAATATTTTTAATAATTAATTAATTAATAATTTTTTCCCAGATTAATAAACTATGTTATATAAAAAACCAAAAAATTATAACTTGTAATAGAACATTTTTTATATTTATATCCACATATTAATTTATTAAAAACGTGCATACATATTCTAAAAAAAAACACAAAAGCTCAGAACTGGGCGAAATTATTAAATCCTCGGATGCAAATGGAAATATTTAATTTATAAAATTTTAAAAAAAATATTTAATTTATAAATATGTAATTTTAATACCACTCATTTATTTCTTGAGAAAAACTCAATATTGTTAAAAATGTATAAAAAATTAACCAAAATTTGTTTGTCTCACTTTTTATGAGATTATTTAGAAAATAGACATAACTCACCCAACATCAGGTGTATTGCAGCTGTCAACGTAATCGGGGTCTTCGATCTGAGTGATGTTAACGCCTACCTCCGTCTGGTGGTGAGGAGTTGCATAACGATTAGGGGTAGGGGGCACCACTAATGGGGCGTGTGTTACTAATGGGGGGGCGTGTTACTAATGGGGGGGGCGTGTGTTACTAATGGGGCGCGTTACTAATGGGGGGGCGTGTGTTACTAATGGGGCGCGTTACTAATGGGGGGGCGTGTGTTACTAATGGGGCGCGTTACTAATGGGGGGGCGTGTGTTACTAATGGGGCGCGTTACTAATGGGGGGGCGTGTGTTACTAATGGGGCGCGTTACTAATGGGACGTGTTACTAATGGGGCGTGTTACTAATGGGGCGCGTTACTAATGGGGCGTGTTACTAAAGGGGGGGGCGTGTTACTAATGGGGGGGCGTGTTACTAATGGGGCGCGTTACTAAAGGGGCGTGTTACTAATGGGGCGTGTGTTACTAAAAGGGCGCGTTACTAACGTTTTCACCGTCGCTGATCGACAGAAGTTCGGCTCTAACGCTGTTCTTCAAAGAACCTGGGGCGGGTGGCGGGGGTGAGGGGAGATATATTAGTGGCTGTTCTATTGATGTGATGGGCACACTACGCGCAGGGGTATTGACCAATGGGTGGGGTTTACAATGGGTGTCGGTGGGGGTGGTGTTTACAATAGGGTGTCGGTGGTGTTTACAATATGGTGTCGGTGGGGTGGGGTTTACAATAGGGCGTCGCTGGGGGGGTGGGGTGAATACCTTAGTGATCATCAGTGTACAGTAACAAAGTAGTGTTTAAGTCGATGTTAGGCTACTGGAGGTATAGTTTATGACTAGCGAGATAGGGAAGGGGATATAGGGAAGGAGAGGAGAGGAGAGGATAGGAAGGAAGGAGAGGAGTGAACAGACAATGGGTAAAGGACGTAGAGGGGGAAAGTTAACCTATTCTTATTCCTCTCTTGTACACTTCTAGTGCATTCCTGAGGGTTTCAGATGTGAACAGGTGTCTGTTGAGGCTGGCGAATCAGGTGGTATGGGTTAGTTATAGGGGTAATGATGAGGTTTAGAGGGGGTGGAGGAGGAGGGGAAGCAGATGAAGTAGTAAGGAGGATGGGAATCAGATGAAGTAGTAAGGAGGAGGGAAGAGATGGAGGGGAAGAGGAGGAGGAGGGGAAGCAGATGAAGTAGTAAGGAGGAGGGAAGAGATGGAGGGGAAAAGGAGGAGGAGGGGAAGCAGATGAAGTAGTAAGGAGGAGGGAAGAGATGTAGGGGAAGAGGAGGATGAGGGGAAGAGGAGGAGGGGAAGCAGATGAAGTAGTAAGGAGGATGGGAAGCAGATGAAGTAGTAAGGAGGAGAGAAGAGATGGAGGGGAAGAGAAGGAGGGGGGGAAGCAGATGAAGTAGTAAGGAGGAGGGAAGAGGAGGAGGAGGAGGGGAAAAGGAGGAGGAGGAGAAGAAGCAGATGAAGTAGTAAGGAGGATGGGAAGCAGATGAAGTAGTAATGAGGAGGGAAGAGATGGAGGGAAAGACGAAGAGGAGGAGCAGGAGGAGGATGAGGAGGAGGGGAAGAGGAGGAGGAGGGGAGGAGGAAGAGGAGGACAGGACTAACAATAGGTGTCCATTGTAGTAGATGACACGATCACAAGCAGGCAATAGATGAATCAGATAAGCTTGTTGGCTATACGGCAAATTCAAGAAGTTCTCTAAGTTGAACAGAATCTGTGAATGGGGTAACGGGGGGGTAATGATAAGGAAAAGTCACATATACATGGCATCAATAAACAATATTTAATAGCAATTATTGGATTATTTTATAAACAATATTTAATATAAATTATTGGATTATTTTATAAACAATATTTTACGTCACTAAAACATGAATATATGTGTAATTATGTAATATGGGGGTACCTGTAATGAACTTACAAACTGTGTTTAGGTGCATCAATGAATTATTATTGTATGTGATTTAAATCGCTGTAGAGATTGAGCATGGCAATGATGAGATACTGATTATAGTGTTATATACTATAAGACTTTATCAACAAGCTCTACAGTGTGATCATAACGCATGTGTAAATACTACTAATCATTATTTGTATAGTTATGTAATAATAATAATAATAACATATATTTATATTATGTGTAACTCCATGTATGTATTATATTAAATGTATATTTGTGTAATACCTAGAGATACACTATATGACTAATAAGTTGCCCATAAACAGCAGTCCCTATTGAAATGTTAAATCATATACTTTTATATAAAATTTAACTTAGCAATAAAATCAATACAAATTTACATCGTCATATGGTATATGTATTTTTGTTAGTATACATAAATTGAGAATTACATAATAAACAATAGCCTGTATAGTAAGATGATGATGATTTAATTTAATCACAGTAAATCGTATTCAAACTACGCTCAAACTTGAAAATAAGAATATACTTGAATAACATTAATAGTGATAGTTATAACAAAGAGAAGAGAACTACACGGTTGCCAACCTTATACTCTGTATCCATTGAGACCGTGTTGTTGCTAGACTTGCAGTCTATGACCCCGTTGTAGAACAGGTCATTGCCTCTACCGCTGCCACCGCCGCCGCCTCTCTTCTGAACTATCTGTAACAAACAGAGGTACGTCATCAGTACTATAGCGATGCAGCAGTCGCAGCGAGTAAAACGTAACGGGACAAAATTATAATAAACTTAAAAAGGCAAAAGATAGCGCGCGTTATTTACGGTGTTTGATAGTAGTAATGGTAGCAGTAATGGTAGCTGTAATGGTAGCTGTAATGGTAGCTGTAATAGTAGCAGTAATGGTAGCTGTAATGGTAGCTGTAATGGTAGCTGTAATACCTGTGTGGCTTACCGAGCAACGGCTACTAATCATTTGTAATAAGTTAAACGATAAACGATGTTCAATCGAAATAAAAACAAATGTATAAAAACCAAGGAATAAAGTTATTAGTATATGTAATTTTAAAAACCATAAAAATTGTAAATAAATCGATAAATTATGTTCAAAAATAAACGAACGAGAAATAAGTACGTGTGATCTGCATGCGCTACCTTACCACCCCTTTAACCCCGCCTTTAGTTCATCTTTTAAGTTAAATACGCTGAAATCTCTATACCTGTTAATTTTGTTCACCGGTCAAGATTAAATAAATCATTGCATGATATGGTACGATGAAATACTAATAAGTGAACGATTAATTAAATAATTAAGATGAAATAACAAATTACTAATCTTTTTCTTTTTTATTTAAAATTTATAAATTCTATTTTAAACATCGATATAAATGTGAAATAAAATTTATATTTAATTAATATTATTAAATATTTAATTTTATTATCTTTTTGGTACAGCTTTCTTCTTTTTACATAGTCTACTATTTTATATTTATGCGACCTAAAATATAAAAATTACAAATTAATGATTTACAACATAAGGTATACACCATACAGCATCCTGCTCAGGACAATACATGTATTTTAATATGATATATATATATATATATATTATATTGAGAAAATGTATTGTTAAATTTATAACAGATGTTTATATATCTGTTATTAAATACTATTTAAAAAATGTATTATTGTTATAAATATCAATATTATACTCTGTTTATTTATGTTTTATTATTATTATAACTATTCATTTTATTTATTTATATACTCTTATTTCACTTTAGACAATACTAATATAATAGCATACATTCTCATCCTCATCATATATAGAGCTACATGATACTATAACACTCCCTATGCATGCAACGTAATTTAGTAATAGCCCCAACCGCTGCTAGCAGTAGTATCGAAATCACTGAAATAGATTTAGGTTCGGCTCTGTTTGCATACAACAATGTTTTCATTGCTCTATTAAATTACATGCAATATAAATTAGCTTTTACTCACTAAATATATATTAATAGCATTTAAAACATACATATCATATTTGTTTGTTATATATTAGTAATGAACACTTAGTTTTCATCATATAAATATTAATTTAAAGCATATTATTTAACATTTTAAAAGTGTATAGTTAAATACAAATTTACATTATAAACAACACATAGTTCCTAAAAGTAACCCGCTATAGGTGGCACTAGGGTATTTTGTATACAAATTCGAATTACACGATTTCGCGTAAGTGTTATATCTTTCCTTCGGAAAATCTTTGCTATAACTACATTATAGTATCACATTATAGTATAGCCCTTTGATTATAGGCTCATACAGATGGTCACAATCAGATCTCTTTGATGTTATCAATAAGATTAGGTAATACCTATACATACTATAGATTCCTTTGTTGTTGTTATATAATACCAGACTACATGGCTGGCATTACTATTAGATAATTAATTGAATAATCTGATAAAGTTAAGAATAGGAATATAGTATATTATAGTATATTATAGTGTATATATATAGTATTATATTATATACTATATATCTATATACTGGAATACCATATATATTTATTATTATTATAGATACATAGATATTATACATTATATATGATATACACATATATAAATTATATATAATTCATACCAAATGAATAATACAACATATTATACATATATATTTAGATTTATTACATAAATATTTAGGGCACATACTACATGTTAATCTTCAATCAAGAATATAATTATTATTCTGTAAAGTAATTAATAAAAATAATTTTTTATAAATTATAATTCATTATATATATTTTATTTTATTAATAATTGAATTATAAATTTAATATCAATATATATATATATATATATATATATATTTATTGAAATATAACCTATATAAATAGTTACCTATATTTAAATAATTGAATATATGTATAATTATACTGATATATATATATATATATCAAGAGATGGGCAGTATATCATTTTACTATTTTTGGTACTCAATTTATAATTGTTTTTGCATATAGTTTTTAGTATATAGCATAGTTTGTATATAGCATATAGTATTTAATATATAGAAAACATAACAAAATTGGACTCATATTGTCAGTTATCTTTAATACGCCGGGTCCTAGAAGTTTATCATTGGTCGATAGGAAAATTAAAATGTAAAATAATAAAAATATTAAAAATTAAGTTATAACAAATATCTAATAACATTAACATAAAAATGAGTTATGCATATATTTATAATATCATATTAATAATCTAAAAATATTATTAAATTATTTTTAAAAATTTCTAGGAATTTCCGGCATTTTTTATTTTTTTACAATTAATAATTTTTTTTAATAAATTAGCATTATTATTTAAATGAAAAAATGTATAATAATTATAATTAGCACCCACTCTTGTAGGCTGACGTTATAATCTAGTTATTATCTATACACTTAAGAATTGTATTATTGTATTATATGCTATATTGAATACTGTGGATGTTTTAGGGTGGGTAGGTGTATCGGTAAAAAATATACTAAGTAAATCGTGATCAAAGAAAATACGTTATTTTACTAGTCATAATTTTCGTAGATTAGAAAATAATATAAATATAAAATTACAGATACAGAAATATACATGTATAGATATTTAATAAATAATTTATACAGAGTTACAATAAATTATATAAAAGTTTATATACGTATTGATAATGTACTAGTATTAATATTATTTCATAAACTTGTACACAGTAAAAGATAGAGGGCATGATAATGAGTTAAACTTTAAACAATAATATGTAACTAATGACAAAATAATAGTAATTTCTAGATCGGGAACAATCGTGATGTGATTGTGATTGGCTAGTTTGAACGATGAATCACCATCTACTTATGCATCATCGTTAATACCCTAGTATCAATACCTGGGTTTATGTATTAGGTTTTAAAAATTATTTATCTAAAAATTAACGTCACCTACCCCCTCAATTCACTATAAGTAGCAAACCTGAAATAAATCTATCTAATAGTATTACTACATATTATCTGGTTCGACTGTAACACCCAAAGTTACGTTTAATGTCCTCCTAAACGACTGGGTTCACAGGAGCGAGAGGAGTACCCCTACTCAGCGTTGTCACGGCGACTAACTTGTATGTCGACGTGGTTCACGATATCGCTGAGTCCCTTGAAGTAGGCGGTAAGGGCGTTGTTCTTGAAGTAGAGGTCGTCGAGGTCGTCTTCGTCGCCGCAGCTGAAGTCCAACGCCAGGTGGATGTCGGCGTAGCAGATGGAGGCGGAGTCGTAATCAGCGTCGCTGTTAACCCCACTGTTACCCCCGCTGTTACCCCCTTCCCCCCCGCCGCTGTTACCCCCTTCCTCGCCGCCCCCATCTTCTCCTTCTACGACGGTACTGCCACCCCCCCCTGCCGCACCGTCCTTAACGCCGATCTTTAGGCCGCCGCCCCCACCGACGGTACCCTTAGCGACGGTACCCTTAGCGCGGGGTAGAATCTTGAGCTCGATGTCTTTGAGAATGATGAATACGCCGTCGATGTGAAGCGATTTCGCAACTTCTCCTCCGCACATCTTCACGCCTGTCGTAGTCGTCATCGTTAGCGTGTTAGCGTTGTTAGTGTTGTTATTAGTGTTGTTATTAGTATTAGAGTTAGTATTAGTGTTATTGTTAGTGTTATTATTGTTATTAGAGTTATTATTAGTGTCGTTGTTAGTGTTGTTTTTAGTGTCGTTGTGAGTTTGCATCGTTAAGATCATTGTTATTACGATTTAATGTCGCCGTTAAGCGATAGCGTTATCGAAGCGTAAAGTTGATATATTAGTGAATGATAACGTAAAGTTGATATATTAGTGAATGATAACGTAAAGTTAATATATTAGTGAATGATAACGTAAAGTTAATATATTAGTAGTAAATGATAACACGTATACAGCACATATACATTGTTAGTACGGCCGTGATGAGTCATACACTAACGCAGCTCTAGCTCTCTTAGGATGTTCAGACAAGGATCGATCTGCTTCAGATAGTTGTCGATAACCTTGAGATAAAGAGGAGAGCGTTTGGTAAAGTGTGGTCGATGCAATATGTTATGGTATTTAACTGAAGCGCAATCCGCGACGATATATATTATTATACTTCCTATGTGAAAATATAATATTCCACCTATTAATGTAGGTAAACGTATTTTTAGATATTCTAAGGTATATCATAATTAATGTTGAGATATAGGAAATTGAATAAAAACAATTAAATAGTATACATATATATATATATATATATATATACATACATAAATCTAAAATTAAAAGAGTAACGATAACAAATAAAGGGTATTCTAATGCGGTGGTAATTTAGCGCTCTACGATACACATTCTTACGGACGGCAACACACTAACTACTTGAGAAGTATCCACTACGACCGTGCGACCTTCTTCTAAACCGTGCATCACGTTGCCTGCGTAACGTTATACATGCATTGTTACGGGCTTAGTCATGTGACTAGATGTCGTCACGGGTGATTAGTCATGGTGATTTAGTAGAAACTGTGACTTTAAAGCCTTTAATTCATGAATATAATATATGATATATATATATACATTTTGATATATATATATGTGTATATAGTAGGGTTGTAAAATTTCAAATACTCCTAAGGCTTCAAAGCCATAATAACTTAATAATCAAGACTTCGAATATGAAATAAATTTTGAATCGTAAAATCTAGGGCTTCTAGTCTTTCGAATCAAAAATGTAAGGCTTCGTAACATTCACATCAAAATCAATCTTTTACAATTATAGAGAACATTATAAATCCTAAGTTCAAAGTTTACATTAATCGTCGAAAGATGACAAGGCTGACGTTTAAATTAATAATAAATAAAACTATATGAAATATAGCATTTCTTTAAATAAAGCGTACATCAACGATGAAATAATTCCATATATTTTACTTATATGTATTATGTACTGTTTTAAAATTGGTTTGCGAGTCTTGTTTTAAATACTCGACTATACTAGAAAATCAACTATTAACTAGGGACTCGATTTCATCAATTTTTAAATGGACTCGAATATTTCAGACTCGACTCGACATTTCATTACTAGGACTCGAGACTTGGACTCGAATTGTTACAACCCTAATATATAGTTATATTACTAAAACGAATATGCTATTGTTAAAATACCTTTACCAGGAGATCTGTCCATACTGCAATATCTCCCCTTATATGCCCTCCTCAAATTTGCGAGTACAGCCTAAATGAATAATAATCATATTATTCATATCGTATAATATTAATTTATGTATAATTTATGAAGCGTTAATTATCCATAAATTATTAATTTATATGTATAACCCTCAAGTTTTATATAAGATTCACATGAATTATTTAATGAATGAATTTATATACAAATTATAACAAAGTAAAGGTTACCCTTTTAGTAATAAGTAACAACTACAGCCCCCTGTATCGAATGATTGTCACCGGTAAGCTGTAACCATAATAGATATAATACTAGTATCGTTGAATGCAAGTTATAACATTATTTTAAAAGTTTAATTAGATAATAATCATCGATATAATAATATATAGGAATATTAATATGAATGTATGAATATGTAATATATATATATATATACATATATGTATATAAGAATATGTAAATACAAATGTATTGGTATATTATAACCAATATAATATAATATTAGTTAATAAGCTTATACAATGGTGTCAATAGTAATCTGCACGAAAATAAATTATAATCCAATAGTAATTCATATACCTATATTTATATACAAATTAACAAAAATGTATTAACATACACACATATGATCATCATGTGTAATATATATATATACATACTTAGTATGATACTAATATAATATACATATATCTATATGTATACATTAATATATACAATCATGTATTCAACTTATTTGATATACTATGAATATATTTAAAATATACACATATTAGGTGAACACATCTGTTTTTTCTGAATGGAAATGCGATGAGTGTATGAATGCACAACCAATCATGCTTATCTATATTTGCATATGCCATATGATAAGTTTATATATATATATATATATATATATATGAATGTGTGTATGTGTATATGTATGTTTGTGAATACATATATACGTATTATCCTAATAATTATATATACCTATGAATATGCACTTTCAAAATGCATATATGAAATAAATATATACTATATATACTATATATACTATATAATATACTATACTATATTATATAGCAATGCAAAGACGAAGGTTCATTTAGAGTCGTAATAAATCACTGAACCTAAAGAAGCTTAATACGAATTATTCGTTTTTAGCGCGCACAATTTTCAAGTTTATGTCCTTTGAAGTCGGATAGTTGTACTATCCATAAAACTGATAATAACAAATGTATTAAATATGATATTAATAATTTATTTCATACTTAGTTACTAAGTTTAACTTAAAGTTTAACTTAAAGTTAGTATGATACTATATAAATATAGTGATTATGTATATAATATTAATAAGATTTATATTACAGCATGATAATATGTTAGTATTAATAATAAGTAAATCATATAGTTAATTATATATAAAAAGTATGTATCTAAAATAAAATAATTTAACAAATTGATATTGAAAAATTTAAATATATAATAAAAATATAATTTTTTCTAATATTTTTTAAATTTATTATTGATATAAATATATATACACAACTAAATTATTAAAATTTTATAAAATTAGGAAAATATATTTAGAATTCAATAATAATTTTATTTATATAATTTAATAATTACCTAAAAAGTAAATTAAATCGACTAAATTTATAATAATAATATACAAAAATTATAGCACCATTTTAAAATAAATATTACACGTGACCAAATTGAATAGAGAAAAAGGCAATATATTTAAATTATTATTTTATAAGATACCTTATTATAAATTATAATTTATAGATACATTTACCAAATTACAATTATTTATAAATAATAAAAATGAATATATAATAGAAGTATATAATTATTATTTAATAAATATATAGCACATTTTAAAATACCGTAATTTCATATTAATGAATCATTTAGTTTAGGCTAATGATAGACGTTGAAATTACGATATAATATAAATCGATATATATATATATAATATATATATATATATAAATTATATATATATATATATATATATATATTTATATATATATATTAAATAGTAAGCAGTACACGTAAGGGAATATCGCACGACATTAAAATCACACTATTCAATGTATAGATATAGTAAATACATATGTAATATTACTCCATATAAATCTCCACACACAAAAATCTACTCAATGAATTCTATTGATTTTGTTGTGATATACAGAGGAAATATAATGCTACAACAATATGTAACCTTATTTTTACATTTCAATATATATTCAATATAATTTATATATAAAAATACATAAAAGGATACATTTTTTTATAATATTCTATAGAAAATATTCATTATAAATTATTTTCTAATATATTATTAAAATGATGGCTACATATTATTTTTCGCATGTATGTTATTTATATATAGCAACACACATTAGTAAGATTTCTATACTAGTTTAATTTGTGCGGTTAATTTTATATATGAAATGATATTTTATGATTCATTATTTGTATTACAAAATTACAATATATTAATATTATATGATTATAGATATTATTGTGATTTTACTATTTTATTTAATCTTTTAATTCCATAGATAACGGGGACCCCGTCGGGTGTGTCCGTATCTATACATTTGTATATTCTTGAGAAGGTTTTAAGTTAAAAATTGTTTTCATAAATTTAAAAACGTAATAAAAAAACCAGTTTATTGGATATATCAGCAATATTTTGATTAATTTAAAAAATAAAAAATATTTTTTTATAATATATATATATAATTAAGCATATTGTATTCATTAAACATTTTTTGTGTAGGATTTATGGTTTCTGAGATACCGATAATGTCCAAATTCGTTTAATTTACTCTATACATTGCATAGTAGACCGGTTCATTAGAATCGATTTGTAATGCTTCATATAAAATATAATACATATCTATATTTTAGTATAATATGTATTAACAATTTTAAAACAAAATAATTACATTTGGTCACGAAACATATAAAGTTTTAAATATAAATTATTATTTTTAAATTAAATTTATAATATATGTATAATATTACATGTATAATAGTCATTCCACCATATTATTATCTTTGATGTTTACATTTAAAATACAAATTTTTAAAATTAATTATGTATTTGTATTAGATTTAATGAATTAATATAATATATACAATTATTTATATTTATTATTAATATAATATCTATATTTCATTTTTATATCTACAAATTACCAATATTAATTTCTCCTAAAACTCGAGAAAATAAACCATTTTACAAACTATTTATTTCAAAATAATTCAAAAAAATAATTAATTTTTAAAAATTAATATATATATAATTACACTTTACATAAATTTGAGTAATCATATTTTATTAAATGTTTGATATAATTTAGATATAAATGTCATTTATTGAAATTAAATTAATAAAATTAAAAAAATGCACAAATATTTTGTATTTCACATTTCAAATAAAAATCCAAAAAAAATTACAAATGATGTTAATTTATTTTCTAAAAATAATTTTTTAATAATTAATTTCAATTGTATTAATATTATATATAAATTATATATTTTAATTTTTTAAATTAAATAGTAATAATCTATTTATATCAAATTATACTATTTTTAGATATTTTTTTTTACTAAAATTGTTTTATAAAATTTGGACATCTAGATTATTTTGATAAATATTTTGTATTGTTAATACCACTCGTTATATATTTTCTTAGGATATATTCAAAGTTTGCTTGAAAAAAATTATTCAATTTGATAAAAATTTAATAAAACTAATTTCTATATCTCAACCATGTTAAAGTGTATAAGTACTCAATGTTAAAATAAAAAGATCTCGTGACCTAAAACTATTTAATATATAGGTCTAAAATTGTAAACACTTATTCATCATAGTATACATACTTGTTATAGATGTGAAGGTATATAAAATTAGGAAGAAAAAAAGTACGAACCGGTCTATTGTATAGTATACAATTAATTTTAGTGGCAATTTAAAAAAAAATAAAGCTTTATGTAATAATTTGTCTATAATAATATTAGTATATATAACCATATACGATTATATCTCTATATATATATAATTATATAAGTATAAAATATTGTATACAGATAAATTGATATAATCGTATATATGTATAGTCTTGGGACCCAGGCTTGGGTTTGTGGATTAGCGGAACATTCAAAAGCTAGTATGCCAGAGTTACTGGTTTCGACTCCAGGAAGTTCTAGTTTTTCTCTTGTATTTATCAAGAACTTAATAAATATTAAAATCAAAACACAAACGTCGACACATTTTTTTACTATTGGGTCCCTAAAGGTTCGTTCATTTAACAGTTATTTCTAACATGCATAAGTCTATAGTCTGTATAAGACTTATTGAGGGGTCCATTTTATCCGTTATAAAAGTATAATATAAGTATAATTAAAGTAACTTAAATATATCTGTACTGAGAAATTGTTTGAGAATTCCATGTGGGAAAGCATATATTATTTAATAATCAACTATAAGCTTAGTATAAAGGTATAAACCATAGAGGTGTACAATACAAATGTAGGTATGTCCTATGTAAACATTTGTATACAATACATTTGAATATATTTAATAAATTAATTAATGTATTACTTGTAAGTAAAATCAGGGAGGTGGTAACATACTCCCTGGTAAAATATGTAAATTAATATCTGATATTATGTATAAATATCTGACATTGGACAGGTATATTTAATAACAATATTTGATATATTATTTTTGTAACAACATGCATACATAGATGGCATAACAAATATATATATATATATATATATATATATATTTGTATTTAAATAATACACTGATTTTGTGTATTTGTATTTGAAAGATTAATTATAGGTGTATTTGTATTTGATTATTGTATTTAGTATATTTGATCAAATACAATCAACATATTTTAAAAAAATTTAACAAATATTTAATTAAATAGAACCAAAATTATATAAATAATGTTAATAAAGATATTTATTTTATGAATGTAAAAAAATCAACAGATGTATAATTATATTTTATATAGGAAATATTTTAGGTTTAAAAAAAATAATAATAATTAATTATCAACAAATTAAAAACAAATTTGTTTACATTCATAAATTTATAAAAATATATAAAAAGAATAACAATAAAATAATAAAGTATTTTTATGTATGTACATATAAATAATATTGGAAGAGGTAATTATGAAAATATTTCTAAGTCATTTCAGATGACTAAAGTATTTAAAAATAAAAGTATAGTAGGATCGTAACCTAATCATATTATTAGTAAATGTGTATATATATAGTATGTTAATATAATGATATATTGTTATCCTTATGAACTAATGAGTGAAAGACTCAACAAGCCATGCTTTTTCTTTCATCCAGGCTATTTGCCAATCTGATATTATTATTATTATTATACTATTAGCATTTATCCATATAATAATATTATTAACTATTTTTAGTTGATTATATTGGTAAATATAATAATATGTAGCCCATTTTATTAATATGTTTTTATAACTATTATTGGTTTCCCAAATTCAATCATCCCAACATATTTCATCCTAGGTAATCTGTATTATTATTTTGTTTTACTTTTATTTTGGTATAAATATAAATTTGTATTTGTATTAGAGTGTATTAGAATTATTAATATATATTAATATACATATTGTACCTACATAAATATTTTATTTATGAAAAAAGTATGTTTACCTTTTAATATCAAACATTACTTAAAAATATAGTAATAATTAATATAACATTCAATACAAAATTATTATTAAAATTAATAAAACAATTTTGAAACAAAATAAATTAATAATAAATCATACATTAATTACATTTTATGAAATAATTATTGAAAATCATAAATATTAACAAAAACCAAAAACTGAATACTTTATTTGTGGTTTTAAACTTAGAAAACCCAAAAACCCAACATGGACAAACCTGAAAGATATATATATCACACACATATACATATATATACCACACACACATATATACCTATATATAGTTTATTGAATCGAGTAAAATGATTTGTAACAATAAATAATAATGACAGAAATAAATGAAGAATAAAAATAAATATAAATAAGTTTTTATTAACACACACCGAAAGTAAATAAAATAAAAATAAATCTATATTTTGGATGTTGAACAAAAAAGCTGAATACATTCATCAAATAACTAGATATAAAATACTATATATACATATTATTGTATAATCATTATAATAATGAACGAATATTCAAGATAATATAAAAGATAATATAAATATTTAAAAAATAAATTATAAAGTTACATTTACTATATAGTAAATATAGATAATTATAAGATATACTACAAGTATTGATTTTTATAAAAAGTGTAATTAAAATAAATAAAATGGTCCTATATGTATTATTTTATCTATCTACAATATCTACAATATTCTATATACCTACTTATATTAATAGAATAAGTAATAAATATATTATTTAAATATTAATATAATATTGTTCATTTAAAATAAATTGAAGATTATATATAGGTACATATATGCATATATTTACAAATATATACTAAATAAACTACAATTTTAAGTTTATTTTAAACTATATTTGATTACATTTTCAAATTAGATAGTTTACAAATAAAATTGATAATATCATATGAGTTATATATAGAAAATTAATATAAAATAATTCAATTTTGTTATATAAATATTACAATTTAATATAAATTATATTATATAATAAACTTCTCCGGTGTATTTATAATGTAACACTAATACAAATATGATATATATATATATATATATATATATATATATATTCAATGATTATATTCAGGTAGGAATTATTATATATTATATCCTAGGTCCTAAATATTAATTAAATATAATAATATATAAATGTTTATGTAAAAGTTAAGTAATGTGTGTAGGTAAATATATACCTAATAATGTTAATAGCATATATTAATTAATGTATCATATCATATATAACATATACATTCATGTTTGTTTAAGTGCTTTTTGTGTGTGCAAAGTTATAAGTATGACCTATATGACATTAAAGTTGTGACCAGCACACTATTTTTTAAATATATATATATATACAAAACCATTTAATGATTCATTATTAATAGATTATATCGTAATATATTTATAAATATTAAATAAAAATACTATAAATAGTGGTATATATTTCAGAATCTAAAGAAATTATAAAATATAAATTGGTTAACACAAATTATAATTATTAAAAAATTATTATAATTTAAAGATATAAATAAATAATTAAAATGATTACATAAGCTAATAGATAATATACTATTTGTGTTATAATACACTTGTTAAAATAAGTGTTATATGTGACAGTCCGCATAATATATTATTAAATATAACTACTTAATAGGCTAAAATAATTGAATAAATTTCAAAGTCGGCCATTTTAGTTTTTCGGAAGATCACTAAATATATTAAAAATAAATTATATATCAATTAAAGATCAGATCATAATATAATGTTTAAAATAATTAGTGGTAATTTAAATCCTACGAATTTTAAATTATTTTATAAATACTCCTATATAATTAATTAAACAACGATTATATAATTTCAAATCGTATTTTCCCAATATGATCGGCGTATTATTATATTATCGCTCTCACATATAACGTATAAAATACGTGTATAATGTTTCAAATTTCACATTAATATCAATTATAATATTAATAAATATTATTATTCAATATTAATATATGTCAATTTAACAAATCCACATTAGTAAGATAAATACAGTTGATTATAATTATAGACATTTTAAATATTTATAAATAACTATATTAAATTATTTAATATATTTATCCATTTAATAATTAAATATAAATGATAAAACTATAGATAATTATTAAATAATTAAAAAAAGTAAATTTATTTAATTGTAAATATTGAAAATAATGAGATAAATACTTACAGAGTTAATATAAGCCATTTTGTATATCAATATAAATATTAATATGCAGAAGTAATATTGTTTTCTAAAAACATGTAATCAAATTTAGTGAGAATAAAAGAAAATATTTAATATATTATTAATAGATTAAATTTAATAAATAGTGAATACTTTTTAATATAATGCATATTAAAACAATGAAATATTAATTAAATTCTTATTTGGTGCTATTAATTAAAAATATGTTACTGCAATTACATTGATAATTTTTTTGTACATTATTCTACATTTATAATAATAATAATGAGTTTATTATTATTTTATTAACACAAATTATAAATATCTATATTGAGAGCTTTTTTCATTAACTAAAACTACATCAAGAAAACAAAGTATAAAATAATGTATATATGGGTGAATGAGGAATTAGATGGGCCAGAGCAGATTATTTACAGTCACTTTATGTAAACAACAAATCTATTTGATTATTGTGTTCATGATACACACGATACTATCAGGGTACTGCGCTCACTTCTTTATTGTTTCAGCGCGACGTTCAAACAGGATACACAGACGACTTCGCACCACAGACACCAGTTCAACACGTCCGTTAGATAATTAATGTAAAAGTAGTCTTCTCGTACAAATAGCGTCTTTATACATATGTAAACTCGTGTTATATAACCGAAGTTGTATTACAACGGTAGAGAATTACTATAGAATTATAGTCGTATTGTTATAGGTGTATAATCTTATTATAGAAGTAAAGTGATACCATGGGACGTTTTATAAAAGTATAGAATTTGTAGAGTATTTTGTAGGGCCCTACAACGTTATACGTAAAAATGCATATATGAACAGTAGCTCGGGTGTATATTTACTACAATTTTAACTACATAGTAATATCTAGTACAGGACATATGCTAATGCATATTTTTTTCAAATTTACGCTTGTCATTTTATTGTATTGCATCATGGTCCAGGAATAGATATATTCATTTTATATACAAAGCAATGCAAATATCAAAAAGTTTTTAAATGATTTCAATATTATATATGAAATAATAATATAATTCCGTACACATTATGTTATCTAGAACGACGACATAAATATAGAACAACATATTTCAGTTTAAAGCAAATTTACAACTAAATTTGTATTTTTAATACAATATTTATTAGGAATAGAAATTAAAAATATTAGTGCGTTTTTATTTTACAAATAAATATTTATCTCCGATATCTTTTTTGCGATGATTAAAATCATCGGCAAGTATTTATTTCAGAGTACACATGTTACCGTTATAGAGTTAGCAAGCTGTCATTGGTATGATATAGTTTTACATTTAAATCTATTGTTCTACATAACATTACAATTTATTAATACCATGTATTCATCCGCATGTTGTAGTTGTATCGAGGGTGGAGGTATATCAAATATAGCAAGTGATGTATATTGTGGAAATCTGTTACAACTCTAATTGCGGCTACTTATATCAAGGATATCGCTACTTTAAGGGTACATTGTATAATCTTTCAGTTTATTGTTAGTAGAATTTATTATCTACTGAATTTTAATGATATACACTTAATAACGTTTGAAATATACTGTAAAATATAATATCATTATATTTGAATTAATAATTTAAAGGTGAATTGTATTTTAAATAAACTATAGAACTAACTTTAATATATAAGTATCAAAACAAATATTATAATAATGACAACTTATTGAAATAATATTACCAATAATTATAGATAGATAATATATATATACAATTTACATTAGAAATATGTTAAATTGAATATTTTATTAATAGTTTGAATTGAAAATTAATTTGTCATTTAACGGGCCGATATTTAACCAAATAAAATAATCTTTCACATGTTTTCATTATTAAGTAGTACAATTATTCTGTTATATAATACGAGTATATTATTTGAATGTATATCATACTTAGGTATATTAACTGTAGGGAACGTTGCGAAAATGGGTTCGGCTATCTTTTAATGTATAACATACTAATGTAAACAAAAATATCTTTTAATAGCAATGGATTATTTCAGCTTATTAAACATATCTATCCAACATAAATTATTGATATAATCTTTAACAATCTATAAAATCGCATATATACCTAATGTTAAGCACCCAATGAATATTATATCTATGAATGAACGCCTTAATTAGATTGACTCGAGACGAACCGGATGAAATGGAATATTTATTTATATCGTATGGTTTATTTTGTAAAAAAAATATATATACAAGTAATTATTGGCAGGCGGCGATGGAGGGTCGTGGAGAGAGACGGACGGACGGTGTCTGTCTGTCTGTCTGTCTGTATGTCTGTATGTCTGTCTGTAGACTGGTGATCCTCTGCTAATCGTCTTCATGAATGCGCTTCGACCTCTTCGAGTACCCCGTTACGTGCGTCTCCTCGTCCTCATCACCGTCCTGATACAGCGGCGAGTCATTAGTGGGGGTAGAGGGTAGCGGCGCGGTAAGTAGAGGGGTTAGTAGAGGGGTAATTAGCGCGGTTAGTAGAGGGGTATTTAGCGCGGTTAGTAGAGGGGTAATTAGCGCAGTTAGTAGAGGGGTAAGTAGAGGGGTTAGTAGAGGGGTTAGTAGAGGGGTAAGTAGCGCGGTTAGTAGAGGGGTAAGTAGAGGGGTTAGTAGAGGGGTTAGTAGAGGGGTAAGTAGCGCGGTTAGTAGATGGGTAAGTAGCGCGGTTAGTAGATGGGTAATTAGCGCGGTTAGTAGAGGGGTAAGTAGCGCGGTTAGTAGAGGGGTAAGTAGAGGGGTTAGTAGAGGGGTAATTAGCGCAGTTAGTAGAGGGGTAAGTAGCGCGGTTAGTAGAGGGGTAAGTAGCGGGGTTAGTAGATGGGTTAGTAGAGGGGTAATTAGCGCGGTTAGTAGAGGGGTAAGTAGAGGGGTTAGTAGAGGGGTTAGTAGAGGGGTAAGTAGCGCGGTTAGTAGAGGGGTTAGTAGAGGGGTAATTAGCGCGGTTAGTAGAGGGGTAATTAGCGCGGTTAGTAGAGGGGTAAGTAGCGTAGTAAGTATAGATGGTGGAGCGGTAAGAATAGATAATGGAGCGGTAAGAATAGATAGTGGAGCGGTAATAATAGATAGTGGAGTGGTAAGAATAGATAGTGGAGCTAGATAATAGATATATTATTAATATTAATATATACACTCTATAATGATTAGTATAATTGGATGATGAATGGAATACAGTTATGGGTACAAATAATATGGCTAATGAAATTAATATAATGATGATTTTATACGCGTATAATGAGATATAGATTAAAATAGCCTTTATATAGTGTACAAGGGTATTATTAGAAAGTTGCGGGTAGGTGCAATAATGGATCTATAAATAAATAGTTCTTAGCCGCATATTCTGATTTAGAGATTTTTTAATAATGATTGTATTAGTGAAATTCTGTCAAAATTAGGGAAAGTATGCAAACCGACACCCTAACGGAGAATTTTTCAAATACATATAATTTTACAAATCATTTATGAATATTTCTAATTTTAATACAATATCTAGAATGTATATTCATCTATTAAATGGAAATTTTATAATATAATATAATTACTATATTTTAATAAATGTGGGGTGTCGGTATGTGTAACCGGATTCTAAATATTGCAAAAACTAGCAACAAATACCAAAAGGGTAAATAAAATCTAAATATTATATTTAAATTATTGTTTGTTATCTAATTAGAATTGAACTGTTGATAGATTGATAATTTATTTAAGCAAATATATAGTCGAAATATTTAAATCGAAAGTATAAAGTATAAATATTTGCTAACGATAACCTACTTTATAGAAATGAATAATAAACTGTTTTTTTAAGTTACTAATTATTTAATTTATTCCGTTGCATATCAATATGGAAAAATAATATATGGTGTATATATTATTAAGTTAAATGAAATTAAATGTATTAAATAAAAAAGGTTTAAACATAATGCTCCTTGTTCAAATGATCATCTCTAGTATTGGTAAAGTTTAATTTACTTGAAATGAACTTGAATATACATTGATGTACTGCATATGATATCAATTTATTGACATTATTGAACTCCACCTTATATAACTTTAAATCACTATAGCAAGACATAACCAGACCGCCATAATTATTTAAAAATTCACTCCACCCTACTGCATATAATATTTATTGATAATTTTAACATACTTAAATTAAGTATTTTAATTTAATATGATTAGTATTTAATTTAAGTACTTAATTTAAATATGTTAAAATTATCAATACATATTATATGCAATATATCAATTTATATTCGAGTAGTAAATTAAAGTTGACCACTACCAGAGAGCTAATCATACTGAATATGAACTAAGACTCTTAGTCTAGTCTAGGAGTGTCATTAATATAAACTAGATTGGGTAGAAAGTTTCTACTAGAAACTAGTTTTATTTAATACATTTAATTTCATTTTAACTGATATTAAATCATAATATTATTTTTATATATTTATATTATCAGAATAAATTAAATATACCAGCATAGCAAAATAAGAAATAAATTTAATATAAACTTTGGATGAATTTTTCTCATTAATTTTATTTGTTGCTATAATTATATTTTTTAAATATAACTTATAACATTCTAAATAAGTTCATTTTCCAAAGATTGATCTCAAGTTTATGTTTACAGCAATGAAGCCAGAAATTGATATTTAATTAATTAATATTTAAATAATCATATATAAATATGTATTTATAATGATTTATAAAATTTGTTAAATTTTTTGAAAAATAATTTAAACAAGTTAAATTAAATTATATTCTTGTAATAATAAGTAAATCGGCTCATTATTTTAATAACTGAAATATTAATAAATGTCCGATATCACAGGACATGCCCTTGAACTTTAGTTACTTTATATAGAGGGAGATGATAAAAGAGAATACAGATGAGAGTAAATAACCTTCATGGAAATAGATCATAATCAAATAGTAATACTATAGTAATTCGTATATCTATGATAGTTATATACAAATTCACACATATCTAATTATACACACATACATACATATACATACACACATATGCATACACCACACATCATACATATACACACAAACATGTATATATATATATATATATATATATATACATTCATACACTTTGATTCACAAACATACACACAAACACACATGTGTATACACATACATACTATTATGCAATATCTATATCAGTTTAATTCCAATATTCACATACACACACATATATACACACACATACATGCATATACACACACACACACATGAATACACACAAACACATATATATATATATATATATATATATATATACATATATGTGTATACACTTTAATATACAATCAAATACACCTACAAACACACACACATACATTGAAGTTATACCATGTATATATATATTATCACTGTATACTATACACTGTATAGTGTACACAATTGTGCATCTGTATTTCACTGAATGGAGATGAGGTAGAGATGTAGCTGGTTGTAATGATTATGTAACTCAATGAATGCCCTGTGTCATCCTTATCTAGGATTACATAATACTAACACAGTGGGGGGGGGGGGTGAAGACACACACACATGGGGTGTATGTATGTGTGTAAATGAAGATGTATATAATATATATACTATATATATCATATACTATATATATATATATGAGTGTGTGTGTGTTTGAATACAGGATGGGGTCAATACTTATATGTAGGTGTATACACTGACTTGGTGTGTTTGTATTTGTATTTGATTGTTATATTTATTGTATTTAATCAACTATGGTATCAAATACACTCAACATTTTATAAAGATCTTTAAGGACCAACAGGGGATTTTTGACACAATTAAATTATTTATTAAAAATGATATTATGTAAAAATCATACATTTTGATTTTTAAAATTACCTTTAAAATGATATATAATATGATGCACAAAATAAATGGTGCTATATATATTCAATACAAATTTTAAATAAAATAAAATTTAAATTTAAAAAAAAATTAAATTTTTAAATATATCTCTGTACTATTATTAATGTTGTATATTTGAAACTCCAAAACTTTAGAACTACTTGATCAATCTATGTGAAACTTTTAGAATTCATTTAAATTAGTATACTCTTCAGATAGTTATAAATCTAAAAAATAATATCTGATTACATATAATATATTATAACATTTATGGACATTTCTGGAATATTTATTATATTACAAATTGGTGATATTTAGGTCCAATTATCTTGGTCTTATACTTAACAACAAATTTTAAATTTAGAATATATATATAGATCTAAATGTAATGTACAAGACAACAAAAAAAGGTTGTTATTATTTTATGTATTTCTAAAGTTATGGTGATTTTAGTAAAACAATAATTATAGATAAATCTCCTATGTTACCATGTACATAAATCCCATGTTAATACATTTATTAAATTTATGAATGAAAAGATCAACAGTTTATTTAATATCTATATCAAAAGAATAACAAATTAATGAATAAGTATTTTAGTGTTTAAACTTTAAACACTTTAAACTTTAAAATATTATTAACTTTAAACTTTAAAGTATTATTACATAACATAATATTAATAATATTATTATTTCTAGATAATATCTATTGGCATTTATCAATATAACAATGCTAATAACTATTGATTAGATCGATAAATATAAATATAATGTTTTTATATGTTTTTATATGAGATGAAGGATAATGAGGATCGAGGGACGCGTTGAGGAGTAATGTTGGATGACTAATGTTGGATTATGTTATGTAATACCAAGGACAGGACATTTGCTAGTGCATATTTTGTATCATTTTACTTTATGCTTGAGTGATTTTATCGTATTGTATGATGGTCCAGGAGTACAAATTTGAATTTGATACGCAAATCAATGCAATAACTCGTTTTTAAATTAATAATTTCAATAATTAAAATTTCGACATAAAGAATATAGAAAAATATCATTAAATTAAACCGAATTTATAAAAAAATGTAATTCAATTAAAATATTTATATTAAATAAATATCATTGATATCTTTGATTCAAATATTTAAATCATTAAATATAATGAAATATACCACTAAAAACTATCTAGTTTTAGGGAGTACAAGTAGTAACCATTATAGAATTTCAAGCATATGTCCTGTCCTTGGTAATATTTAAATATGGTTATAATAATAATACAATTAAGTATTATGTTATTATGTATATTTGATGTAATACATATATTATATTTATACTTAATAATATCAGAGATATATGAGATATATCAATATATATATATATATAATAAAGTTATAGTATAAAATTAATATATACTCAAATATTATAAAAGTATATCATACTATTAACATTTAACGTTAATATTTTCTAATAGATATTCTCAATTGCTCAATTGGTGTATATTTATATAGTATATATTATTTAATATTAATAATATAATTTAAAGTGTTCCTAAATACCTAAAGCTAATTGCACCTAATAATCGTCCCTAACTATTTTCTGTAGGTTGTTTTACTTTAATTAATTTTGATTTGTATGTTGTTTCACTTTTTTATTTTATATTCGTATTTGAATAAAATATTACATAAATACTTGTAGTTGTATTCGATTTTATGCGAAAAAGGATTCGTATTTATATTCGAAATTGAAAAATGTATTTGAACCCATTCCTTGTGAATATACGTATATGTATTATGTATATATGTGAATATGAAATAAATACATATCAAACAACGCAGATGATGATTCATTTAGAGGCATAACCAATCACTGAATGTAAAGATACTTAAGTATCTATTAATTAATACGGATTACTTGTTTTTATGGCGCATAATTTCTCAAGTTCATGTCCTTTGCAGTCGGACTGGTGTAAATATCCATCTCTTTAAAATAAAATAAAAAAGATGACTCAATAGAAAAAAATCGATACGTTATTATTTTGAGAATAAAAGATGTAATTTGGAATATTTTAAATTTGACAAATTATTAAATTTAAAAAATGCAGATATTGTATAATCATATATTTTATAAATTATAATTATAATTGATAATTATCTGAAAATTTAAATTAATTTAAAGCATTATTTAATGAGTGAAAGTGGTAAAAATAATTATTCTGAGTAAATTGATTCCAAAGTTTACAATATAATTATGAACAATGTATGAAATATATAAACAGATGATTGCTGATTATTTAAATCTATTTATAATAGTCTTTATTTTAGATTTTAAAATTCTAAAACGATATTATATTCATTAAATTATGACAATTATTAAATTAAGTTATTATTATAATTTATTTAAATGATATAATTTTAAAATTGTTTATTTTATAGGTATAATTGACATAAAAACAGGATAATAATTAATATATCATTTTAAAGATATTAAAGATTATGTACAAAAAATGAAACATATTTTTTTCTTCTCAATTTCAAAGGCACTCAGTGATAGAATGAAATATGTATTATACCTATACAAAGTTACTTGTAAGGTTACATTTAGATGTGAAAAGTAACAATAACTGTAATAGTAAATATAAGGCAAATAATTTATAACACATTATCTATTTGCTGTATTTCATAATATTCACATTGAATCAATAACTGTAATTCTAGACTTAAAATCTTCTAAACTGATTTATAAAATATAAATATATACTATATAGAGAGAACACACTCACACACACACACACACACTGCTCACACACACACACTGCTCACACACACACACACACACACAATCACACACACACACACATAATCACACACACACACAATCACACACACACAATCACACACACATAAACTCACACACACACACACACATTTATTCAGAAGAGTGTAAATAATTTGTAATATTAGTAATGAATTTTACATATATACATAATCATTTAATTTTCTAAATAAACTTATTATTATTATTAAGGGAATACGCGACGTTCGTTTTTCCAAATAAATTTATTTATTTTAATTTTTTGATTGTAAATCTATAAATCAATTTAATATAAATCAATTTAATAATCTATCAATATATGAAAAATAATCTTTTAAATGGTCTTTAAATGATGTTTCTATGCAAAATATATATTATAAAATAATACATTTTAAAACACAAATAAAAATACACAAAAATAAATTATAACAGTATAATAATAACAATATAATAAACAATATAATATAACACATATAACCCTTAGCTTCCGAGGATTTATAATAACATGTCGCCTAGATCCGAGCGTTTGTTTTAAAAAAAAATATGTATGCACGTTTTTAATTAATGAAAATGTGGATATAAATATAAAAAATGTTCTTTTACAAGTTAACATTTTTTGGTATATTATATAACATAGTTTATTAATTTGGGAAAAAATTAGTAATTAATTAATTATTAAAAATATTATAATCAATTAAAATGTAATAATTATAATTAATTCCTTAAAATAAAATAATGATGATTCAAACCTAAATTAATGTATATAATACTAATATTATATAGAGTCATTATTGAATAATTTACTAGTAATAGCGGACAAATAATATAATATATTTGATCTATTATTAGATTTTTAAATTTAAAATAAAAAGTAACACTATAATTCTGTACTATCGGTGTAAATAATATTATATATTTCGCCAATTTTAATATTACTACGCAGGTTTTATTTATATAATTACAAAAAATTAGCTATAAATTATTTTTCGTTAACAAGTTACAACATAAATAATTAATGGTAATATTTATCTAACTTTTTATCAATTTTGTATTGATATAAAATACTTTTTATTGGAAGAACTTTTTATTACAATAATATTGACTTTAGTTACACAATTAAATATTCAAGCTATTTTATATATTATAATGAATTTATTATATAACACAAATGATATTAATTTTTCAATTTTAATTAATATAATTTATTATATTATATGATTAATTAAATTTCTAAAAAAATCTCTTATAAGGTTATATCAAAACAATTAACTTGAAAACTAAGATATGAAAGTTTTTAAAAATATTATCATAAAGAAAATATTTCACTATATAAGTTTTATACATTTAAATAATAAAATAGTCTAATATATGATATGTACTACATATTATGTAGTAGTATTATAAATGTTGCATAATAGAAGTCAACAGCTCAGCATTTTGTAACACAACAGAAATCAACAGCTCTGATTCAAATGTATATATTATATTATTTGCAACAGTGTATAAATAAAATATAATAAAACAATAAAAATAATATAAATAAATAAAATATAATTAAAATTAAAAAGTAAAATTAAGAAATAAAAATACAATTACAAATTTAAATAGTATTATCTTTAGATTCAATTTACCAAGAATGATGTTTTTCCCTAAAGTTGTTCACTAATCACGTTCAAATAATGTATTATTGTATTTATTTAATAATGAATATTATTACATAAATTTTAAAATATGTATATGTAAACATACGTATCATAAATAATTTCAATTTGTATTTATAAATATATATATATTAAATTAAACTTGGCAGGAAAAAGTGTGTTTTTCTTTAATAATACCAAAGATTTTCCAAAGCAAAGATATATTTCACTCTAATGAATTTGTGAAATTAATGAAAAATTGCGCCACCTGTACTGATAACTTTTTATTTTAATTCTATTTTTAGTTTATATTTGTTTACATATAAATTTGAAAAATATATTACTATAGATGAAAAGTTATGTACATTTTTGAATACAATAAATATTTAATGTAGTGTTTTTTTTAAGAATATAATATTATTTTATAATAGAAAGATTTTTCTTAAAAAATGTTTTCTTATACAGTCATATTAGATAAATATAATAAATCAATAGATCCATTTTCAATGTAAAATTATACATATTTTGTAACATTCTAAAGTATTATGTAACATTACTTTGACAATTCGCTTTTGAAGTTATTTAAAACGATAGTATATTGTTATATTAAACTAATGGGCATTAAATTTGGTTTAACCTAAATAGAAACAAGTCATATATCTTGGCTTAAAAAAATTATATATATGAAAATTTTATAGAAATATATAAATAACCTACAAAATAAGCGTAATAGTAAATATAATATAACTAAGTATTATAGGTAAAAATTATAAAAAAATAATCAAAAATAAAAAGATTATGCTTTTAAAAAATAGCTCTTTTCCCTATCTTTTACATGTAAACATCGTGCATCCCCTTAATATATAGAAATAGGTCAATAAGTAATAGTTATAAAGGTGGATGGGTGGTCGTTAGAGGTCAAGTAGGGTAAATAGAGATGGTGTAGGAATAGATAGAGGTCGCGCGGGGTTGATAGAGGTTGTGCGGGGTGATTGAGGTTGCGTGGGGGGTGATTGAGGTCGTGTGGTGCGGGGTGATTGAGGTCGCGTGGGGGGGGGTAGTTAACCTCAGAGGAGGCTTCGCTAGAGGTCGGTGAGTTGAGCTGTCTCTTCTTGTTAATGAACCGTTGGGTGGCAACCTTGTTAGCTCTTCGTGCCGGTACGGATCTTAGCACTCGGGCCGGCAGCTCTAAGAACTCGTCATCCACGGCTAGGGCTAAGAGGTCGGCGTATCTAGGGGTCGGGTGGGGGGGTGAGGGTGGGATGGGGGTGTTGGTGAGGGTAGGGTGGGGGGGGTGAGGGTGGCAATGTATGAATAATGATAGAGATTAGCTTATGAAATAAATATGAAACGTTATGGAAATGCATTTAAATAATCAATAGTAAATATAATGTAATTAAGTATTATATATATATATATATTAAAAAATTATAAAATAAATAATATTAAATAAAAAAGTCGATAGTCTTTAAAATAGCGGTTTCTCTTTCATCTTGTACATGTAAACTCCCACACATCCCCTTAGGTAGACATGCAACGTTGGCTACGATGCGCTCACTGACCATTGAACGTGCACTAACTTTGATTTAGTAGAATGATCACATGACCCTTGAACCCCTATGAGTGTTTGTTGTACTGCTTCGTATTCAAAAACTGAGGTGGTTATGTGTTAAGTTATGTATTAAGTCAAGACTAGGTGAGACTATATATATATATATATATATATATATATATATATATATATATATATATATATATATATATATATATGGTATATGCATATATATGTTAACAATTCTATAATCTTAGATGTTTATAAAATATTATATTTTCACAAGAATATATACCCAGGCATATCGATGTATGGTACATGTTGGAATGTGAATACAGTGATCGTGGTATACACTAACATGAGATATTCTGACAGGTGGTTCTCATTAGTTCAAGGTTAGAGAGGACAAGTTCAACGTTGTCCTTGAGGATCTGAGAATCTTTGGTGAATACTCTACGATGAATGGGAATGCATTATAGGGTGTGCGAGAGGGTGTGAGAGAGTGGGTGCTGATAGTAATAGTAGTGGTGGTGGTAGAATGAAGCGAAACGGAGAGTGTGATCGATCAAGCGAAAAGATTAGAAAGCAACCGGCCCCACCATGGGGCGTGGTAGGGGGTGTTTAGTAAACAGACGTGAGTTCGTCGACGCAGCCACCTGGTGAAAGCGAGGAGTACTAGTAACCATAACAACGAGAGTGAATGAAGCGAATAAGCGAACATGTGTATCTGTGGGATTAAATGCAACGGCAGTAGTAGTAGTAGTAGTAGTAGTAAGCGATAACAGGTTTAGTATGAACAAGGGTGGGCGGGCGAGTGGGTGGGTGGGCGAGTGGGCAGCCGAGTGGGCGAATATTAAGCGATCGTTCGCAAAGTATACATACTTCACTGAGTCGCGGTTCTCAAGCCTAGAAAGGGAGTGGAGGTGATGGGTAAGGAATACAGATAGAGATAGAGTAACACACGCGGAGGAGGAGGAAGAGGAGGAGGAGGAAGAGAGAGAATGATATATACACGCACCTATCACATGAAACACGGCCAGTTATCAGCGAGCCTACAATAGAATGCTATACGGAATGCTATACGGAATGAACAACTGATATGAGCACTTCAATGATAAACTAGGGACACCAGACAGCGTACCGTACCGTGGCATGGGTTTTAATCTCGATACCAATAGAGCGGCTGTGGCGATGGCAATTCAATTTCGTGTTTACGATTTTGTCGAATATAATCGAAAAATATACGAATATAAAAAAAAAATATGAAAATCGTGGATTTAAAAAAATACTTGGGTCTCGATTAGATCCGTCAATGCGAATACGTTTATAATTGGAATGGGTGGGCGTAAATATACCTTAAGCGTTTGAATTTGTATTGGAATATTGCGCTTACCTAAACCATAGGTAATCATAGGATTTAGTCATGGATATTTATGTTAAATGATATAAAAATAAAATTTTGAGTTTTGTATATCTAAAATTTATAAGTTTACATAATATCATATTTTAAATATCGATTAACATACTAAATATTATCAATAATAGAGTTAAATTTTATAAATTATTATTAATAAAATTCAATACATTATGAATTAATATTAATTGAATTATATGTATATTATAACAAAATCATATATCATATTATATTATAAATTTTAATAAAAATCTATAAAAAAATGATTATATCACATATAAAATAACATATATTAATCTAATTATTAAATTACTATTTGGGGAGGGGTTCGTTTTAATTTTGTATCAATAAATATTTTAATATTAATTGAATTATATGTATATAACACAAAATCATATATCATATTTATAAATTTTAATAAAAATCTATAAAAAAATGATTATATCACATATAAAATAACATATATTAATCTAATTATTAAATTACTATTTGGGGAGGGGTTCGTTTTAATTTGTTATCAATAAATATTTTAATATTAATTGAATTATATGTATATTATAACAAAATCATATATCATATTATATTATAAATTTTAATAAAAATCTATAAAAAAATGATTATATCTTATATAAAATAACATATATTAATCTAATTATTAAATTACTATTTGGGGAGGGGTTCGTTTTAATTTGTTATGAATAAATATTTTAATATTAATTGAATTATATGTATATTATAACAAAATCATATATCATATTATATTATAAATTTTAATAAAAATCTATAAAAAAATGATTATATAACATATATAATAACATATATTAATCTAATTATTAAATTACTATTTGGGGAGGGGTTCGTTTTAATTTGTTATCAATACATATTTTAATATTAATTGAATTATATGTATATTATAACAAAATCATATATCATATTATATTATAAATTTTAATAAAAATCTATAAAAAAATGATTATATCACATATAAAATAACATATATTAATCTAATTATTAAATTACTATTTGGGGAGGGGTTCGTTTTAATTTGTTATCAATAAATATTTTAATATTAATTGAATTATATGTATATTATAACAAAATCATATATCATATTATATTATAAATTTTAATAAAAATCTATAAAAAAATTATTATATAACATATATAATAACATATATTAATCTAATTATTAAATTACTATTTGGGGAGGGGTTCGTTTTAATTTGTTATCAATAAATATTTTAATATTAATTGATTTATATATATATTATAACAAAATCATATATCATATTATATTATAAATGTTAATAAAAATCTATAAAAAAATGATTATATCACATATAAAATAACATATATTAATCTAATTATTAAATTACTATTTGGGGAGGGGTTCGTTTTAATTTGTTATCAATAAATATTTTAATATTAATTGAATTATATGTATATTATAACAAAATCATATATCATATTATATTATAAATGTTAATAAAAATCTATAAAAAAATGATTATATCACATATAAAATAACATATATTAATCTAATTATTAAATACTATTTGGGGAGGGGGTTCGTTTTAATTTGTTATCAATAAATATTTTAATATTAATTGAATTATATGTATATTATAACAAAATCATATATCATATTATATTATAAATGTTAATAAAAATCTATAAAAAAATGATTATATCACATATAAAATAACATATATTAATCTAATTATTAAATTACTATTTGGGGAGGGGTTCGTTTTCATTTTTTATCAATAAATATTTTAATTTAAAATATAAAAATATAATTTATTACCTTAAAATAAAGTATAAGATGTTGTTCAAAAGTAACTATAATTATTTATGTATTATAAACATACTATGTACAAAGTATGATACAAATTATTATGTGTATTATCTGGTTTGAGAGATTTGATTTTTATTATACGTATATCAAAGTAATATATTTATGTTTTCAAAAGTACAAATATAATATCATCTATATATTATTTATAAACTCTGCAAATTTAATGAATATTTATCAAACGGTTTAAATGATGCAAATCATTGTAAATTGTGTAAACAGAATTCTGAAATATAAAATTCCAGTTTTAAATATTACATAATAATGTGTATTATATGTTGGACAGAATATGTTTATACTGCATAAATAAGCCACTTATAATTACTGTTGAATGACTAAGATATTGAATTTTATTTAAATATTTTAAAGTAAAATAATCGCTGTAGTACAAATTAAAACGAATGCTTCCTTACTAGAAAGTAATTGATTTTATTTACATTAATTGAAAATAATTCAACATATATTCGACAATACACATGTCACATTACATACACTTTTATATTATTTTACGTTTTTTACTTTAATTTAAAATAATTCTATGGTTTTTCATAAAATTTCCACCAACAAATATTACACAGTATAACATATATTTATAATTGAAATAATTATTAATGTATCTCATAAGATAATTAAAATATAGGTATATTACAAATATTATATTAACATTTTTAAAATTTAAAAAATTTAAATCAATACTTTATAGAATGTATTAATTTCATTAAAATATATATAAAATTTAAACTATATTATTGAAACTATTATAATTTATAAAAAATATCATTAAAGTTATAATTGTCTACTAATTTTGGATATTAATTGTAAACAAGTTATACATGTATCCCATCACTGAACATAGTAATAATGATGTTATCCTATTGGCACAGATCATTACGGATATATACAGAGTTACGGCTTTATTGCCGACCAAATACGTTTAGAAGCGGCCCTAAATGATATTATGCCCATTATTGCAGCCCACCGATATTCTGTGTGCGACTATTGGCATTAAATAGCTGTTGGTGTGACAACCCCCAGTTTGTGAAGTGATCATCTCAGGGTACAATATAGTACAATATGGTACAATTACACTACTGCTAGTGGTGCTAGTGGCGGTGCTAAGAGTGGTGCTGGTGCTGGTGATGGTGCTGATGATGGTGCTAGTGGTGGTGCTAGTGGTGGTAGTGAGGGTGCTAGTGGTGGTGCTAGTGGTGGTGCTAGTGGTGGTAGTGAGGGTGCTAGTGCTAGTGATAGTGATGGTGATAGTGGTGGTGCTAGTGGTGGTGCTAGTGGTAGTGCTAGTGATAGTGCTAGTGATGGTGCTACTTCTAGTGCTAATGATGGTGCTAGTGATAGTGGTAGTGGTGGTGATGGTGCTAGTGGTGGTGATAGTGATAGTGATGGTGCTAGTTCTAGTGCTAGTGATGGTGCTAGTTCTAATTTTAGTGATAGTGAAGGTGCTAATGAGGGTGCTAATGCTGGTGCTAGTACTAATGACGGTGCTAATGAGGGTACTAGTGGTGGTGCTAATACTAGTTCTAGTGCTAGTTCTAGTGATGGTGCTAGTTCTATTTTAGTGATAGTGATGGTGCTAGTGAAGGTGATAGTGAAGGTGCTAATGAGGGTGCTAGTGGTGGTGCTAGATCTAGTGCTAATGCTACGGTGCTAAAGCTACGATGCTAATGACTACGATACTGCGGCCCGGCTGACTTACTTCTTCTTGCCCTTGCAGCTGTTGGGTCGCATGAGCAACTGTTGCACGAGTTCGGCGAGATGTTCTCCGCTCTCCTTCGACCAGTAGTTCAGCACGCACACGGTGAACAGGTCTCGACTCTGTATCTTACGGTGAAACAGCGTCGTCAACAGGTCTAGGGTGGGGCTACGGGGGGCGCGGGGCGGGGGTTATGAGGGAGCGGGGCGAGGGGGGGTGGGGACACTAACCTCTCGCGCTTCAACATTAACTGAACACCGATACAGGCTTCGGCGTTACCTGACGAGAGGTAAGGAGGTTTTGGTTATAGACATATTACGCTGCACTTGCTTTATGCATACATAATATATATGCTATATAGTTATCATATATATTTATATATATATAAGGTGATAATAAATTTATAAACCTATGGAAGAGAATAGTGATTTATTGAACTTTATAAAAATATATTAAAATAGATACGATGTTGTCTATTTGAATAGTAATGATAATAGTAATAATAATAATAATAATAATAATATACTTTCTCAATATATAACATAAGTGTTGATGGTTTTTTCTGTTTTTTCAGTTTTTTCAATAAAAACAAGTTCAGATTCTAATTATTTCATAACAAAAACTAACTCAATTGTATTCTTTTTATTATAATTTTTAAATATATAGACATTACATCATGGAAGAGTTAAAATCTTATAATCTATTATTTTGGATTGATGTTCAAGTATGTCATAATATTTATTAAATATTATTAAATAATATTATATTATTAATATATAATAAAATAGATTATTATCTAAATTTAATCAAAGGGAATTTGGTGATATAATACAATACTTTAATAATTGATTTAAATAAGTAGATAACATTTTAAAACATAATATATTGTGTATTCAAAAATAAATTTTTTTATTGAAAAACATTATTCCATACACATCTATTTTTATACACGATTTATATATATATCACAATGTGAAATTCACATTACTTATTATTCAAAATTATAATAATATTAAGTTAATAATAAGTTTCTTAGTTATTAAAAACCATTATTGTGAAATAATTATAAATGAATAGATATAATTTGTATAGATATTTAAATAAAAATATAAAATAAAATGTAATTATATAATATGATTACATTTGATATTAAATGTTATATTCATATTCATAACATTTATATAATATTATAATAATATATTTGTTATTAAAAAATAATAACTGTTATTGAAAATATAATTTTAAATTATAAAATTTGGTGATAAATGGATCATATTATGTTAGGATAAGTTACAATATACTAAAATAGTACTTTACTTTATATTATTTAGTAAAATGATTACATATGGCAATATTCGGCTATTACATATAATATATATGATATAAATAACTATTATTAGTTAAATGTATTACCATAAAAACGATATATTTTTACATTACAATATATAAACAATTCATAATTAGAATATTCAGCCTAATTAAATATGTAATCACATAATCATTGTATCGTAGGCATGCCGTAAGTGTAATTAGATGAGTGTCCTACCCACTCCCTGATATAACCTGATATAATGTAAGCAAGTATAACTTATAATGTAGGCAAGTATAACTTATAATGTAAGCAAGTAAAAGATATAACGTATGCAAGTATAACTTATAATGTAAGCAAGTATAACATATAATGTAGGCAAGTATAACTTATAATGTAAGCAAGTAAAAGATATAATGTAGGCAAGTATAACTTATAATGTAGGCAAGTATAACATATAATGTAAGCAAGTATAACATATAATGTAGGCAAGTATAACATATAATGTAAGCAAGTATAACATATAATGTAGGCAAGTATAACATATAATGTAGGCAAGTATAACATATAATGTAAGCAAGTATAACATATAATGTAGGCAAGTATAACATATAATGTAGGCAAGTATAACATATAATGTAAGCAAGTATAACATATAATGTAGGCAAGTATAACATATAATGTAAGCAAGTATAACATATAATGTAAGCAAGTATAACATATAATGTAGGTAAGTATAACATATAATATAGGCAAGTATAACATATAATGTAGGCAAGTATAATATATAATATAGGCAATTATAACATATAATGTAAGCAAGTATAACATATAATGTAAGAAAGTATAACACATAATGTAAGCAAGTATAACTTATAATGTAGGCAAGTATAACATATAATATAGGCAAGTATAACATATAATGTAGGCAAGTATAACTTATAATGTAGGCAAGTATAACATATAATGTAAGCAAGTATAACATATAATGTAAGCAAGTATAACATATAATGTAGGCAAGTATAACTTATAATGTAGGCAATTATAACATATAATATAGGCAAGTATAACATATAATGTAGGCAAGTATAACATATAATGTAAGCAAGTATAACATATAATGTAAGCAAATATAACATATAATGTAGGCAAGTATAACTTATAATGTAGGCAAGTATAACATATAATATAGGCAAGTATAACATATAATGTAGGCAAGTATAACATATAATGTAAGCAAGTATAACATATAATGTAGGCAAGTATAACATATAATGTAGGCAATTATAACATATAATATAGGCAAGTATAACATATAATGTAAGCAAGTATAACATATAATGTAAGAAAGTATAACATATAATGTAGGCAAGTATAACTTATAATGTAGGCAATTATAATATATAATGTAAGCAAGTATAACATATAATGTAGGCAAGTATAACATATAATGTAGGCAATTATAACATATAATATAGGCAAGTATAACATATAATGTAGGCAAGTATAACATATAATGTAGGCAAGTATAACATATAATGTAAGCAAGTATAACATATAATGTAGGCAATTATAACATATACAATAACTTATAATTAAACTTTTTTTATTAATTAATTTTAAAAAATCCGTAAAAACCAAAAATAACCATAACAACCGATGAACAACCAATTGAATAAATCAAACAACCCTGTATAACACAGTTATAATACACACGTGACTAACATAGATAGTCGAGTTCACGTATGAGAGGTTCCACATAGCTGAACGATACTGTGTGGGCTTCTATCAGCTGCCAGAAGAACATCTGCTCTATCGTCTCCCACTGTAGACTGAGGCCTATGGGCGGCGGTGGTGGTAGTAGCGGTGGTGGTGGCAGTGGCAGTGGTGGCGGCGGTAGTGGTGGCAGCGGTAGTAGTGGTGGTGGCGGTGGTGGTGGTGGTGGTGGCAGTAGTGGTGGTGGTGGTGGTGGTGGTGGCAGTAGTGGTGGTGATGGTGGCAGTGGTGGTGGTGGTGGTAGTGGTGGCAGTAGTGGTGGTGGTGGTGGCAGTGGTAGCAGTGGTAGTGGTGTCAATGGTAGTGGCAGAGGTGGTGGCGACGGTGGTGGCGACGGTGGTGGCGACGGTGGTGTGTTAGATTAGTGTGGAGGGAGTGGAGCTAACGTTCTCTCTCACTACGCGGCGTGTCTTTAATATCAACACATCTAC
>OZ025239.1:121387512-121390012 GCA_964019155.1 Osedax fenrisi | reverse complement strand
AAATAGACATATTCATAAAAAAAACAGATCATTTGACCAATGATGTTTACATTGCAGGTCACTGTATATCACTTGCTTTAGTATTAATACTATGTATGTATATATATATATATATATTAATAATAATTTATAATATGATTAGTTCATTTAAAAAATTAGTTATTTTAAGAAACCTGGAAAATTAAAATACATATATTAAGAATTATTAAATAATTATATATTATGAACTATAAATATGTTAGATTATGTATAAATTTCAACTATTAAATCAATATTTTATAACATATCAATTGTTCGGCATGCATAAACCAAGGCGGTGTTTTGTTATTAAATGAAAACCCAATGTTAATTTTTGTACTATGTTGATTTGGGTATCAATTCATATCTATTTTTTCTTCCTTATTTTTTTTTGGTATAAACTATATATTATTATTATATTAATAT
This sequence comes from Osedax fenrisi, assembly GCA_964019155.1. Classification (NCBI taxonomy): domain Eukaryota; kingdom Metazoa; phylum Annelida; class Polychaeta; order Sabellida; family Siboglinidae; genus Osedax; species Osedax fenrisi. Next base: position 121,389,568 of record OZ025239.1, on the reverse strand, counting down.
TTATATATTTTTAAATGTCTACAATTAAAAACTTAAATTAAAATACATTTTAATTATGCTTATGCAATATCATAGTTTACCATGTAAATAGATAGGCAGAATATGGTCTATTAATAGTCAGGCACAGAATTATATTCATTCAATCTGTTTTTTTTTTGTATTTTATTTATAATATATACATGTATACCAGCATAGACATATATTTATAATATCCTATAGCCTATTGTGTATATATATAAATTACTATTTTAAATTGTTATTTATTGTCATTTATTCTATAGTAATTGTATTTTTACTATTATTAGAAAATAATATTTATGAAAGATATCTCTATTGTAATATATAAACATATGTTTTTTCTATAATACTAAAAAATAATAATATAGCTATAATAGTTTTTATATGAATAGCCTAAAGGCTTTATTCATGCAATGTTAGTGTGAATTGATTATTTTGATAAAAAACCATTTGAATATATTTATGAATATATTTGATATTATACATAATGAATATATATAAACCACTTTATATGTCATTTCTAGACTGTTTTCATTAATTTTAATAATTTTGTTACAGATATTAAAAAACATATCATATAGTATGATTTACATTTTTTTTTAAATACAACATTATTTCAACAAAACAAGGTGTGTGATATCCTCTTAATTTGAATTAAATAGATTTGAATTAAAAGAAAATCAATGTATCACGGTGTAATGTAGAGTTATGTTGCCTCTTATAAATCTATAAAGAAAGTTAATTCAAATGTTTTTACTAAATTAATTGTGTAATTTAAAAAATATATCAAATTAAATATATATATATATGAATTTGTGAATTATTATTAATTTTTTCCTAGAAAAATGACAGAATAATATATAATAATAAATATTCAATAGTAATAGAAATTTAATATAATGTATACATATATTTCAAATGTATTTTCTAAATATGCTATTAATATATTATAATAAAATATAATATTATTAATCTATAAAAATATATGATAATTTATGATTATGTTCAAAAAATCCAAAATATCTATTTCATAAATAAAATTGCACTGAATCGATGGAAAGGCCTATTCAGATATGTAAATAGATAGCATGTTATAATGCTTGAATAGATTGTTATCAACAATTGAATACATATTTTGTATATACAAATTAATGAATATTAATATTTCTTAATTATAATAAATATTTTCATAATATATTTTCAAAGGCATTGATTTTATAATACTATATTATTTAATATTATAGTGTACACGAATATTGTATACGATGAAATTCTTCGTTATTATAAATCACTTCAGTTGTGTATATAAATAAATACATAAACATTGACTATTAATAGATATTACCAGTAAATGTGCAGTAGGTGTTATATTTTTAAAGTCAATACTTCAAGTGCAATTTAAAGAAATTGCATAACAAAAAACAAATAATCTATTGCTGCATATTTAATAAAAAGTATATCCATAAAGGAAAAAAACTTAGGAATATATAATTTAAAAATATAATAATGTTATCATTATTAATAAATACTATATATATATATATATAATTATAATAATATATTAACAATTGAATAATTTGTTTATACAAATTACAAAAGAAGGTATAGTATTATCAAGTATATTAGTTATAACTGGTCAAGAATGCCCAATACATAAATATCAGCCTCCAATAACTCTAAGCAATTCTTACGTGTATTAATTGATAATAAACAGTGGAATCCCTATTTATTGACCAACCCCATTCCATTTCATTGGTATAGTACTAACATTATTTAATACTGTATTTATTTATATTTTCTACACTTATTATTTATATATGATTTATTAGTGTTATTAGTATTATTACTATTATGAATGCCACTACTTTTCATATTAATATTATTATAATTTATTATTTAATTTCATTATTTAAAGAACTATATTAGTATTGAAATAAATAAACAATTCCTATAATTATTAAATATTATAAAGTTGATATTGATATTCAGTAACATTCAGTAATGAATAATAAGTAACTTAGTATCAACAATACATTCA